>CM060247.1:53574776-53784776 GCA_030684275.1 Acipenser oxyrinchus oxyrinchus
CATTATCTGTAGTGATGACATCTGGCAGGCCCCAATGTGCAAATAATGAATCCAGCTCTCAAATAACTGCTTGGGTGGTGATTGACCCCAGGGGCAGAGATTCAGGCCACTCCGAGTACAGGTCATAGACAACCAAGAGGTATCGGGCATGGGCTGGTGCGCTATGTAGTTCTCCACAGAGGTCTACCTGGAGATGTTTCCACGGCAAAAACACTCTACTGGAGACAGAGGGGCAGGAGTTGGTTGATTAGATTTGCCGCTGAGAAGACATTCAGTGCAGTCCTTGACCATCAGCTCAATGTCTTAATCAGTGTTTGGCCACCAGAAAATGTCCCTGCAGCACTGTTTTAGTTGAACTATCCCAAGGTGCCCCTTGTGTGCCATTCACAATACCTGTGCTTGAAGAACTACCGGAATCAGAGTGCCGTGGCCACTGGCAATACAAACATCCTCCCAGCAGGATAATTCTTCCCTCACTCTGTAATATAGTAGCAGCTCCCCTTCCACTTTAGATGGCCACCCCCCTCTGATGTAAGTCCGGAGAGTGGTGAACAGTACATCTTCCTAGAATTCTTTCTGCAGCTGTTCCATCGACACAATGGCTGTTAGGGGCGCTTGAGCATGTGCAGGTCTGGTTCTATGTCCTTTCCCTGCTGGACTACTGTCATTGATGTTACCGCTCTCGACAGGAGGTCAGCCAGTGCGTTCCGACATCAAGGCATGAATTCTAAAGTGGAATTGCACTGGCTTAAATGGTATGCCCACCTTTCTGAGAATGACCAGAGCTCTATTAAAATGGCCTTGTTGCAGTACCAGTGGACTAACCACTAGAGGATGTTAGGGTATGGGTTTGGCTCAGGATTACATGATTAAGGAAATTGGTAATTAACCAGGTAATTATTGGAACAGATGCCAGTGATTACCTGCTTAATAACAGGTATACAAACTCTGTTCACCTGCTCAGGGGTGTTGGGTGTTCAGAAGGAGGTGAACAGGTCTGTGTGAAGGTTAAAGGATTGTGTGCAGGCTGTGTGACAAGACCTAAAAGAAAGGTATTTTAAGATTGGTATTGTGTTTTGTAGAACCAGTAAATGGTTCAGCCGCCCGGGATTATAGTTTATGCTTTCTTTAAAAAGTTTAGATAATACTCCAAAATGGTGTTAGGTTTTTGTTTTGTTTGTGTTCTTAAAGGGTCAGTGGCCTGACTGTGTCTTTGAGTTAGTAAAAGTGTGCAAAAGCGCTAAAATTACAGTTCTGTCTCTGGGTGAGTGCTATTCCTGATGTTGTCTGCCTTGACCACCAATCACGCTACCACAATATATATATATATACAGTACTGTGCAAAAGTTTTAGGCAGGTGTGAAAAAATGCTGTAAAGTAAGAATGCTTTCAAAAATAGACATGTTAATAGATTATGTTTATCAATTAACTAAATGCAAAGTGAGTGAACAGAAGAAAAATCTAAATCAAATCCATATTTGGTGTGACCACCCTTTGCCTTCAAAACAGCATCAAGCATCAATTCTTCTAGGTACACTTGCACACAGTTTTTGAAGGAACTCGGCAGGTAGGTTGGCCCAAACATCTTGGAGAACTAACCACAGTTCTTCTGTGGATTTAGGCAGCCTCAGTTGCTTCTCTCTCTTCATGTAATCCCAGACAGACTCGATGATGTTGAGAACAGGGCTCTGTGGGGCCATACCATCACTTCCAGGACTCCTTGTTCTTCTTTATGCTGAAGATAGTTCTTAATGACTTTCGCTGTATGTTTGGGGTCGTTGTCATGCTGCAGAATAAATTTGGAGCCAATCAGATGCCTCCCTGATGGTATTGCATGATGGATAAGTATCTGCCTGTACTTCTCAGCATTGAGGAGACCATTAATTCTGACCAAATCCCCAACTCCATTTGCAGAAATGCAGCCCCAAACTTGCAAGGAACTTCCACCATGCTTCACTGTTGCCTGCAGACACTCATTAGTGTACGCTCTCCAGCCCTTCGGCGAACAAACTGCCTTCTGCTACAGCCAAATATTTCAAATTTTGACTCATCAGTCCAGAGCACCTGCTGCCATTTTTCTGCACCCCAGTTCCTGTGTTTTCGTGCATAGTTGAGTCGCTTGGCCTTGTTTCCACGTCGGAGGTATGGCTTTTTGGCCGCAAGTCTTCCATGAAGGCCACTTCTGACCAGACTTCTCCGGACAGTAGATGGGTGTACCAGGGTCCCACTGTTTTCTGCCAGTTCTGAGCTGATGGCACTGCTGGACATCTTCCGATTGCGAAGCGACGTAAGCATGATGTGTCTTTCATCTGCTGCAGTAAGTTTCCTTGGCCGACCACTGTGTCTACGGTCCTCGTTGCCCGTTTCTTTGTGCTTCTTCAAAAGAGCTTGGACAGCACATTTGGAAACCCCTGTCTGCCTTGAAATTTCTGCCAGGGAGAGACCTTGCTGATGCAGTATAACTACCTTGTGTCTTGTTGCTGCGCTCAGTCTTGCCATGGTGTATGACTTTTGACAGTAAACTGTCTTCAGCAACCTCACCTTGTTAGCTGAGTTTGGCTGTTCCTCACCCAGTTTTATTCCTCCTACACAGCTGTTTCTGTTTCAGTTAATGATTGTGTTTCAACCTACATATTGAATTGATGATCATTAGCACCTGTTTGGTATAATTGTTTAATCATACACCTGACTATATGCCTACAAAATCCCTGACTTTGTGCAAGTGTACCTAGAAGAATTGATGCTGTTTTGAAGGCAAAGGGTTGTCACACCAAATATGGATTTGATTTAGATTTTTCTTCTGTTCACTCACTTTGCATTTAGTTAATTGATAAATATAATCTATTAACATGTCTATTTTTGAAAGCATTCTTACTTTTCAGCATTTTTCACACCTGCCTAAAACTTTTGCACAGTACTGTATATATATATATATATATATATATATATATATATATATATATATATATATATATATATATATTGTGACAAAGTATTGATCTGTAAAGTCTAACTTAAGCACACTTCGGTCAGAGAACAGAAGCAACACACAATGGCATCACAGTTAATCAGGACAGTGCCTGTTGGTTTATTGTCTCCCTGGTCCCAGGCAGATGGGTTGTTGAGTTGGGTCGCAAAGTTCAGTACACAAAGCAGGTTATCATACAAACAGGGTCTCACCACCAGCAGAGTAGTCCAAACAGTCCACGTCATGCACAGGTATTCAATAGTTTCTTTGTTCAATAATCTCTCCTTCTCTTAAACCGATCCAGCAAAAGCTGTCTCTCCTCCAAACACACACACCCTTAATGAGGTTTTAGCTGTCAGTTAAATACAGGTGGCTGGTGGTTGATTGCCCTATCAATGACCCGTTAACAATCCATTAGCACCTCCTCACATTCCTCCCAAGACACCTGTCTCCGGGTAGTTTTCCCCGTCAACCATTTTGTGTTCAGTGTTCGGCCATTTTGTGTGTGGACACAACCCCAACAAAATGTCTGCCCGCACATACCTCCCATTGATTACCTCACCCCTGGGATTCCCACATATCCTCCCCCTCAGCTTCGACCCGTTTGGTCGAGCGACTGCTGCAAAAAAGGCATGTACCCGAGATAACCCATCAGCGTTGCCCATCTCCTTCCCTGCCCTATGTTTAAGGGAAAAATTAAATGGTTGAAGACTTAAAACCAGCGCATTACTCTGGCATTTTGTCTTTGGATCGGTGCATCCATGTGAGGGCATGGTCACTGATCAGGGTGAAGTGGCGTCCTAAGAGGTAATACTTTAAACTTTCTAGGGCCCACTTTACCGCCAAACACTCCTTCTCCACTGTTGCATAATTCTTCTCGTTGGGCTCTAATTTCCTACTTAAGAAGAGGATTGGGTGTTCCTCCCCTTCTATCTCTTGGGACAAGACCACCCCTAACCCTACCTCGGAGGTGTCAGTTTGTACCAAAAATTATTTTTTGAAGTCAGGTACTATTAGCACAGGGTTACTGCACAAAGCATCTTGCAATTTCTGGAACGCCTGGTTCGCTGCCTCCCCCCAGTGTATCATATTCGGGTCTTTGGCTTTCGTCATGTCCGTAAGGGGAGCAGCAATGGTGGCATAATTAGGAATAAACCTCCTATAATAGCCCGTCAAACCTAAAAATGCCCTCACCTGCTTTTTATTAACTGGTTTTGGCCAGTCTTTTATGGCCTCCAGCTTCGAGATCTGCGGTTTTACTACCCCCCTTCCTACTACATACCCCAAGTATCTTGCTTCCTCCATACCCAGGCTACCCTTGGCTGGGTTGGCTGTCAGCCCGGCTTGATGTTTAATACGGCTTACACTCGGGGCAGGTGGGACTCCCAGTCGGTACTGTGAATAACTACATCGTCTAAGTATGCCGCAGCATAGTTTCGGTGGGGCCTCAGTATCTGATCCATCATCCTTTGAAATGTTGCAGGAGCACCATGTAACCCAAAAGGCAAAATGGTATATTGGAACAAGCCTGGCGTGGCAAAGGCCGTCTTTTCCCGGGCTCTCCTACTGAGTGGGATTTGCCAGTAGCCCTTTGCTAAATCTAGGGTAGAGATATATCTAGCCTTTCCGATTTTCTCTTGCAATTCATCTACCCTGGGCATGGAGTAGGCATCAAATTTTGAGACCTCATTCACCCTTCTAAAATCATTACAAGGACCCATCTGGTTTGGAGATCATGACGATGGGACTGCTCCACTCACTATTAGATTCTTCGATAATCCCTGCCTTCAACATTTCTTTTACCTCTTTCCGGATTGCCTCTCGGCGTGCCTCCAGAACTCGATAGGGCCTCATATTTATCTTTACCCCTGGGTCGGAGACAATATCATGTGCCACTATTTGTGTTCGACCCGGTATACCTGAAAACACCTCCTTATTGTGGTCCACCAGTGTTTGTACCTCTCTGTTCTGCTCAGGGTTGAGTGTGGGTGCAATTTTAACCTCTGGTTTCCCTTGTGGTGGGGTGGGGTAGGTCACCACTAACGTCTCCCTCTCTTTCCATGCTTTTAGGAGATTGATATGATATATTTGCTCAGGGGGTCGACGACCTGGCTGTCGTACCCTATAATTCACCTCCCCTACTTTCTCCAATACCTCATAAGGGCCTTTCCAGGTTGCCAAAAACTTACACTCCACTGTGGGAATTAATACTAACACCCGATCCCCTGGCTGAAAGGTGCGTAGGGTAGCCCGTCTATTGTAAGAGAATCTTTGGTGTTCTTGAGCCTGCCATAGATGTTCTTTAACAATTGGTGTGACGGTGGCTATCCTGTCGTGCATGCAGTGATGTGCTCAATTACACTGTGAAATGGTGTAGCCTCCTGTTCCCATGTTTCCCGCGCAATGTCCAATATCCCTCGGGGGTGTCTCCCATACACTAATTCAAATGGTGAAAACCCCAGTGATGCCTGTGGTACCTCCCGAATCGCGAATATCAGATAGGGCAATAGATAATCCCAATTCTTCCCATCCTTTTCTATTACTTTTCGGAGCATAGACTTAAGCGTTCTATTAAACCTCTCAACTAAACCATCTGTCTGAGGATGATAGACTGAGGTTCGCAATTGTGTAATGTGCAATAACTTGCACAAGTCTGTCATTACTTTCGACATAAAGGGAGTCCCTTGGTCTGTCAGTATTTCCCGGGGAATACCCACTCTACTAAACATCAACATGAACTCCTTGGCAATCCCTTTAGAAGCCATGGTACGTAATGGGAGTGCTTCCGGGTACCTGGTGGCGTAATCCATGACTACTAAAATGTATTGTTGGCCTCTAGCGGACTTGGGTAGGGGTCCCACTAGGTCCATTGCTATTCGGTCAAACTGGGTTTCGATAATCGGTAAGGGAACAAGAGGGCTCCTAAATGCTGGGTTGGGTGCAACTAATTGACATTCGGGACAGCCCCCACAATGTCTAGTGATATCGCCATATACCCCAGGCCAAAAGAGCCTCTGTAACACCCGTTCCCTTGTTTTCTCGACCCCTAGGTGCCCACCTAATATGTGGTCATGGGCCAGGTTCAGCACCATCCTTCGGTATGAACTGGGTACCAATAACTGGTCTACCACATCCATGCCAACCTTTGCTACCTGGTATAACAGGTCATTCTTTACCATAAAATAGGGATAGGTTTTGGGCATTTCCTCGTTATTGAAGGGGGCTCCATTCACTACCTTCACACTCCCTTTGGCGTGTTGCAGTGTAGGATCCTGCGCTTGCGCAGATCCAAATTTCGTGGGGCATTCTTCTATCTCTGGCAGCCAAACCTCCCCTCCTTCAAGGTTCCCTATCCCCTCAGTTCCCTCCTCAACCCCCTCCTCCCCAGGGGGTTCAACCATCATTTTCCCCTTGTAGTACTTCCCCTGAGGCATTCGTGGATGCCAACACCACTTCGGGGTTAGTTTGTGGACAAGAGGCTTCTCCCTGCTCTGTAATTTGAAGGGGCGGGGCCAACTTATTTCTTAACTTTTCAAAGTTAGGAAAATACCGTCCCAGTATCACATCATAAGGCATTTTGGGTACTACCCCGACCTCGTACCTGCCTCGGTTTGCATGGTCACTACAGCAGTTGGATACGGGCAGGTTTCACCATGTATGCACGTGATACTGATGTCTTGGTCTTTATTCAATTTTTGGTTCGGCACTAATCTTGCCGTGACCAAAGTGATCATGCTTCCCGAATTGAGCAGTGCCGCCACCTCTTGTCCATCCACAATCACACTACACATATGTTTCTCATCAGGGGGTTCATCTACAGACATTGCAGTAACTACAGGGCAGGCAACAAATACATCATAAGTATCCAGTCTGTTACACATATTACATTGCATAGGCTCATCTTTTTGTGGACAATAAGCAGCAATATGTCCCGGCTTATTACAATTATAACATATAATGGTACGGGGGCCTGTCTCTCGAGACCCCATGCTCCTGTGATCGGCTCTTGTCGGCCCAGTTAACCCCCAGTCTCGCTCAGGCCTTGCAGCCCCTCGCTGCTCAGTCTCCCCAAATAAAGGTGGAATATTTTTACCTGGTCCGTTGGTTCGTCCAGGCCGGGGGAACGGTTTCTCAGGGTGTAAGGCCTCTCCTGCTCCAGCCGTGTAATATCGCTCTACCAAGGCAACTAGAGCATCTGCAGAGAGCACCTCGTTCTGCCCCACCCAACGGCAAACCACCTTGGGCAAGCCGCGTTGGTAATGATCCATAACAATTGTTTCCACAATCTGAGCCCCTGTTCGGGCTTCTGGCTGGAGCCATTTCCTGGCTAAGTGGACCAGGTCGAACATCTGGGTCCGGGGTGGTTGTCCAGCCTTGTAGTTCCACTGATGGAAACGATGGGCCCTCACGGTGGGTGTAACTCCCAGCCAGGTTAGGATCTCAGCCTTGAGCTTCCCATAATCCTGGGCTTCACTTAACTCTAGGTCGTGGTATGCCTTCTGGGATTCCCCAGCGAGATAGGTGGCATTCAGACTGGCCCACTCCTCCTTCGGCCATTTCTCCTGCTCTGCAGTCCTCTCAAAGGTCATGAGGAACACCTCCACATCATCTTGGGGCATCATCTTTTGCAGAAAATGATTGGTTCGTCGAGCCGCATGGGCGGCTGGTGGTATATTCCCCATCCGGGTTGCCAGCTCTTGAATGCTGTCTCGCAGCTCCTGTTAAAAAGGTTCTCTGGTCCTCTCTGATCCTTTGGTTTGTCTCGTGCTGAACCTGCAGCGCCTCTTGATGCATCCGCATCGCATCTTGTTGCGCTGACAGCTGCACCCTATTTGTCTCTTGTTGAGCTGTTATGTTTGTAACAGTGCTTGTATCACTGCTTCCATAATGTCCGTTGTGTAGTGTTGCGGTCCTTATACCCACATTCCCCACCATATGTGACAAAGTATTGATCTGTAAAGTCTAACTTAAGCACACTTCGGTCAAAGAACAGAAGCAACACACAATGGTATCACAGTTAATCAGGACTGTGCCTGTTGGTTTATTGTCTCCCTGGTCCCAGGCAGATGGGTTGTTGAGTTGGGTCGCAAAGTTCAGTACACAAAGCAGGTTATCATACAAACAGGGTCTCACCGCCGGCAGAGTAGTCCAAACGGTCCAAGTCATGCACAGGTATTCAATAGTTTCTTTGTTCAATAATCTCTCTTTCTCTTAAACCGATCCAGCAAAGACTCTCTCTCCTCCAAACACACACACCCTTAATGAGGTTTTAGCTGTCCTTTAAATACAGGTGGCTGGGGGTTGATTGCCCTATCAAGGTCAGTGTTCATGACTCCACCATCAGAAAGACACTGGGCAAAAATGGGATTCATGGCAGAGTAGCAAGGTGGAAACCATTGCTCACATGAATGAACATGAATGCTCATCTCAAGTTTGCCAAAAAGCACCTGGATGATCCTCAAGAGTTCTGGAACAATGTTCTATGGACAGATGAGTCAAAAGTGGAACTTTTTGGCCGACATGGGCCCTGTTATGTCTGGCGAAAACCAAACACTGCATTCCACAGTAAGAACCTCATACCACCGGTCAAGCATGGTGGTGGTAGTGTCATGGTTTGGGGATGCTTTGCTGCATCAGGACCTGGATGCCTTGCCATCATTGAAGGAACCATGAATTCTGCTCTGTATCAGAGAATTCTACAGGTGAATGTCAGGCCATCCGTCCGTGAGCTGAAGCTGAAGCGCAGCTGGGTCATGCAGCAAGACAATGATCCGAAACACACAAGCAAGTCTACATCAGAATGGTTGAAGAACAAGAAATTTAAAGTTTTGGAATGGCCTAGTCAAAGTCCAGACCTAAACCCCATTGAGATGTTGTGGCAGGACCTGAGACGAGCAGTTCATGCTCGAAAACCCACAAATGTCACTGAGTGAAGCAGTTCTGCATGGAGTGGGCCAAAATTCCTCCACTGCGCTGTGAGAGACTAATCAATAACTACAGGAAGCGTTTGGTTGCAGTTATTGCTGCTAAAGGTGGCGTAACCAGTTATTGAGTCTAAGGGGGCGAATACTTTTTCACACAGGGGCATTCGGTGTTGCATAACTTTCTTTAATAAATAAATGAAGTATGTATCAAATGTTTGTGTTATTTGTTCAGTCAGGGTGTCATTTATCTAATATTAGGTTTTGGTTGAAGATCTGATAACATTCAGTGTTAAAAATATGCAAAAATTCAGAAAATCAGACGGGGCAAATACCTTTTCACTGCACTGTATATATATATATATATATATATATATATATATATATATATATATATATATATATATAATTACACAGAATGCTGCATTTGACTATCAAGTAAGGAACAGTTCTGGAAAATACTTAACAGGTGGCAACCCTATGCTTGCCTAAACTAGGATATAAAACACTTAATCAGGAATACAGTCAGCAAGTGTAATTACAGATTATTATGTATGTGCCTCCTAGATGGCATCAGTCAAAGAGTTCCAACTTGAGGAAGCAATATGAGTTTCTACATTAGGTTGCTGCAGTTCTATTCAGTTCTATTGAGGTGTTTCATAGCGTATCCTTACTTATTCTTGCTGAGTTTTTGCTTCAGTAAAAAGGTGTTGCTTGTAATCTTTTTATTCCACTTGTCACTGTATATGGCACAGTGATCAAACACGTCTGTTTATTGGCACCACCAGTTATCTGTCATAGGTTTAAATATATTATGCTCATATTGATTAGATAACTGGAAGTATGGTAACTGCAGCTAGGGACTAAAGGGTTGTGATGTTTTACTATAATTGTTGCAGAATTATGAAGTGCTAATTTAAAAAAAAAAAAAAAACGGGGATTTAGCATCATTTTTATCCAGACAAACAATCTGGTTTCAGAAATAGCATGTATAATTGTCATGGCAACAGGCCTTATTGGCAGGATTTTAATTTGCTTGTCAACTGAACAGAAAGATTTTGTATTTATTGTATTCACAGTAAGACCAAATTACTTTTGGTTCATGTAAAGGAACATCATCAGTGACTCACAATAAGGTGACCCAAAGATTTTGGATAATGAGACCATAGGCTTTTTCATATGTTAAATTAATCTAGCAGCAATTCCTGGACTGCAGAGCACAACAGATGCTCACAGTACTTGTATGCATATGGTTTGATAACAGATGTCAGTGTGCAATATTGATTCCATGTAGAACAATTCATTCTCAAATTCATTACAGAGATTACGATCTAAATCTGTCTGTAGCTGTTCTGGTTTTATATTAACAGTAATCACTAACTCAAGCAAGGTTACATTGCAAGAACATCACAGATCTACTGATATATTATTGATGCAACCTTGATTTTGTTTCAGGAGTCTAATAAGGAGGTGTAACTAATTTCTGCTGTGCCAGAGGACCGCCTATATTAAATGTCTTGTCAAAGAAGCATATCTTTTTTTATTTATTCTTACACATTTGCTCCAACTTTGTACCTCATTTCCAAGTATCTACCAGATTCTAGTAATACAATTACATATGATGAATAGTCGTTCCCAAACAATTAGGGACATTATGACTGTTCAGTTTTGCTGTACACGTTCTGAAAGATTAAACAGTCCTGCTTTTGTACTATAGAGTGGTTTTACACTGTCTGGATTGTAAGTGATTTTAAACCCATATATAAAACATGTCCTGGAGGTACTGCTGAACCATTTTTATTTTGAACAGTTTATTTCTGTTGGATCAAGAGTAAATGACTAGAAATACAAAGAGTGAGGTGTGTGCTACCAGAGACCACTGATGCCTCCCCAGAGAGCACTGGGTCTAATGCAAGACCTTGGCACAGACCTTGAAGAGGTTGTTGGAGCTACCATTCAAATCCCCTGCGGGGTTCAGTATTGTGTGAATATATACAGGGAGTTATAAAAACTACATTTTGCATTACTGTCAGAATGTATTATTTTGGAGTTGGTTACAGGAATGCTGACAGCTGCACTGGCAAAAAGCAGAATACTAACATATTTTTATTGTGAGTGACACAGTGAATGTCATCACATTTGACTGTGGAGTTTAACCTATGTGATTTGCAGAAAAAATCAAATGAAACAAACAGCACTTCTTTTGCTTTACTTTCTATCGCTATGATTTTGCTGTGTGCATGTTGTACGTTTGTGGGCATTGTTTGGGGATTAGATGATCCACCCAGGCATTTTTGTAACTGTGTTCTGCAAGTCTTGCAGCAAGCTGGTGTTAAGCCCCATATTTGTATTTTTTAAACAAATTCATGTAACACATTTTCATCTTTGCCCTATGAGTTCGGTTTCAGAGATTTTACTTGGTCGCTCAAGTCTGGTGCTTAGGTCGGTAAGCAATAATATTGGAGACCACTGACACAAATTTCCAGCTATGCTTATTTAATCATTTTGGAGTATAAACGTAACTTTTTTTGTTGTTTTTTCTAGGTACTCATGATATATGCTACAAAGGCTAGTGTAAGATGACCGGCATCTTATCTTACTGCTAAGAGACAGAAAAATCTAAGCTTAAAGCAATCGGCTATCCAATTACTATACATAAAAATAACAAAAGTGTAATGGATAAAAAAAAATCTTTCTATGCTTTGCAAACAGCTTTGTTGTAGTTTCTGTATTTATTACCTAGCTTATAAAACAACTAAACTAAAAGCACTATAATTTTAGGAGTCATTTGCAAATGAGAGCAATTTAAAAAAAAAAACATACTAAATGAAGTGGTATCTAAACCCCTTGTACTGTATGCTTTTTATTTTATTTATTTGGTCAAAAAAGCTTTCCAGGCCTACTTTCAGCAGATCTCAGTTGATAATAAAGAATTGCTTAGTACAGCCTTTATTTATAGTAGAAAGTTGCATTAGGTTACGTCACAAATGGGATCTTCACTGCTGAAGTCTTGAAAACATATGGTACAGTTTTCAGATTTGTTTTGAATATACCAAAAGAAGTGTGCAGCTTTTTAGTGTGAGAAGGCAATTTACCCACCCTTTTACGTCATAGAATTTAGCCACACACTTCCTATAACATGGGGAATGTGCGTGATATGTTTGTGCTACATCATATTCTCACGACAATGGAGAGAGAATTGATTTTCTAAACTGCATGGAGACCACGCCATTGTCAGCCTCCATTATAGGGACAAGAATGTCCTTGGCAAGTTTCATCACAACTGGACAAGTAGATTATGGATTTTAAACAATTATAATGAAATCAAAACATATACTGAGCATCAAAAGAAATGTATCACTTACTGTATATTTGAGCATCAATAAAAACATATCACTTATATTTGGATAACATTCATTAGATGTGATCGAAAAATGACAAACTCCTGTTTAGGTGCAGTGACTTTTTATTGTGCTGATTAACAATTGACTTCACAAAGATGCTGCAACATGTTCTGTCGATCTTGGGCAGGTGTTGTGACTCTTAGTCTCCCAGTTCGTGGCCTGTCATTGACAGAGTGTGTCTGATTATACCGTCTCACCAGGTTTGAAATTGCTGGCTGTGTGCACCCAAGACGGCGAGCCACAGTACGCTGCCCTAGTCCAGCCTCCAACATGCCGATTGCACGTAGGCGCTGCTCTCTTGACAGACGTGACATATTGTTTTTTTTTTGTGATTTTCTTTATTGCTTTTATTCAAGCTTGCAATTCAACAACTGAAATCCCTCCATGTTGTGTCCAATCAACTGCCTCACTAATTAGGTGATTAAGTATATATGCTTCAGTCATAGTAACTCAAGCGTGTCATGGTCAAGGATGAATGATGAGTGATTTTAAAAAGAAATCAAACATTTCGTCAATGTCCATCATTTATATACCTTTTTTTTTTTTGAAAATAAATGTATTAAATAATGAAGTTTCTTCTGAGGCTCGGTATATATCTAAACCAGACAAATATATACACCTTTACATGTAGTAGGGTACAGGAGAAAAACAAAGAAACATCTTAACACGTATTGGCAGTAAATTTATTTATATATAGTAGATTAATCACACTAATTAGAAGGCAGTTCAGCCATAGATTTTTTTTTTTGGAGGGGGGACTAAAATTCAGTTATTTACGAGACTGGACTGTATACTTGAGCTTGTCTGCCTGAGTGGAGTAAATAAAAATTATTGTTTCATTAAAATTGTAGTTCTCCATACATATAAATATATATATATAAAGTATTGAGATCTGTCAAGAATTACTTGGATGTTGTTACTATTTTCAGACTAGAACCCATACTGGGGGAAAGAGACAAACTATACAGAGAAAGATAGAACAGCAAACAAGTCCTGGTGTAATATAAATCCATAAAAAAACAATTTTATTTTATATTACATTTACAGAAATTCACTCAAACCAAGGTTTGCCTTAAAATACGTACAAACTACTGGTGCTTAAAAAAGCTAAATTTATATATATATATATATTTCAGTGAGCCATCTGACCCTTTTCATACAGTCACTTTAAGTGGTTTGGCTTTTAAAATATAAGAGAATCTGACTAATTGCAGCACAATGGTTTAATATATATATATATATATATATATATATATATATATATATATATATATATATATATATATATATATTGACTTTAAGACCTTGGAACTCCATTGCCCCTGTGGTCGTCAGAATGAAAGAGTATGGATTTTCTTTGTGGAGTTTACAGTTTTAACACTGTCTCAATTGCATCAAAACAACCCTTTTATCAAAGCTTTCTAGTGTTAACATGTTTACAAATGTCTATTGTTGTAGTATTGATTTCCTGTTGATTTGTCAATGTACTATAAGGGCCCTTTCACATAGTTTATTTCCATGTTTGGTGTGAATTGAAGTATAGTTCAGTTCGTTTGCAGGCATACAGTATACAAAACATCCTAAACATTGGCATCCAAACAAGTTGAATCATTTCCACTGTTTGTTAGTTTGATTGCAAATAGACTTGAGACATATATATATATATATATATATATATATATATATATATATATATATATATATATATATATTATATGAAGGCTATATTTGCATCCTGAGCCATTCAAAAAAAAAGCATAGTACCACAGTAGTGACATCAAAAAGTGATAATTCCTCGAGGAAAATATACTTAAAATTTGACCCATTCGACTCCTTGAGACCATCCCTTTCAATTCAAACACAAAATGTCTCATTTTCAATCACTCGACAGCACCCACAGTACAGAAATGTTCATTCAATGATCAACAAAATGAGAATACATTCATATCTGAGAAACCGGAGAGGAACGGGAAATTTAAAACAAGGTAAAGGCAATCATCCAAATAAAGCTGAAGTACTAACGGATAATGACATAGAACATCTGTACAACACTGAAACACTAAGTTTAAAAAAAAAAACAACTGTAATGCTGAACCTCGTCTTCTTTAATATTAGCATCACAATGGTATCCATGTATTATAAAAAATAATAGATGGGCCTCTTCAGTGAGTTACAGGAAAACAATTCCATCTCGGGTTTCTGTGACAGTTTATTAACGACTCGACCTTCGGTCTCAATTTATGACGTCACAAAAACCCTAGATGGAATTATGTTCCCGCAACTCACTGAAGCCAATTTATTATTATTTTATATATATATATATATATATATATATATATATATATATATATATATATATATATATATATATATATATATACACACACAGTATAATTGGATTTAAGGGGCTCTTTATTGAAGTTATTAAGTTGCAATGAGGATTAGATTAGATGAACGAATATGGTTAACAACTGCAAGATGTTTTAAATGTTTTTTGCATATCAACTACCTCGTCATTTAAACCAAACATTGTCATTCCCAACCAATCAAGATGATTAGCCAAAATAAGTACAGGTGCTCCAAACTAACAAATTGCTATGGTACATTTTTTTATAATAGTAAAGAAATTATATAAGGTTATCTAGCAACAAATAAAAAAATGTCTTACTTGGATTTTGCAACTTTCTTTCACAAATGCTTTAAGCTAAATCTTTTCAGAGTGGGTAGCTAGACCTTTTCTGCTTTTATCTTGGGATCCCAACCATGGTCACTCAAATATTTATATAACAATTAAGCTCCATTATGCAAGAGACATTCATTATAGCATTAATTGAGAGCACATTTTATGTCCTGTTGTAATTTAATGAATTCTATTACATGAGAGTAGGTGTTAAAACTTCATGCTGATATTGGATTCAGCTCTCGCCAAGATAAGCACCAACTAAGACATAGCTTCTTTTACTGTAAATGTAAAAGAAGTGTGATCCATCTGCGTTTCCTTCCATCTGATGATGTAGATATCCTTCTGTCTGGTGTTGATGGCTGAAGTCTATTGCTGGCTCCATGGATCAGCCTATTTTGCCTCCCTGGCGCATCAGCACACACAACGGCTGCAATGCTGGCTCCAGGGATCAACCACTGTGCATCAGCATGACAACCATCTGGACTGAGCTGAGTAGGGTACTTCTCTGGGGTCTTCAAGTGGGCACCTTCCATCCTTGGTGTTTCGTCGACTAGCTCATGACACCTTAAGGCGGCTCAACAGTAATTCTGGCGTCCCCCACTCACCTAAGCCCAGCTTACTTACCTTCCTTTATATTGACGTTGCTTTCTTTCTACTGTGCTTGAGATCCCCAACCAGAATCTTTTTGTCTCAACCAGAGCCAGTTGCTCCTCCTCTCTGCTGCTTCAGATACGTTCTTCACTATGCATCTATTTTGTCGCAACTCTTTACCATTGAATCTGATGTCTCTGAGAAACCGGGTTGTGGAGTGTGCCACAAATCCTTGAGAACTCGCCTCCATTGGGTAAACCTGGACTCTCTATCCTTGCTGTTAGGTTAATAGGTGTAAATGATCAACTGATAATTAACTGACAAGTTAACATTCAATTGTAATTATTTAATCAGGAAACAACCTATTTAGATTTGTATCTTATTTAGTAAACCTGAAAAAAAAAGTAATGCATATTTAGTAGAATGGAAATCAATCATTATTTGAGAAACAAACCAAGAAAGCTTTGGGACATATATTTTACACATTTATGTGGCACTAAATTCAGAACTTTCTTGGTAACCCAGAAAATGGCCTGCCCAAGAAGAATACACAGCTTATTTAAAAAAAAATCTCAGTACTCCATATGCAAACAGTAGTTATAAAAAAAAGAACAATACTAGTGATATAATGGTGAAGGAATTATGTTGTTTGCATAAGGGAACTCAAATAACTTCTCTAATTATAACCTATTTCAATTTAAATCATAAATAGGAATACATTTGAATCATTTCAAAAACACAATGTAATTTGTTACATATCTTCTACTCTATTCAAGAAGTGTTATTATTTATTTCTTGGCAGATGCCCTTACCCAGGGCAACTTACAGTTGTATGCAAAAAAAAATACATCTCAAGAATTACAGTACATTTAAAAGCAAGATACAAAATACAATGACTTCAGTTCTAATAAGAGCAAATACAAAACACAGTACGATTTGATATTGGGGCAGTTCAAGAGCAGATAACAGTGTTGATAGTTACATCAGTGTTAGATATGAGTGCAGGTGAAATACAAAATACTACAGATTGGGTTAAGTGCAGGATTAAATACAAGAAAATAGGGAGCAGATAAGTGCAAGTTAAAGTGCATTAAAGGCAGAGTGCTGCATTGTCTAGAAGGGAAGAGTTGAGTTTTATAGGTGTTGTCAGAAGAGGTGTGTCTTGAGGAGGCACGGGAAGGTGGTCAGGGACTGGGCAGTCCTGAAATCCGTAGGAAGGTCGTTCCATAACTGCGGGGCGAGGTAGGACAAGGATCGGGCTTTGGAGGCAGGGGAGCGTAGAGGAGGTACAGCCAGTCTTCTAGTGCAGGCAGAGCGGAGAGGTTGGGTGGGGGTGTAGGGAGCAAGGAGGGTCTGGAGGTAGCTGGGTGCAGTCTGGTCAAGGCATCGGTAGGCGAGAATAAGAGTCTTGAACTGCATGCGAGTGGTGATCGGGAGCCAGTGGAGTAGCGTGGGAGAAGCGAGGCAAAGAGAACACCAGGCGAGTGGCAAAGTTGTGGATGAGCTGGAGCGGATGGGTGGCGGACACAGGGAGGTCGGCCAGGAGGGAGTTGCAGTCGTCTAGGTGGGAGAGTACCAAGGCCTGGACGAGGTATGCAGTTGTTGGTGAGGAAGGGTCAGATTCTTTGTGTGTTGTGCAGGAAGAATCGGCAGGTGCATGCTAGAGTGGATATGTGCTGGGAGTAGGAGAGGCAGGGGTCCAGGAGGTTCTTGGTTCTTGGAGGAGGGAGAGAGCATGGTAGATCCCAGAGGAATGGAGATGGAGAGATCAGGGGACAGGGAAGATGAGGAGGGGAAGAAAAGGAGGTCAGACTTGGAGAGGTTGAGTTTGAGGTGATGTGAGTGCATCCAGGAGGAGATAGCAGACAGACAGGTAGAGATATGGGAGGTGATGGTGGGGTCGGGGGGGAGAGGAAGATCTAAGCATCATCAGCATAGAAATGGTATGAGAAACCATAGGATACAATGAGGGGGCCCAGGGAGCGGGTGTAGAGAGAGAACAGGAGAGGACCCAAAACTGATCCTTGGGGGACTCCTGTTGAGAGAGGGCGAGGTGTGGAGGTTACACCGCACCAGGTTCCCTGGTAGGTGCGGTTGGAGAGATATGAGGAGAACCAGGCCAGAACAGTGCCAGAGATTCCCAGGTCAGTGAGGGAGGATAGGAGAATAGAGTGATCGACAGTTTCAAAGGCAACAGAGAGATAGAGGAGAATTATGACAGAGGAAAGAGGCAGTAGAGCAGAGCAGACAGGAGAGCAGATTCAGTGGAGTGAGCAGAGCGGAAACCAGATTGGAGAGGGTTGAGCAGAGAATGGTTAGACAGGAAAGCAGAGAGCTGGCGGTGTACTGCCCGCTCAAGGATGTTAGAGAGGAAGCGTAAGAGGGAGACAGGATGGTAGTTCAGGAGGGAGGTGGGGTCGAGGGTAGGTTTTTTGAGGAGGGGAGTGATAGAGGCTTGTTTAAAGGCAGAGGGAAAGAGGCCAGAGAAGAAAGAGGTGTTGAGAAGGGGAGTAGAGCAGGAGCAGCAAGTATGCATTATAAATGTCATTATGAAAGCAGTTTTCACAAAGAGCAATTTAAAGAGCTTTAGAGCACTTCTGCCTGCAAAGCCAGATACTTAATGTGCTGGTCTTCATTTAAATCCTATTGTGCCTACTTTACAAAATCAGTTGCATACAGTATAGTGCTGATTTGTTAAACAAACTGGTGCTTAATTAAAAGAAAACAAAAATAATGGTATTTTGTTCTACTGGCAAACTCAAGTCTTCTATTACTGACTCATTCTCCATTAAAATTTTAGATGGAAAGACTTTGGAATGAGTTATTTTAAGTACCTAGGTTTTTAATTTGATGAATCAATTAACTACTTCTTGCACAAATGTCGAAATCAGAGAGTTCTTATTCTGCGCCAGCAACTGGAAATTGGGAGTCAGAGATACTCACTGTACAGATTGTACTTCCAGATTGACTTCACTAAGTCTGCTTTTAAACTTTATTGACTTTGAGAACTGTTGAAAACATGGCTTCACAGAGGTAAGTTGACCCAAACATAGACAACAGCCTGGCGCCAACAAATTTGACTTCAGCATAATCCTCCGATTGAAGTACATAAGGCCAGGTGCTCAGAATGTCCGACTTAGCAACGCCACCTGAGGCTTGCAGAGAACGTAATTTCATTGCCATAAAACTCTAAATAAACGCCCCTGCATTTATTTACAATATTTGTCAGTAGCCCGAGCGCCTATTGGAGACCAGTGACGATTTGAGACTCCCCATTTATTATGCAAGATCACTAACATCTGCAAATACTTCAGATGCAATCATGAAAAAGCTGCCTGCACACAACCATATAGAAACAACATAAGTAAATTACAGAATTCCAGCAACGTCATTAAAGGTTATGTCAGTGGGTAATAACAGTTTGTATTGTACACCCCCAACTATAAACAAAAGTGTATGTATGGTAAACAAGGATATGCAAAACTTTGGAAACTGAACAAGCAGAAGAACGAATCTGTAATGCAAAGCTCAATTGTTAATAATAAAGCTACCACTGTTAATAATAATAATAATAATAATAATAATAATAATAATAATAATAATAATAATAATAATAATAATAATAATAATAATAATAATAATGTGTTAATATGGGAAAAAATGCAACCCTGTAAATATCGAAATATAAGTTCATACTGTTTGGCCCACAACACTCAAAAATGCTTTTTAAGATAAACAATAAAAGTACAAGTTTTGTCACAAAATCAAAGCAAAAGTGACTAAGGGGTGGATCTAAGCAATGCACATAGCCCCGGCACCACAGGGATAACACGGTCATAAACAAACAAGATAGCTGCTTCTGCATCCAGCGCTCAAAGAATATCACAGACATTTGCAGAGCTTTTTGAGTTTTTTTGTTATAGTAATAAAATAATGACTTGGATCACATTATTGACGAGTTTGGTGATAAAACGAGTGATCAGGAGATGATTTATCAGTATGCACGACTATGAAGAGGTATGTGAAAAATACAGCGAACAAGGGGTGGGACGGGCTGGAGATGCAATACGGAGTGCCCTGTTGATATGCAGTGCCTTTTAAACCTGTTTTACTATGAAAAAAATACTTTTAAACAGCGTGTCTAAAATAAACTGCGCGTGTGAAAATAAATTGGACCTGACGCACCTGAGACGCGCTGAATAAATGTACCACAAAGGGTTAACATCAGAAAACAAGTTTGTATTTGGCTTACTTTCAGCACGCTCAAAAAAGCTTCAACTGGTTTTAAAAAATGAATAATGTCATTTAAAAAACTGTATGCATTACGTGTACCTTAAAAATAAATTAAATTCTGTTTTCTTATCATTCAATCTGTGCCTCAGGGTCTCTTCATCGCTGTTGAAAAACAAATTGGTAAGCTCGCTGTACAACCGTGTGTGTGTGTTGGCTGGAACATTCAGTATGACGGGCATTATATATTCATAACCCGGCGTTTAAGAGACCCAGTGTCTATTTACCATATTTCCCAGCAACCCTGGCGCCTATTAGAGACCGGCGAATATTGGAGACCGGCGATTTATTTGACGTTTTCCTGTAAAGAAATTAAAATATAAAAAGGATATGAGTTACAGGCAATAAAATGCAAAACAAACACATACACAATATATGCAAAATAAATAAAGGAAAATAGAAAAAAGATATATAAATAGGAATTTACAAATAAAGGTTCAATAAGTGGGTTTTGAGCAATCGATTTTCTCGCTCATTTGCACCTCGGTACTTGACACCTCATAGTGTCAAAAGTTGTTGGGTCTGATGGGCGCAGCCTCATCAGCCCTACAGTGGAGATCACTCCGTATGCGCCCACTTCAGGCGTGGCTCAATGCCTTCCGGCTACATCCCAAATGCGACAGCCACTGTCGGCTGACCATGTCTCGCGCATGTTGGGAAGCCCTGTGCTGGTGGAGGCAAGCTTCTCACCTGCACGAAGGTGTAAGGATGGGGGTGATCCACAGTCGTCAGGTGGTGACGACACACACATCCAACTTAGGTTGGAGAGCAATCTGGGCCGGCAGAGGAGTCTGCGGGTCCTGGTCGGGCTGTTGGACGTCCCTGCATATAAATGCACTGGAACTGTGAATGGTTCACCTTGCTCTCCAGCATTTTCTCCAAGGGAGACATGTCCTGGTCTGGACGGACAACATGTCGGTAGTGGTGTATGTCAACTGCCAGGGAGGACTTTAGTCCCTGGGGTTACATTGCATAGCCTTTCGACTATTGACTTGGGCACAATGGAACCTGCTATCCCTCTAGGCTGTTCATCTTCCTGGAGTAGTGAATTGGGCAGTGGACCTCCTCTCGAGTGGCAGCTCCACCCTCAGGTGATGGAGTGCATTTGGGAGCATTTTGGCGATCTTTTCGCCACAGCAGAAACGACTCACTGCCACCCCTATGGTTCTCCCTCTGCCGCTTCGGTGGTTCACTAGGCGTCGACGCCCTAGCCCATGAGTGGCCCAGGATGCTCTTGTACACATTCTTGCTAATACCGTTGCTCCCGGCCTTCTTAGCAAGGTCCAGAGAGAGAAGGCGACAATTCTCCTGGTGGCCCCCTGATCTGTGATGTCTTTTGGCTCATCCAATGCAATGCTGAAAGACAGGTTTGCTGAGTTCTAATTTAAGCAGATTTTCCATATTTTCAGCCTTTTCCTTTATTCGGAACACAATTGTTGCTAGACTGATTGGAACATTCCTTGCCAACTGCTGAATTCTATCCCTTTCTTTTTTAGGAAGATTTTCTGAAATAATTTCGAGACATGTAATCAATCATTCTTTCACAATAGGGGCGTTAAGGAAGTGAGCCGCTCAAATCAGCTAAGTGAAAGAACCCACTTAATGGCATGTTCAGTTCTGCTCCCTCTGAGCAGCTCAGAGCGCTACACAGCAGATTTCATCGGTGATCCGAATGAGCAGAAAAATTCTCCCAATGTCTGCGTCACTGAATGCCTTCTTCCCTCTCGCAAGAATCCAACTTACTTTGTAACTTGCCATCATCACCAATTCAGAGTCGGTCATAAAACATTTCAAAGATCTCATTTGTTGCTGGTAAACTTGCTTCAG
Source organism: Acipenser oxyrinchus oxyrinchus (assembly GCA_030684275.1). Taxonomy (NCBI): domain Eukaryota; kingdom Metazoa; phylum Chordata; class Actinopteri; order Acipenseriformes; family Acipenseridae; genus Acipenser; species Acipenser oxyrinchus. Next base: position 53,596,461 of record CM060247.1, read on the forward strand.
CGCAGAATTTCGACTGGCAGTCCACTGAATTTTCATGAAAAGTGACTGAGCATTTTCAAAATGGCTTTTTATATTGTAAGTCTTGCAAATAAAACATTTGTGGCAAAGAAGGCACATTGGTTTCCTGTTCGCCACAAAGCAATAATCATTTTCCCAACTTAGCTGAAATGAGCATTTGTCTTGCTCCAAACTTCTGATTGGTTGGGATTTGGGCTTCTGGCTCCTCCGATATTTCCATTTCATTTCTCGACTATGACTGCCACTAGCACTCGTTTCTGCCGTCGGAGCTGAAGCTTTTAACTTGAATTTCAAATGTTCATAATTATGCTTTTCTTATCTTAAATTCCTGCTTCGTTAACCAATTGTAAACTACTGTGATGCGTTCATCGGCTACCTGAACATGTGCATACTGCTGTGATGCGTTTGTCGTCAAGCAACTGCGCAAGTGTATGCTGCTGCCTAACAACTAGTGATCATTCGTGCTTGCTGTGCAAATCTGCCCAGCAACAAGTGTCAGGATGGCGTGAGTGCCGGAACAACAGAAATAAATATTTTATAAAATTTAAAAATAAAACTAATTAACAATGCTCCCGGGCCTCCACAAAAATCTGTGTGGGCCACCAGTTCCTGACCCCTTTATCAGCTAAATGACTAAATAATACTTTTAAACCAGCTGCTTTTAAAGGATTTTAGGTTTGTTAATGATTATTCCTTTGCCTGTATATCTGATTGATGGTTAATTGTCATGCTGCTGCCAGCAGGATGTCCCTGCGAATGAGATGCCTGTATCTCAGTGGACAAGTCCTGAATAAATAACAATACAAATATGAAGGGAGCCAAATATACTTTGTTTTCCATTGTAGGCAACTGGCCCACATACAATAATAGATTAGGCTAACCACTGCTGAATTTGTGCCTGGGCTTGCCGGGACACAGCCCCATAACCTCTTCAGTTATGAAAGTAAAAAATCTCATTCAATTGTTTTCTTAAAATTATCAACACAGTTAATATCCATGCTGTAAGTTCTTGTGCACACTAAAGAGAGACAGTCCGCTGCCAGGGATGTTCGTACTTTTAATTGCCATATGTGAGAGGGGAGGGATCTGGACTGGCGGTCAGGTGCATACGGGAGCCTGAAGGGGGTCCGTACTCTCTGTGTATTCCCACGCTGTCAGGCAATGTTTTGTTGACAGGACTCAGCTGTGAGGAAATCGGCTGACGTTCTGTCATTGGCTGGGGGGTGGAACTACACGAGGTGAATGAATGAATGAATAAAAAGGCACTGTTTTGTATCCTCTCTGGCTCATACAGGAAACATAGTAGAGCGTGACTTCACGGCAGAATCCTGAAAATCAGAGACTTTGGAGCAGCGACTCGGAGAGACGAAGTGGCAATTCCAGCGCGAGGCTTACAGACCCGGTGGTGCAAGCAAGCCACACACCGGTTATTTACTGTGCTACTATTTTTAGTTAGAGAGTTTAGCGGGACTGAGCGGTCCCACAGTGTACGAGAGGGTATAGAACAGTGCCTGTTTCTCAGGGCTCCCACCACTAGAGGGAGCAACGAGCCGCGGTAAGAACCTGCACACTATATTTTGTAGTTTTTCCTTAAAGTATTTTGTTTTCCTTTTTCCTTTCGCCTTTTCACTTATTGTTCCTTTGGATTACACATCTGTGTGTGTTGTATGAAGACGGGGCACAATACCATTGTTGGTAGAGTGTGCCGAACTAAAACGGAAACACCTGCCAACCGAGCTCACCCTAATAAATCTGGGCGCCTGTGCCGGCATTTCATCTTTGAACTTGGTGTCTGTCTTGTGTCTTCCCACATTCTACCACACCATACGATTTGAGGTAGGTGCCTTTTTAAAGTAAGATGACACTGGCTCTATTGTCGTTTATTATACGCAAATAAGCTTACTTGACTTGAAAAACGTCTTAAACAATACAAGCACATTCCTTCACTACTTGGTTTGTTTAAATTAGTAGTACACAGCACAATATGAAAGCTAGACATTCATTTCAATAAAAAACAATGCTAAGTTTTCAATGAAAAAAAAATATTCTAGCCGACTTCAATAGGTACATTACCTTGCTAACTTCCCCTATTACATTTTTTTTATAATAAGTCTGGTTCTCTTGCCTTTTTTCAATGAATATAGTTTAAATTAATAGAGAATATAAACAAGCTAAGATAAATACCTAGCCTAAATGTTATTCATAATTTTTTGTAATCTCCATAAACGGCCCAGCGGCTTCTGTTGCAGTCATGCATCGCAGATAATATTAGATATGAACATAAGAACATAAGAAAGTTTACAAACGAGAGGAGGCCATTCAGCCCATCTTGCTCGTTTGGTTGTTAGTAGCTTATTGATCCCAGAATCTCATCAAGCAGCTTCTTGAAGGATCCCAGGGTGTCAGCTTCAACAACATTTGTCAGCTTCAACAACATTTGTCAGCTTCAACAACATTGAATGAATGCTGTGCGAACCATGGGTCAAACCAGTGTTCATGTAGGGTGCGGTGTATTGTGGTTTTTAATTTGTTTTATTTTATTTTTTTATTACTGTCAGCCTTCTGGAGTCCTCCCGAATGCCTTTCCATTTTAAACCGTTTAAATGCACAACCATAACAAAACAAAGTGGAGGGTGGCACGTGTCCCCTCTGCCTTATAGGTATGTATACAGGCATATTTTTCATATTTATTTATTTATTTTTGTCTTGCGGTTGCCTTTAATTTATTTGCACAAACTGCTACTTTGTTTATGATGTAGAATGCATGATTGTAAACCTCTAATACTAGTATACTGAAATAAACTTGTTATAATTTTGAATGTGCGGTTCTTCAGAACGGAATGGCAATTTGCCTACAACTTACCACAATGGAAATGGAAAAGTCCACGTGAATTTTATTGTTACAAGAGACTGGCGTTATTATAATGTGTTAATTTTTTCCCCTGTTTTTAAACCTTTAAAAAAAAGTGTAGTGTGAATCCAACATTAGTGAGTTGCCAAATTGTGTTGGACAAATGTATTTATCATTTTTGTTGCCTGGTTAAACACTAGCTGTTTTATGATGTACAACCATTGTTCTGAAACTCCATGTTTTAACATTGAAAATGTCTTTGATGGGAAATCCTACCTCCCTGCTTTTTGTATAATTTGAAGTTCTGCTTTATAGTCAGACATCAGGGACACAGTGGGGAATTACCAGGCATTATTGATCGGTCTGATAGATAATAAGCTTGGTACTACTCCCTTTCTGCTAATTTTACTATATGGGTAGATCGGTGGGATCTACAAGTGCCTAAATTGACTGGTGAAGATGGCAGGTGAACTGGTTAATTTGACATCACTTACTTCAGTTTAGGACTTCAGCAAATATACATTTTAGAATTTCATTCTATATACCTATGCTTTTGTGCTCCATGTATTTACGTCGGTTAGTTTATTAGCGTTGGTTTGTCAGTTCGTTTTATTCTAATTTATTAACATACGCTTGCCTATTGCTTTTCTCTTACTCTGTTCATTTCATATGTTGATGCACGTGACAAGTAATGAATACATTCATATTTATTGATTCATATTGTGATTGGCCATGGCATATTTTGTCTGATGGTCAACTATGTCTTAGAGATGGTCAACTATGTCTTTGACTAAGAACACTTCACTTGCTTCCCACGGGGTGTTCTCTTAGAGACTACTGTACTTAAATTACCTAATTATTTCATAAACAGATTTTTTTTATTTATCATTACTATTAAATACATGCTCCTAAACACAGACATTATGCTAGGAAATTAGACCAATAAGACACATCTCTCCACCTGGTCTGAGGCACGTGGTAATTATGATGCTGGTAGGGGTAATTTTAATGGCACCATACAGCTTTATGAATCGTATGCTAGTGAGAAAATTGGTCTCCAAGGGCACGTTACTCTAACGTTGCGATGAGCGATGTTTTTTGATGGTAATGGTTTTATGAATCACCCGATGAAATACTGTCATGTTAAACACTATTACTGGCACAATAAAGGAGACGGTAAGTTTTATGCATATGGGCCTTCATATCCTAACCACATCTTAGCCATTCAGACTTCAGTCTTTCAATGTTGTTTAAATGGTACCTTTTGGTGCTCTCAACAAACAATCCTGAAAAACTCAAAGATGAATTAACTGAAGTGAATTAGAAATCTTTCATTTGAATGAACGGGTTGGATTAAGGAGTTGATTCAATAAAGAACTGTAATTAGCAGGACTCAGTTCCACACTAATCATAATTAATTGACTGCATAACAAATACATTGTAACTACTGAGATGCTTTTATAATCTGATATAGTTTTAGTCTGCTTCACAACATGTAATAAAATAATGTATATTAGAAAATCCCTTTTAAACTGTTACACAACTGGAGGACAAAGAGGTGCTGTATGTGGGTGTCCTAATGGGAAAAAGTCATCCCATTCTGATCTGCAGGAATCCAGCAGCATTTTAATCTTGGACTCAAGTGCTTGATGAGTTTCAATGAGGTTATAATCTTTTCAATGCACATCTCCAGCAAAGAGCTGTGGGACTGGCAAACCAGCTCTGATCCCCATTGCAATGTTATTTATAATTGTAACCAAGGTTAGCTTTCAGAGTTTGGAAAGATAGCCAATCTACACGAATATTCATTTTTGATATCATTTTACCCTAAATGAACACAGCTGGTCATCATATTGATACTTTACAATCCAAATATTAGAATGACTTGTATTAATACATTTCTAGCAGAAATACTCATGGGGGTAAGGGGGTAAGGAAAAAGCAAGCAGTGTTTAATTATTACATAAAGCAGTTTCTGAAATGAGGCTGATGAATTATTTTGTTTATTTTCTTTTCCAGTTTGATCAATTTAGATTGAAAATATGTTAAATAAAGGGATACTAAGTCATGTAATGTAAACATGCCTTGCAATTGCCTCTTCCAGCAGGAACATAAGTCAAAGAATGAGTATCTGAACCAAAGTCTTGAATCTCAGACATGTTTAATTACAGAACTTGAAATGCCATCTTTTATAATCTTCTCTTTGATGCCTCAAATATATTGCTTTTAGAATACAAAATGCAAGAAGGTGATGCAATCCCATTAACTTTGGGTGAAAGAACACATTTTAGTACTGCATTACAAATCCTAATTAGACATTCAAGTTCTTTGTGTTAACAAATTAATTCCAGTAAATCTTACCTAATATATATTTTCATCACTTCGTCAGTCTTAGATTTTCCTATGTGAAAAACGCACACAATATAGTAAAGGTGAATAAAATGTTTTTAATGGTCATTTATTTGAATCTGTCAGTGAAGAATATTTTTAGAATGCTGTTTGCAGATATGTCAATGCTCCAGTCAACTTGCATGAACCAATTAAGTCGACATCAATCATAAGAAAAGCAGTGATTGGTACTCAAATGTAAGCTAATGCCTCTAGTTCTGAGACGAAGAAATGTCAAACATTTATAATTTTTTTAAACATTTGTTTTTCAGTTTAACGGTTTGTTCCACCAGTGACATCTGTATTTATCAAACCATTGTTAAAGTCAGCTGGTGGTGCTCAACAAACTGTTTCTAAATCCATTCCTGAGCCAGCAGACTTGCCAAGGTGAAGAGGAGGTGAGATGCAGCAAAAACAAAATGGCTACATCCACGGGGAGAGTGTACATCAAATACAGAGACCCAACTCTGAACCTTAGTGGATTCAGAGACTGCCAAGCTGAGCAGAACATGGAAGAAGCATACGTTTTCATTTCATTAAAGTATGGCAGAAAAAAATAGAAAGGGGTAGCATTTGCCTGGGCATCTAAAACGTTAGTAATCCATTTCGTTAATAGTTTTTCAACAGTATTTGTGCCTTAAATTCTCAGTTCTCTTCAGTAAACATGTACCATAAAAAAAAAAATTGAATAAGTCGATTTATCTAAGCATTTTTGCAAGGCCCTTAAAAGGGGGGAGTGATTAATACACCGGTGCAATATATTCGCCGGTGTGTCTAATACTAAACTACTGTACCAGTGCCACAATGGGATTACTACAGCCATGTTATGTCTCACACAAACTTAACTGTCAACATTCCGATTTATTTGTTCAGGCTCTACGGCATTCAGGTCATGTTGCTTAGTAGAAACACAAAACTACTGTTCTAATTAAAAGTTTTAATTTCATACTCTTAATACCCTTAGTCATTTTGAATGTTAAACGCAAGCTTTCAGACTCTTGACTGACCTCTTCTCAAACGTCACAGTTATACTGCTTCACTCAGTGTTAACACAATAGCTTTCAGTGCAGTGCTCACGAAGGTACCATGAAATGTTCCTGTCAGGACAACTGAGGAAGTCAGCACCTCCGGTCACTTTTTTTTAAAGTAACAAAAACGCTTGTTCACTGCCAAACATGAACGACTTTAGATGTGTAATGACTGCGGTATAGCATACTGACCTTAAGGTTAGGGTTTCAGTGTAGGGAGATGATCATTCATTGTTTTATTAATACTAATATGACAGCCAATCAGAGTGCAGTGTCCAGACAGGAGAATTTCGTGTTACCTTTGTAAGGACAGCACTGTCAGTCTCTATGAATTAACTTATTCCAACCCTCACGAGCCATTGATTTGTCAACATTCAAACTGAACCCGCCCCTGGGATCCGTACCAAACAGCTATTGGTAAGAAAGCAGAGGAGTAAACTTTTCAAATCTTCCATTCGTTGTAACTGCAATGCTCTAATAATACAGGTGACTTTGAGACTGGATAAAGTAGGACAGTAAGAAAAAAACGAAAATGCTACTCAGCAGGTTTGAAATTGCACGTTGTTGAATTTGCCGAAATACATGTTAATCCTAATACTGAAAAAAACAAACAAAAAAAACAACAGTATGTGACTTGAGACAAAACAAAGACAAAATTAAAATGGCCAAAGAAAAATAAGCTGAGGAGGAAAGTGTGTATGGTGCGATGTAGAAAACATTTTTGTTTGAATGGAGTACTTTGAATGACTTTAATACACACTGTAACTTGTTCTTCATGTCGGTGCAACGCAGTGGTACACGTGTAAATTATGTTTATGGTTATGGTTCTGATTAACAAAATGAATGTATCTGTACAGCTGGAAATTGAATGCAATTGTACTGCACAGTATGCAACACCTAAAATGTTTTGTTTACTGGTTATTTGATGGTGCACCGTTTTCAACGACACCTGTGCCTTCTTACAGTCCTGTTGTCAATTCAACACTTGTCGTCTTTCTCTTAAGGAGATTATCTTCAAGTATTGCTCATCCTTGTTAGACAGCTTTTTGTGTTTCCAATCCTGGGTTTTTCAATTACAGATGATGTTAAACTGTACATGTTGATTATGCTAGGTTGTTATAATAGTAGAAAACACTAGTGGAGGCTTTGAGTAAATTGTTGATGCTCATGCATCGAAGTAGAAAAATGCAACATGTCTAAGGCTTTTGCACAGTAGTGTACTTAAATGGGAAACGCACTGAACTCAGTTGGCTAAAATAGGTTGCATTTCTTAAAAATGGATTATCAGACAAGATGAAAAAAAGGAAAACAAATTGTTAGACAGGAAAAAATACATATTGATCACTGTGACAGATGGCTTGAGTGATGCGTGCGGGTGGTGACGTCAGGTTCAGGAAGGAACACACAGGCAGGCAGTACTGGGGTTGAAACTGAGACGCAATGGCTGCGCTCAGTGTTTTATTGCATGAAACAAATAAAAGATTTAAACAAAATCAGCACACGGCACTTGAGGCCAAAGAAAGCAAAATGGATTAACACTAAACAAACAGTGGACGAACAGACAAACAAACACGGAGGGTCCGAACAAATGCACAAGTATCGTGCTGGTCATTCCAACACGAAATAGCAATTGTAATAGTTTAATTCTTATTTTTAATTCTCTCCTCTCCACACCTGTTCTCCACCCACCGAACACACAACCCCGAGTGAATAAAATGTGCATCTATATATACTGTTGTGCCGGGATTCAATTACTAATTAATTATTCACTTGAATCCCAGCATGTGAACTAATTTGTGCAATCCCGTGCACACATACTATTACCTACTTTATCTGCACGTGAAGTGATTGTGCAATCCCCTTGCCTAAATACAACTATATATTTTAAATCACTCATGCTACTCAGACCCATTTATATCCTGTGCACCAATACCTATACACCAACATTAACACACCACATGCAACACAACACATAGCACACACATGGGCGGGGCACACTGTGAGAATCAACTTTGTAATTGGTGGCCCAAAGCAATTTAACCCCTGAAATACCCCAGTTACTTATTCAATTTGCGGTATGTGAATAAGCAGCTGGAATGCGCAATCTGTGCCATGTTTGCCCATTGTTTTCTGTGAGAATCAACTTTGCAATCAGTGATCCAAAGTGATTTAACCCCCGAAATACCCCAGTTACTTATTCAATTTGTGTTACATTTGCGGGATGCGAATAAGAAGCTGGAATGTGAATAAGAAGCTGGCGAATAAGAAGCCAACTTCAGCGGCCGAATAAGGAGCTGGTGAACTAAGAAGCCAACTTCAGCGGCCGAATAAGGAGCTGGTGAAATAAGAAGCCAACTTCAGCATCGTTCAGACTTTTTAATTTTGCCATTTATGAATTTGATACAATGTAGTATATTACTTGTATAGCTATTAATGGGTTATTCTAATTTAGTATTTATTTCTTTATATTGAAAACAGTGTTTTTTTAAAATATTTTATGGACAAAGTGCACTTTAAGTATTTTTCTGAAACAAAAGTTGTTAAAATCAGAATTTGTTTGTTGTTTCTCAGACATTATTCATATTCTAGCATATGTATGTACATACGTATACAGACGATATTTGTTTTGAATTAAAAATAGTTTTAAAGCAATTAAAAAAAGACAAACGTGTGTGTTTTTTCTACTTTTGTTTTGCATTCTAATTGGGTAAATTTAAGATTTTACTTAATGTCAGAGTGTAACCCTTGGTATGTCCATGTTCTACAGACACTCAGCTTTTCAAAAAGGTATCACACTCCATGCTTTAAATGGATATATACATGAACTCACATAATAAGCTAAAACCCTGCCAATCACTTCTCAAAAAGGTAAAACTGCACACAAACAATTTTGTATAAAATCAAGACAATACATATTTAAAAAATGATTTTTAAATTTGTGTCACATTCAAACTAGGTCAGTGTGGGTATACTTGATCATATAATGAAATCATTATTTATTTAGTAATCTGCAGAACAGCTTTTTAGAAATGTATAATACTGTATACTTTAAGTAGATATTTGGTCTAATATATGCTTTAAAGTGAAGGCATCAGTCAGCCCTCAAAAAGTTAGAATTCTCACAGTCCACAAAGGGTTCAAAATAGTGCTGAAATTAGTATGCGTTCTTCAACCAAGTAGCCAAAGCACAGCGAGCTCGGGAGACATTGCCCAGCTTGTAATGCTTTTCCCACAGACTGCTCTTAGAAATATGCTGGATAGTCTAAACATTTAAGTTATACAGTACCAAGTGACTGACTTGACTGGATCTGGCGGTCGATAAATACTGCCACTCAGAATTAATACTGCAGAATTAGAATTTATTTTATTATTTTATTTTATTTTATTTTATTTTTCTCAGATGAACCTTGTAAAAACAAATGTACTGTCCACAAACATTTTTGATGGCATTCTGACTATCAGATAATCGTAAATCAGCATTTTATATGTGAAGTGTTCTAAATAAATGTACATTCTGGATGACAAAATGTACACTTTTAAATGAAATTTACAAATTATACACAAAATCAATATTCCCATTATTTTTTTATTTCCATTTGGCTGCTGCTCGCAGATGGGACAGCTGTCTCCCTGTATCCTAGTAGTTTCCATAACAGCGAATACTGCAGCGAATACATGCATTTTGATTTAACGAGTTCCCCTTATCTTGTCTGAGACAGGAAGTGATGTATTGACCTGCGACAATTAAGCTTTTTAATGAGAAATGCGTTCATTAACAATCCTCATCGACTCAATTTCAAAGCATTAACGGATTCATTTTATTAACAAGTTTAGTTTGAAAATCAGTTGCTACTAAAGCTGTCGTTACTATACCGCGAGTTTGATACAATAACTCTGGTTTTTGAAAATCCTGCCCATGATGTCGCATGAAACACAAAAGCCAGAGTACTTGTAGTTTTTTTTTTTTCTAATCGCTCTTCCGAGACACAACCCTGATCTCAAACCTGAGTGCACTAGTGGTGACACTTTTTCAAAAGACCTTTGAAACAGACGTCAAATGTAAGTGTAAAAAGTTGTCAAGATGTTAACAATGAAAAGAAAAATAACAGGTACGTTACTTTAAACAGTTGTAACAGCACGTGGGGATGTATAATGCAATGATTTATATCTTAGCATGTAAAAAAGAGGTACTTTTATCTAATTGTGGTGAGCTGATCATTTATCATGGATTTTTACAATTTAGTTTGTGCTATTAAAATAAATTGATAATCATATTTTTCGGGAGCGCAATACAAATTAAAATGACATACAATAAGACAAGAACAACATATCTCAGTCAATGACCTGCCATTGTATGTTGTATACAGTGGATAGGCAATTATCCAAACGACAGCCATCTGATTTATTCAATTATGCAAACTGTGTATAGTATAATGGCTGCAATTATCCAGCCTGTGTCTTGCATAATGGAGGTCAAAACTGCTATATTGTATATTTTAGCTGTACTGTATAATTTGTCTATACAGTTAGTATTTTAGATTATGCTGCTATTGCAGTGGAGTGTATAAATATTGCTTTGATATAATGTTTAATACACACATATTAACATGTGTGTTATTTTACTCTTAAGAGCCAGCTGTGCATATATACAGCATATTTTTAAATGTATAGGACATGATACAAAAAAAAAGCAGATTTCATATGGGATAATAGATTTGAATATATTTTGCAATATGCTGACTATATTTTACCATTTGTACAATGTAGTTGCAAGTGTAAGGCCCCTGCCTTTCACATGTAAAGTGATCTTATAGTGTTATAGCAGAAAAAAGAAAAACAAATTCTGGAAAACAAAACGGTTAATAGCAAAACAACAAGGAACTTGAAATGTTGTTCAGGTAAGAAAACAATTAAAGCATCAGTTGCACATTAACTGTAGGCTGTACAGTATAAGACTCACCCTGAAAGCAATGCTCCTAACAAATCTTATAGCAGCAGTTAGATTTCTGGTTCATGTATGCAGCTTGAAAACCAATTATTTGTTTTTAGCCCTGTTTGTTTTCTGACTAAAATATTGTAAGCTGTTACTTGGCTTTGTCTTGGTCTACTGCTTACCATACCAATGTGTAATCTCTTGTAACTGTCTTTGTCGCTCTTGTCTAAATATAATGAATAGGATAGGTATGCAATGGGAACTGGAGCATATGGTAAACCCATCTGAATTTCAATAAACCCTCATAACTCATGTCCAAAAGTGAGTCACGGAAGTCAGCCAAAATAAGATTTATTTTCCATCCGCCATAGTTCCTAAGTTGTGTATTCTATTCGGTCCATGTCATTTAAACCATTTACCATATTATATATATTTTTTTCTCATTGATATTTTTTTAATTTTTTTAAGATGTGCGTGCTTTTCAAAGTACAGGCTGCAGAGGGATTATGCGGTAAAACCATTTGAACATTATATATATATAAAAAAGTTTTAAATCACATTAATAATCTAATTACAAAAAAAGACAGTAAATTCTTTCTTCCAAATGTATTTTCCAGTTTGTGTATTTAATCATTTTCATACTAAAAATAAGTATACCTCCCCACTTTATATTAAGTGTAATGTAAATGTTTTTTTTCAAGTCACCCACATTAAATCTTAAATAACAACAATTAAGATACTTTTGGCCCTGTCAACACCCAGCTCAAAGCGTCTTAATACTTACAAACACTCTTAGGGTTCCTAGCAGCGCAATGGACTGTGGGACTGAATATGACATTATCCCATCATGCACTGTATTTTATGTTTACAACACGGCAAATATGGAGTCTGTGCACACTGAAGACACAGTGCTTCTTAGCATGAACGTTATGGCTTTGTTTCTTAAAAACACAAGGTACCTTGTATTATAATGTGTGAATTTTGTTTTGAACTCTGAAGTTCTCCTTGACCGATTTCATCGCTCCAGATATCAGTGTGACTTGATTTTCAGCAACTAATCACATCGCGCCAAGATCCACCATTTTACAAAAAGCGTGCATATATATATATATATATATATGCTTATTGATAGTCGTTCTCAACTCCTTCAGGCACCTGTTCTGAGTACTGTATTTGTAAACATATCAGAAAGCATTTTGGGATATTGGAGGATACACAAAAAAAGTAGTTTGGTATTGCAGCGTCCACACTTCTGACAAACCGCACTACCTGATGCAATCTAGATTACCCCCTGAGGTGGTCTTGAGTCTGGTTCTAGAGTACAGTATTAAACTTTGTGTAGTGTAGACGCTAACTGTATTTAGCACTTTTAAGCCGGTTTAAAGAGCTGCCAGAGATTAGAATTTTTTTTTTTTTAAATAAATAAATACAAAAGACTGGCTAACAGCTACTAGAAATGGGGAATTAACTCTTCAGTTGCTTTGGAAACTCCTTTGATTTCAAATTATTTTTCTTTGTAATGTAATTACAGGTCAAATTGACCCGAAGCTCTGAAGGATCCTCTTACAAACAACTTTTCAGGGAAGCTACTGCTCAATTATCACCTGTGACTACACTTATCAGGACATGTACAGACTGTGATAAAAGTAGCTCCTGGCTCCAACTCCCCTTGATTTAAAAAAAAAATTGCTTTAGCAATATCTCAAAAGGCAGAATATGCATATCCAGAAGGACATGCTGTTGTTTATGCTGGGGAGTCCATCTCTCTGAAGTTGGCTTTAGTGTGCTAAAACACAATGACCTTCTGAATCACTGCAGGGCTACAGTAGTTCAGTACAGATTTGAGGAATACTACCTACCTATGCATAAAGCACAAGCTTCAGATGTATCATGACATCATGCATTTTGTGGAATTATGTGAAGTTTCCTTATATGAAAATAGATGTATTAGGGTAAGATACAAATCAACACACATGATAAACATACTTAGTTGAAACACCACATTGCATTTCATCAGATCCATGTTTTTATTAGCAGAATTTTGCTGCTGATAGACAGAGGTGGCCCACAACTAAGATCAAGTCCGTTTGTACACAACTGTGATTGATGGTGGCAATAGCAGGTGCCATAAAATACATTTCTTTATCTGGCCACTGCAACAAGCACCTTCGGCCCCCATAACGTAAACTGTAAGCCATTACTTAGTTTAGTCATCTGGTAATGAACAATCAATCAGCAACACAAAAATCAGCACATGAAAGAAATGTGTTTGGAAGAGGATTTTGAGGTTTAGGAAGTAATGTTCTGGAAACTCTTACAAACTGATCTTCAGTGACAATGCAGGGGTACTACAATGTAAAAAGCAATGATTCTTTACTGTGGGGCAATGGGATTGCTGCAATGGCAGAAGCAATTGATAGGATGGTATCTTAGTAAGAAGGCTTGCATTTAGTGATCTTTGCCGTATTTTATTCACAAAAACAATAAGTAATGTTTTTACCGTACATTTACAGCAAGCCATTTTGAAGCTCATATGAGCCCCAGTCTCTCTATCAAAGGGGTCTATTCTGACAGCATACATGCCAAAGACTATTATGATATTGCAAGTCAGGAGTCAATCAACTAATTACTTTTTCATTTTTTTCTGTTAAGATGTAATTGCTTTACACCTTTCAAATTCTTCCTCAATTACAAAAAATGTGTAATGCTCTTACTGTTTTGACTTTCCCAAATTGTGTTTTCTTGTATTCAACTTGCTTTCTGCAGGAGACAGAATTTTATGTCAGTTCCCTCTGACTGCACTTTTAGACATAACTGGCAAGTCAATGTCTGGACTCTTTCCTGAAATCTTCTTTGTTTGTGTAAGGTCTGTACAACACTGCTAGAAAGTACATCACGTGTTTAACTTACAAACTAGTTGCACATGAGAGCCAGATTTTCGAGTGGGGGAAAATAAACATTGGTCTGTATGCCCACCACCAGACAGAAATAAGCAAATTCCTGCCCAGGGAGGCCTAAGAAGGAATATTGACCTTAACTCCATGTTCGCCCGTTACTCAGACAGAAGAAAACAATAAGGTGTTTTGTTTTAGTCATTGTTACGTAAGTTAATAAAAAAAATTTAAAAAACTGTTAATATATTAAAATGTAATACTCTCCCTGTTCTTGTGCTCTTATAATTATACTATTGCATGCTATCAACACATGTTTAGGTAAAAAAAAGAAAAATATGAATGGATTGTTAAGAAGAAAGATCAAGGAACAAAAAATAAATTGTCGATGGGCCAAAGTTTTAGTGAAACATTCTAAGGTCTCCTGAAATGTATTCCAAACTGGGTGCGTAACGTTATTTTACAGATAATGAATATGTCAACAGAAACTCTTATTATTATTTATTTTTATTTTGTGCTTGTCCAAGTGCTCCTCTGCTGATCTGACACCCTACACTGATGTTCCTGTTGTTATGGGATCACTCTTCACAGCAATGACAGCCTCCAAGGTACAGTTGTTCAGTGCCAGTACTGTTTATTCTAGAGCCTCTTTTAACAGAAAGGCTGTCAATTGAGCAAAACTGTGCAGTGGTGTGGAGATGATATTCCAGTGGGGGGAATATTTAGCATTGTAATCATTTCACTTGTGACTAGCGCTGTGCTGAAAATTCAGATTTTGATACCAGCTATTATTATTCTGATGTTCTTGTATATTGTGCCAAATTTTAGTTGCAGGAAAGTATTTAAACCCAATTGTGACTACCCCACTTAATGTTGTTTATTTAAACACGACTACAAATAATGTTACAGTGACTCCATGATGATATCTAAATTATCCTTTTAAGTTTTGGATAACTGTGTGTTTTCACTGTGCTCAAACCAGCTATTCAGTTTGTTTAGATTGGAAAAGCTCATTGTGGCCATGGTTAGAGTTACACTGTAGTAAAAATCCTTACATGCTATGTTGTAAATGGCAGGCTAAAGTAAACAATACATTCAGGGTATTTACAATTATGCTAATTGTACTCATTTCTTCCTTATATCACAATGCTGTAGTGCCTCTACTAATTCTGCACATATACAGTACAGTGCAGGACCCATGATAAGTTTCAAGAAAAAAGGTGCTGACAAGTGAGAAACATAATAGCTTCCAAATGCTGAAACTACTACAGTGTGACCCCGTTTAAATTAAAAGAAAATAAGAAAGTACCAAGGGTCAATAACACTACACATAAAGCCAGTCTGGGTCCTTGCAGCTACCTCTAAAAGGTATTTGAGTGCATATTAGACTGTGGAAAGGTGATTTGCAGCAGCTTAGTTTTCCTTTCCCACCCTATTCTTTGTTAAAAGCTATAGCCAGTCTAAAAGAGTATCCTGAAGCATTAAGGCACAACAGGGAGTGGATTTACATGACATAACCGCACAATTAAGGTGTTATAAGACATGACGCAAAGCGGAGTTAATCCTTAAGTGTGCAGTTATATCATGTCAACCCACCCCCTGGAGTGCCTTGGTGCTATTAAAAAATGATTTTAAAATGATTAGATGTATTTACGTTTTAAATTAACATAGCAAATTAAAATAATTTTTCCAATAACAGTAAATACACTATGCACAAGAAAATAGTTCCAGTGAAAAGTAAGCAACATTTGTTTAAGTGTTTTATTTTAATAAATGAACATCAGTTTATTCATAAATATAATAAATATTGATTAAAATGTCTTAAGTAAATTTCTGTATATCAATTATATTACTTGCTAATATACCATTTCATTAATGGACATTATATATATATATATATATATATATATATATATATATATATATATATATATATATATATATATATATATATATATATATATATACACAGTACTGTGCTGTTTTGAAGGCAAAGGGTGGTCACACCAAATATGGATTTGATTTAGATTTTTCTTCTGTTCACTCACTTTGCATTTAGTTAATTGATAAATATAATCTATTAACATGTCTATTTTGAAAGCATTCTTACTTTACAACATTTTTTCACACCTGCCTAAAACTTTTGCACAGTACTGTATATATATATATATATATATATATATATATATATATATATATATATATATATATATATATATATATATATATATATTAACTTAAATGTTCTGAATACTTTAAACCCGCCCCAACTACTGAGTGACAGCACATTCCTACATTTCTTTTGGCGACTCCGCTTGCGAGATTTAAAATGAGATTACAATCAGGATGGAGGCTTGCTAGCGGGATTTAAAGCTGTATTACAGTTAAGATACTGAGGATTTAAAACAGAATTGTGGCAAAATATACAAAAATGCATACACACAAAAACCCCAGAAGAATGTGCCCGTGACCGTAGGGATTTCATTGTGGAAGACAGCAAAGGAAAGAAAATACAACTTTAGTGTGCAAGTACTGTTGAGTTACTATACATATTTTGACAAAAAAAACGCTCAAGCATTTTGGAAAGTAACCAAAAATACTTTCATACAGTATATCAAAAAATGAAAGCCCAGAGAAAAAAAATATTTACATAAAACTCGAAAATAGGTAAAAATAAGCACAGAAAAATACAATTAATAAAACCCCAAAAAACAGAAGCCCTAAATATAATGATGTAATATATAAAATTCGGTAATATAAAAACAACTGTTTGGAGTTTTGTGCGGCAGTTTCAGTTTCTAAACTGGTTACTAAGCAACCCGGCTCAGAGATTTTAGTATGTCGGTGCTACAATAAACTGTCATTGAAATACAGTATTAAGAACCTTTACTTCATTAAAAAAAAACACACAAAAAAAACCAAAAACAACATGGTATTGAAATAATATTTCATAAACATTAAGGGAGTATCCATCATTTATTTATTTATTAAAAATCGCAGTGTTATACATACCCCTTCAACGTAGCACCGTAGCAGAACCTCTAAAATAGTAGCTGCTACGGCCAAATCGTAGCTGTTGGCATCTCTGCATTATGATTAGGGGTATTAGTCATAAAAACCGAAAATGTATTCATCCTTAATAATAATGTATATATAGAGAGATATGTTAAATACATGCCAGTTGCAATCCACAGCGTTTGGTTATTCTGCTATTATCAATAATTAATGTATCAATATTGTTAACTAAAGGACTGACATAACTATACAATTATGGGTAATATGAAATATTTTAAGCATCAATCTATGCTAAACTAAGAGTTTTTATTAACTATTCCATGCTGCCAAGACGCTGATTCACTGCGGACATCTAGTGTCCCTCCGGTCCGTCCTCGCTGATGTCGGAGTTTCTCTCCGAGTTTGAACCTTCTGACTGGGAGGCATACGGCTCTCCCTGTTTTCTCTCTCTACATCAGATCCATCACTACATGATTCACATTCATATGAGTTTTCTGAAACTGATCAAATTCGGCTACTCTCACTTTCACTGTCCCTGTCATCCATACTGGCAGATGCAAGCAGCCTGCTGGTATCTCCCTCTGTGTAATTCCGGGTATTATTTGATGTTTTTGGTCAAATTCCATGTCATAGGCTCTTTAATGACTTTAAAAAGCAAAAAAAAAAACACTCTTCTTGTCTGCTGGTGGCAGAGTAGTCCTGTTCCTTCCCATTCCCAGAAGCTTAAATCCCGTTCTTGCCCGTCCTGAGAGGTTTATTTTTTTTTATTTCCCGGTCCCACTCGTTCCTGTGAGCTTCACTCCTGTACCATCCCGTCCCGCAAAATTTAACACATTTTTTTCCCGTACGGCGGGAATCCCGTCTTCATGCCACTCTCTAATTCACAGCCCATTTAGAAGCCTTTATTGTGTTTTGTTTTTTCGTTATGGTCAAGTTTGAGTCAATTTCAGTTCTGGTTCCTTATTTTACTATGCCACTTTTCTTTAAAAAATAAAGAAATAAATAATTACTGGTACTTTGTCCAGTTCAGGAAATTCATCTTCATACCACTCAATAGTTTTTCTGTTGAAAAAGATTATCATTTAATTCTGGGTTTGACATTTTTTTTAAAGTTAGATATTAAGCTTTATATAATTCGGACAAGTAAGTGGCGGAGGGATTTGAATTAAAGGTGACGTGTCTGTTGAAAGGTTGTGTGGGATTAATGTATTAAAGGTAGAACAGATCTAACCAATCAGACAGCAAGATTTTTCCAAGCAGGTTTATAATACTTGTTATACAGTACATGGAAAAGTCACATTTGATGGACCAAGCTCAGGATTGTGTTTAATTTCAGTAGAAACATCAGATATGAGAAAAGCATATCAAATTCTGTTGCAAGTCTTGTCCAATTTGATGTTGTTTTCAGCATTCTGCTGTAGCTCTTCCTTTCTCTTGGTCACTATTCTTGAATTCACTTTATCTCTTCCTTGATTGCTGGAACTTACTTGCTGAACTCACATTTATGACCTTTCATCCACTCAACATTGTGTGAAATAAAATTGACATTTCATGCCATTTTAGCAGTTTCTATATTATTGCATAGATGGTAAAATATGTTTTAACCCCCAACCCTGAGTCTCTAAGGCATGTAAGAGGTCTGTATATTAGAAAATGGATCAGAGATTTCCTTTAACCTAATTGGTGAGTATGTGGTCTCTAATCTCTGGTAAAGAACTGTGATAGTGACCCCTGCTATGCAACACACTCAATCACTGATCATGTTACCTTACCTGGTTATTAAAAGACACTAGAAATAAAGATTGTTTGATTTAATAAATGTCACTGTTGCAGCATAAAACCGTTTTAGGTTAGAAATAACAAAGGTTCCCTTTCAATTCAAAGCCAACCACCAACATACTTATGGGATATGCCTGCCTTAGCTAGGTATTCACTGAGCATTTTATATCAGAGCTGCCAATAGGCCCATTCCTGGGGTGATGTCCTCGGTCCTGCCTACTGAGGAATTAAACAGTCAACCTACGGAAGCCATTTTCTCTTTTGCCTCTCACCTATGGTAAGGTAAGACTTCTGTGTTCCTGAAATGAGTGTGTTTTAAGAGCTTTTCTGAGTCGACTGCAATTCCCCTGCATTCATGCTGAAAGCTGGCTTGCCGATTTCGTGGAATCAGCGGCTCTAACTTTAGCTTCTTTCTGCTCCTTTTCTCACAGCCTGCCTGCCTCGCTTGCGTTGTAGGCTGTCTGTATATACTGTTTGTTGCATGTGCGACTGCCTGTGCAGTATTGATTTAAAGGAACGCAGTTCTCTGTCAGAGCTAGGCTTTGCTGTACCCCTGCCGTTGAGTGATTCCGCCAGCTGTCGTGTTCGCAGTTGGGCGAAATATAAATAAACCAATATTATTGTGTACTGTTGTTGTTGTTGTCGTTGCGTGTACACCTGTGTGTTGACCCTGTTGTACAACCCCACTTTGCCTGTGTTGTGCTGTGAATTTTTGCTGCAGTGCAGCTTCCTCACCTGGGGGCAACCATGCTCCCATTCCAGACTTAACGCCATCGAAACCGAGAAGGGCTCACTGCCAAGGAGCAACAGAGGCTGCAGTCCCTCCTGGTGGAGTTCTGGGACATCTTCTCGGCGACACCCCAGGACTGTGGTCAGGCCAGCCTTGTGCAACACCCCATTGACACAGGCCGGGCCACCCCTATCCATGAGCGATCAAGACGGCTCCCTGTAGCTAAGATAGAGGCCGCGGAGAGGATGGTGCAAGAGGTGGCTGCTGCCGGAATCATTGAACCATCCCACAGCCCCTGGGTGGTGCCCACACTGCTGGTGAAGAAGGACGGAATGCACCAATTCTGCATGGACTACCAGTGCCTCAACGCAGCCACTTGCAAGGATTCCTACCCGCTTCCCCAGATCAACAAGGTACTAGACTGCATCTTCAGCTCGTCGTGGTTCAGCTCCCTCGACTTGAAGTTGCTATTAGCAGGTGGAACGGTCCCTAGACGCGCGTCTAAAACTATGTTCTCTATTGGACAAGGACTGTGGCAATTCACGGTCATGCCCTTCGGACTCCTTCGAATGCCTAATGGAGCAGGTGCTGGCAGACTGTCCCCGGACAGTGGTCTACCTTGATGACCTCATGGTGCATGCCCCCACCTTCCAGCTAGCCATTGCCCACCTGAGGTCAGTTTTCCTCCGCATTCGGCACGCCCACCTGAAGCTGCACCCTGGCAAATGTCATCTACTACAGTGGGAGATGGTGTTTCTTGGCCACATCATCGGGGTCCATGGGGTGTCCACTGACATGGCCAAGGTCAACACTGTACGGGAGTGGCCCGCTCCGTGCCTTAGCTCCGCAGTTTCCTCACCATGGCGTCCTACTACAGGTGGTTCGTGCAGGACTTTGCTCGTATTGCACAACCACTGCATCAACTTACAGAAAAAGGGCCCTGGTTTGAATGGAGTGAGGAGTGCCAGGAGGCATTCGACTGGCTGCAATGCGCGTTGACCCAGGCACCAGTGCTTGCCTCAGAAGGACTTCATCCTGGATACGGACGCCAGCAATGTCGGCATCGGCGCGGTCCTATCCCAGGATGGACCGGACGGGGAATGCGTCATCACTTTCTACAGTAAGGCCTTGAGAAAAGCTGAGCACAACTATTGCATTACTCACTGGGAGCTACTGGCCGTCATCCGGGGGGTCAAACAATTCCGCCGCTATCTCTATGGTTGGCGCTTCAAGCTGCGAACTGACCATGCCTCGCTCCAGTGGCTCCTCTCATTCAAGGAGCCTGAAGGACATGTAGCCCTTTGGTTTAAGCTCATCCAGGGCTACGACTCACCATCGGGCCGGTCGGAGCCACGCAAACACTCTCCCACCGCCCTTGTGAAGAAGCCCAATGCCACCACTGTGCCAGACTGGAAGAAAAGGAGCAGCTTCACCTACCTGGTGTGAGGGCTGTCACCAGCGCCGGGAAGGAGCTGCCCAGCAACATGTCCAAGGAACAGCTTGCGCCTTTCAACGGGAAGACCTGGAGGTGGGGCCGCTGCTGCATTGGAAGGAGCCTGGCCAGCATCCATGCAGGGATTCCAATGTAAAAATATCCCAAATAAGCAGCTATCCCAATTAAACGAGATGCATTTAAGAGGACCTTATGTCACACTTATATTCATAATTTGCAACATGCACAAAGGAGAACTATCTTTTTAAATGAAAATAAATTATTAAATCATATGATTAAATGTTAAATGCATCATTTGAAATACAAGTCAACACATCACAAGCAGTCCTGAGTACCCTCAAGTGAATGTCTTAGAAAAGTCTAAGAGACGGAACCGATCTGTTTCTCAAACTTTTGAATCTTCAACATGCCACATGATTCAACTCTCAGTTCACCAGCACAGTGTCTCATGTCAAGGAGGACACGTACAACTCTTCCTATGAGCAAATGTCTCCTCAAGCCGCCTTCTAATAATTCAGCAAAAGTGAAAATGCAGCTGATCAAGAAACATCAGGAACAAAAGTTGCACTATGACACAACCAGCAAAGCCCTGAAAGCCAGGCAAGTAGCCAGATTGCAGACCTCGCAAGGATACAATCGGTTGGGAATAGTGAGTAAAGAGCCACGATCTTACATCATTGAAGTGGAAGGAAAAGAGTACAGGAGAAATCGCACGCATCTTGCCAGTAGCAGAGCCGATTCCAAAGTACACGGATCGTGAAGCTCTTCCACAGCAAGACTACAAACTTCCTGATCAAGACAAACCACAACCTCCAGCTGAAGAGCAAATGCCAAAAACACCTGTTCCGCAAACATCTCAATCTCCATACAGAACCCGATCAAGTCGAATCTCCAAGCCAAACCCGAAGTACCTAGTTTGAGTGAGTTAGTGGTTTCTCTAGTTGAACTTCTAATAAGTGATATCTTGTTTACTGTTAATTTCAATGCAAATTGTTGGTGCCAGTTTAATTCACTCATTAGATAAATTCAAGATTCATATTATGTTAGTTTATTATTTGATTAGAAAGACAATAACTAAAGAAGGGGGATGTAGGATATTCATGTAAGCACACATTCCAACTAAATGTGTATCAATGGGCCGCCGTACTTGTGGTGGTAGCTCCGGTTAGCATGGGCTGCCGGGTCCCTGATTTAGTACAGTAATGGCGATCACCAGTCAAGTCCATGTTTGTAATTGATAAAATAAATAATTGAATCAAACATCTAGTCTTGAGACATATCATTCAACAGTTTACATTTCCCAAAATGTATTTAAAATTACAGCTTTTATAAGTATCTCTTTCTCATGTAGGACACACATTCTTTCGTATTCAGATTGGCAGTTTGGTAACTTGTTACACTCCATAAGTATCATTATTTTATTTTTTTCCACAATATTTATAATGGTTTTAATGTTATAAAATGTATTAAGTTACAGGTTTTAATAATAGGCATCATTTTCCCCATATAGGAAACACTTTAACTTTCTTAAATTCTCCCAACAGACAGTTGCGGTAAGTTTTTTTTTTTTTTTTGTGCCGTCAGCCGACCGCTTTTTTTCACACTGCGGACTCACCATGCAGCCACCCAGAGCTACAGCGTCGGAGGACAACGTAGCTCTCGGGCAGCTTACAGGCAAGCCCGCAGGCGCCCGGCCAGACTACAGGGTTCGCTGGTGTGTGGTGAGCCGAGGACACCCTGGCCGACCTAACCCTCCCTCCCCCCGGGCGGCGCTCGGCAAATTGAGCGCCGCCCCGTGGGAGCTCCCGTCCTCGGTCGGCAAAGGAATAGCCTGGACTCGAACTCGCGACGTCCAGACTATAGGGCGCATCCTGCACTCTACGCAAGTGTTTTTACTGGATGCGCCACTCGGGAGCCCCTAGTTGCGGTAAGTTCTAATTAGGAAGCAGCCATATATATTTTAAAATTGTTAAATCTTATAAAACAATAAAAAAAGAAAATAGAAATAAAATCAATACTAATTAATATAATAACTTTTGTTATAAACCAAAATTGAACTAACTAACCCTAACCCTAACCGAACTGAAATTGAACTAACAAAGAAAAAAAATACTCGATCCGGTTTTCTATCAGAACATTCAAGAGTTTATTTTAACATCACATGGATTGAGGTTTTGAGAATCACTTGTCTCTCTTCTGCATGCAGTGAGTTATCCACACCTTCCAATTTCCTCCAGTGGCCTTCATTGCTCACAATTTTACTGGTTCTTGCAATTTGTATTATTATTATTATTATTATTATTATTATTATTATTATTGCTACGACAACTATTTTTCTCATCCACGTCAGAGCTACTGTTATAAGTTCTCAATATGTACAAAACCATTTTTTTCCCAACAGTGGAGCATCTCAATTATTATTATTTCAAATAGTAAATATAAATGGGCATTACACTGCACAACTCGCAATGTCAGAACATTCTCTAGTCTGTTTTTTTTTAGTTTTTTTTTAACAAAATGTTTAATGTATTTGTCTTAAAACATACATAAACATGTTTGGTTTTTTTAAGCTTTTAATCATGTTTTTAATCGTAGAATTTGTGAACGACCAAGCAGTGTCAGTTGTCCCAAGCATTTGGGTGCAGGGGGATGGATATGTGTAAGTGGCCTCCTTACAAAACAGGAAACATGATTAATAAGGCAGTTCAAAACAAGGAGCCTCCTGCAAATTCCTGGCAGGATCACAAAATTCGAACATTCTTTAGTACAAGTTACAACTATTTGAATGTTGGTATTTTTCTAAGAGTCCCACAGTAGAGCTTTAAAAAAAACTACTGATGAACCACTACACAAACGTAATGTCATTTTAGTTTTCAATATAGTGGAGGAAATATACACATTTCCTACTTTTATGTATATATATATATAGAATACTGAAAAATACTTGTTGGCCCAGTAATGATTTTAATGATAATATGTCAAAATGTATAATCAGCACTGTAAAGACTGTAGCTCTTCCTGTGAGCACTGACAGCACTGTAGCCACTTCCTAATACATATTCTGTGCCAGGAATGGGCTGCAAACACACAGACCAGGATTGCTGATCTCATTCACACAATGTGTAAGCCCGTTGCTACCTTGCATAAGGCAAAGGGATGCTCCACAAAGTATTAACCCTACTCATATTTTGCCAGTGGTCCCAGTCTAAATGGATGTTCTTTCAAACTTGGATGTCTGTTTACTTATGTAAAGTCTCTGTATGTTCCATATGGATATATCATAATTTAAATGTATATTATTAATGTTATTTATTCCAGACCAAACAGAAAATATTGGTCAAGCCCTGAATCTGAGGATGAGTCCGTTGCAGTGACACCAACTCCACCTCCACCTCCACCTGTCATGCTTACTCCTCTAGCTCCTCGGGAGGCGACGGCGGCAGCGGACCCTCGGGAGGCTACGGCGGCAGCGGACCCTCGGGAGGCGACGGCGGCAGCGGACACTCGGGAGGCGACGGCGGCAGCAGCGGACCCTCGGGAGGTGACGGCAGCAGCAGACCCTCGGGAGGCTACGGCGGCAGCGGACCCTCGGGAGGCGACGGCGGCAGCGGACCCTCGGGAAGCTACTGCGGCAGCGGACCCTCGGGAGGCGACGGCGGCAGCAGACACTCGGGAGGCGACGGCGGCAGCAGCGGACCCTCGGGAGGTGACGGCAGCAGCTGCGGACCCTCCGGAGGTAAACTTGGGAGGGGAGCCCCTGGCCATGGAGGCGGCAGCGGGAGCTCCACTTCTCCCTCGTACCCTGCAACTGGTGCGGAGCAACAGGCAGCCCCAGGCAATGCGGAGCAGCAGGCAGCCCCAGGCGATGCGGAGCAGCAGGCAGCCCCAGGCGATGCGGAGCAGCAGGCAGCCCCAGGCGATGCGAAGCAGCAGGCAGCCCCAGGCGATGGAGACGGCGGGAGGGGAACCCCTGGCCATGAAGGCGGCAGCAGGAGCTCCACTTCTCCCAATGGTGGTGTTGGAGGCAGAGGTAGCTCCTGCTCCTCTCCTCTTGATGGCAAAGGCGGCAGGGGCTCCTCCCCTTCTGGCTGCGGAGGCGGCAGGGGCTCCTCCCCTTCTGGCTGCGGAGGCGGCAGGGGCTCCTCCCCTTCTGGCTGCGGAGGTGGCAGGGGCTCCTCCCCTTCTGGCTGCGGAGACGGCAGGGGCTCCTCCCCTTCTGGCTGTGGAGGCGGCAGGGGCTCCTCCCCTTCTGCTCGTGGCAGTGGTGGATGCAGAGGCAGCAGGCCTTCTTTTGGTGGGAGGGTGCAGTTAGCTGGGAAATGGCCCCACTCCCCACAGATGCAGCAACAATATTGTATGCTGTGGCGGAGTGTCCCGCCCCTATGTATTTATTTATTATTATTTGTATTTTTGTTTGCGGCGCGGATAAAAGCGCAGCGTCTTTTGTTATTGTTTTTTATATTTAAAAACCCTGTGAGGATGAGTGACTGATCAGCTACTGATTATTTAACTAGTTGACAGTCACGCATCCTTACCAAACGCGTGCAGACTGTGGTCGAGGGGTAATAAGATAATTAACAGCTAGTTAACCCCTCGGCCAGAGTATAAGAACCTGCAGCTGGCAGTGCTGCGGGGTTGAGTGTACAGAGGAGAGTACAGGGAGCGGAGAGAGCGAGGAGAGAAAAAACTAGATTTAAAAACGACTGCTAAACAGTATTTGTTTATTCGTTTGGCCCTTGTGCCTTTTTGTTTTGTTATTTGTTTAAATCTTTTGTTTTGTATTATTATTTATTAAATACGCTGACCGCAGTAGCGTTCAGCTTCACCCGCCCATTCATTGTTTTGGTTCAGTTACTTCCTGGTCCGTGACGTCACCACACCTCACCACTGCAAGCCATCCTGCCACATATGGTGTCCTGCGTGGGACAAACAACGCCTCCAACAGCCAGACCAGGAAAGAAAAAGGACGTTTGTTTTGTTTTTTTTCAAAAACTGTTTTTTTGTGTTTTTTGGGGGAAAAAAAAGAAATAATATAAATAAAATGGAAGGCTGGAGCTGGAGAAATGGCTGCGGGGAACTGGAGAACCTCCTCGGTGGTCTGGAGGACCAAGGCTGGTGCCTTGCTTGCGGGGTCTACGGGCACACCGTAGCGATCTGCCCCTTCCAGGATGAGGAGGAGGAACCGGCCCAGGAGAGGAAGGCAGGGAGAAGGAGCAGGAAGAGAAGGGGGAGAGGTAAGCTGCAGCAACAGCAACCGCAGGAGGAGATCAGGGAGGATGGCTGGGAGGTTTATATTGTGAACCTCGTGGCGGAGTTGAGCCCTGGCTGTGGGGCATATGGGCACACGTTGGCAATATGCCCCACGCAATACGAAGAGGTGGAGCCCGTGCATCCAGCGCCCAGAAGGGGGGAGCCCGTGCATCCAGCGCCCAGAAGGGGGGAGCCCGTGCATCCAGCGCCCAGAGGGGGGGAACCCATAGGTCCAGAACCTAGGCCTCCAGGAGCAGAGCAGCGGGAGCTGCCTCTGCCTCCGCCACCTCCACCGCTTCCACCACCAGGAGCAGAGCAGCGGGAGCTGCCTCTGTCTCCGCCACCTCCACCGCTTCCACCACCAGGAGCAGAGCAGCAGGAGCTGCCTCTGTCTCCACCACCGCTAGGGGCAGAGCAGCAAGAGCTGCCTCTGCCTCCACCACCTCCACCAGCAGAGGGTGAATACCTGCTGGTTATGTCTCAAGCGCAGTGGGAGGACAGCTTACCGCTCCCAGCTCCACCAGCAGAGGGTGAATGCCTGCTGGTTCTGCCTCAACCGCCCTGGGAGGACTGCTTGCCCCTCCCACCTCCACCAGCAGAGGGTGAATACCTACTGGTTCCGCCTCAACCGCTGTGGGAGGATTGCTTGCCCCTACCACCTCCACCAGCAGAGGGTGAATACCTGCTGGTTCCATCTCCACCTCCACCAGCAGAGGGTGAATACCTGCTGGTTCCACATCCACCGTCATGGGAAGGATTGCTCCTGCCCTGCCTCGCACCGCCCAAGGATGCCTGCCTCGCACCGCCCAAGGATGCCTGCTTCGCACCGCCCAAGGATGCCTGCTCTGCATCGCCTGGGGCTGCCTGTTGCTCCGCATCGCCTGGGGCTGCCTGTTGCTCCGCATCGCCTGGGGCTGCCTGTTGCTCCGCATCGCCTGGAGAGCCACCAGTTACAGGGTACGAGGGAGAAGTGGAGCTCCCGCTGCCGTCTCCATGGCCAGGGGCTCCCCTCCCTAGTTCGCCTCCCGAGGGTCCGCTGCTGCTGCCGTCGCCTCCTGAGGGTCCGCTGCTGCTGCCGTCGCCTCCCGAGAGTCCTGTTTTGCCTGGGGTCGCTACCAGTCCTGCCATGCGGCAGGAAATACTGTGGCTGGAACCCCATGAAGGGGAGCTGCCGGCCACGAAGAAGGGGGGGGGAGGTCAGGAGACCAGCTCCCCCAGCAGCAATTTTGCGGCAGGAAATACTGTGGCTGGAGCCCCATGAAGGGCAGCTGCCAGCCATGAAGAAGGGGGGGGGAGGTCAGGAGACCAGCTCCCCCAGCAGCAATTTCGCTGCAGGAGAAAGGGTGGCCGGAGCCCCACGGAGGGGAGCTGCCAGCCATGAAGAAGTGGGGGGAGGTCAGGAGACCAGCTCCCCCCGCAGCAATTTCGCTGCAGGAGAAAGAGTGGCTGGAGCCCCATGGAGGGGAGCTGCCAGCCATGAAGAAGGGGGGGGGAGGTCAGGAGACCAGCTCCCCCCGCAGCAATTTCGCTGCAGGTGAAAGGGTGGCCGGAGCCCCACGGAGGGGAGCTGCCGGCCATGAAGAAGGGTGGGCAGGTCTGGAGACCACCCCCAAAATGTTTTTGGCCAGAGGAGCCGGCCTGTGCGCGGGCCATCGGAACGCTACGGCTGTTTGGGTGGGAGGAGGACATCCCACCGTGGCCGCCACCTTTGGCCCGTTGCTGCCCCTGTTCCTGGGCCGGGACTGCTAGTCGGGACTGGGGACTAAGGGGAGGTGGCCGAAAAGGCCATGTGTGCTGCGCAAAGGGGGCATGTGTGCGGAGTGTCCCGCCCTATGTATTTATTTATTATTATTTGTCTTTGGTTATTGTTTTTATATTTAAAAACCCTGTGAGGATGCGTGACTGATCAGCTACTGATTATTTAACTAGCTGACAGTCACGCATCCTTACCAAACGCGTGCAGACTGTGGTCGAGGGGTAATAAGATAATTAACAGCTAGTTAACCCCTCGGCCAGAGTATAAGAACCTGCAGCTGGCAGTGCTGCGGGGTTGAGTGTACAGAGGAGAGTACGGGGAGAGAAAAAAACTAGATTTAAAAATGACTGCTAAACAGTATTTGTTTATTCGTTTGGCCCATGTGCCTTTTTGTTTTGTTATTTGTTTAAATCTTTTGTTTTGTATTATTATTTATTAAATACGCTGACCGCAGTAGCGTTCAGCTTCACCCGCCCATTCATTGTTTTGGTTCAGTTACTTCCTGGTCCGTGACGTCACCACACCTCACCACTGCAAGCCATCCTGCCACAATGCCTATGCTGTGGAGGAGGGCTTCCCAGCCATCCTCCTCCTGTGGCTGTGGCTCTGGTTCCACCTCTTCTTCCTCCCCCCTCAAGCAGGTTATGCAGACGTCCACCTTGCCAGGTGCGCGGTGGGGCTTGCGACCAGCCCCACGCTGCTGCTTCTGCCGCTGCTTCTTTCCCATTTTTTTTTATTTTTTAAACTACAGTCCCGCTCCGAGTCTCTAGGGGGCGCTATCCCGCTTCTGACACCAGATGTGACAGGGTAGCGTTGCGGGCCCAGATGTTATTGGCACACAAAGAGGCAAGGAAACTGCAGTTAAAACACTGCTGCGCAGTTCAATCAATAAACAGAAAATAAAAATACAAGACAAAACACTGCTCACAGAGCAAAAATAAAAGGTCAAACAAAAACAAATCTCGCACACAATAAACAATTACAAAATAACTGGCGCAAGGGCCAAAACAAAAGTTTAAACAAAAACAAAACTGTTCAGGCTGGGCAGAGCCTTCACTGAACTTGAAGTTTGTCAAAAAATACAGCAACACAATACCAAACTGTTCACTCACCAACTCCCTCCACCAAACAAACGATTTTCTCTCTTTATACCATGTGGCTGGAGCCTAATTATCAATTATTCAATCAGCTCCAGCCACATTCTCACATGTATTTTGGCAGGGATAGGAAATTAACCCCATCCCTGCCAACCACCACCAAATCACCACACAACAATATTATTATTTACAGGCAGGGCCCTGCCCTGCCTCACCTTGTGACAGTGTGGTGGTGCAAATAACCCCAATATCAACAATGGTAGAGGGGCGTACTTTATTGACGGGGAACACAATCCAAAGCAACACAAATATAAATCATAGGTCCCAATAGAGCGAATCCCTCTCAGCTCTTTGATGCACTTTCGGGGTGTTGGAAAGTGCAGGTGTTCAGGTGCTGAAGTGTCCAGTTCAGTAGTGTGGGGTGTGTGATGTCCAAGGTGAAATTGCTGGCAGTAATGCGGCAGCTCCTTGGCGTGACAGATCACTCTGACCCTGGTCCTGACAATAAACAAACCAAAAACACATTGCACACAAACAAACACACAGCTCAGCAACCCAGGTTCAGTGTTACCTCAAAGGCCCCGCACTTACAAAATGACAGCCCTTATATACTAGGAGACTCCACCCTATGATCAGCGCTACTCGGCACACCTGCCAGTTCTCTAATGCAGAACAGCTGATCACAGTAATCTTGCCCCTAATACTGGTGATTTCGCACTAAGATGGCAGACTTCTTTTTCCGCCCCTCTCTCCAAGCCGGCCCGTCTCGGTACAGGCGTGCGAGTACCTCTGTTTAGCTCCCTCTTGGGTCGGGAGGGAGATTTGCAGCTCAGATGCTCTCGCTCTCTGTCACAGGCCTCATTATACACTCCTATGAGGACAATAACAGATTTTGCCTGGAACAGTTAATTAGCTATAATTAATTTACTCAAAACTTCAAACACTCAGGGCCCAATTAATTTAATTGTATGGTTATGAGAGGTGAGGAAGGCTAGGCTTTATTTTGGTAGACAGTTTGATCGAGCAGAGATCTTATTTAGACAAATAATGCTGTCTGTCATCAATTGTGTAACTTGGCGAAAACACATCACTCTCTATATAATTTAGCTATACAGTGCTTTGTATGAGTGATTTAAATTGATAGTGGTTTTTTTTCAGAATGTTTTACATAAACTGCAAAATACGTTTCTTTTTGTAGCTGTAGAAAGGCATGTCATTAAGATGCTGGTGAGCATAG
Organism: Acipenser oxyrinchus oxyrinchus; assembly: GCA_030684275.1. NCBI lineage: Eukaryota > Metazoa > Chordata > Actinopteri > Acipenseriformes > Acipenseridae > Acipenser > Acipenser oxyrinchus. Next base: position 53,626,887 of record CM060247.1, read on the forward strand.
AGGAACAGCTTGACCATAACACCAGTTTATTAAATCAAATAATAAATCCCACTCAGATGCAGAACAGAGCGGATGTGGATGAAATGCCCGAAGAGGTGGCATCCCATTATGGACATCCCTTCTTTGGAGGCCACAGCGTTAGTTACTGGCAGTTTCAAATACAAAACGGGAAATGCAAACTGCAGACTCTTTTGTCGTAATACAAAAGTTATCTGGAAATGTGTTGTCCTTATCTCTTATCTTTTATAATATATATATATATTTTTTTTTGTCAGCAGAATCAGCAGAGCTGCACACACAGGAACGACATATTTTTTTATTATTATTATTTATTTATTGTTTTTGGGGGGACCAAATGAGGCAGGCTGTGTTTTAAGACAACCTAAAAACTTCATGGAAACCCAGTTCAAGAAAGCTGTACGATATCAGTAAGTCACACAAGGCCAAATTGGAACTCAGGCACAAACATGCCTCCTGTATTTTAATATGAATTAGTTTATTTGCATTTGGAACGAGAATTGCTCAGTCTCCTCCTATGATTTCTCTCTAATGTATTTTCCTAAGTACTGGTACCTTCAAATACGTTTGTTGGTATTGTATTAAAATAGCATGTCAGCGTTGGTGTTTTGTTTAACATAACTTCCTTGCGATGACGTTGTACTTGGTGTGTTTCTGCTTTTCAGCGTCGCTCTCATACTTCTTAGATGCTGCTTTGCCAGACATTTTACAGGTCCTGATCTGCGTCACGTTCGTGCCGCAGCAAACCTGATAAAAGTGGCACGTGACTTGATCGCAGGTCAACTCATATGATAAGACAGTCCCTGCTCCTCCAACGCAATACGGCTTGGTAAAAACATACCTGTTCTGATCCATACAGTCACACGATACTTATTGATTTTTTTAGATATTGTATTATAAATTATATATTTTTTGGGGGGCCCCTCGAAATCTGAGGCCTTGGGCTGCAGCCCCTAAAGCCCCTACGTTAATCCGGCCCTGGTGATGGTGATGGAGTGAGAAAACAGAGGCACAGGCAGTAAAGTAAACACGACTTAAAAATAAAATGTCTTATGCTACAATCAGTAAGACAGAGTTTCTAAATTTGTTACGCTGCAATTTGCACCAGAATACTTCGAAAGCTAATAATTGTGCTGTGTTTTAAATTTAGCTTAAATCCAATATTTTAAGCAATGATCAATATAAAAATATCATGGACTGAGAGGTTTATAAATATACTAGAAAAATAGAAAAATGGTATGCTACTTGCCAAGCTTCTATTCGTTATTTATAAATATAATACAATGAAACTATGCACAATCGACAACAGGTTCTCAAGACGAACTACAGCGGGGTCCCCTTACTCTGGCAGGTTCTAAAATGCTGTGAAAGCTTGAGTAACATACTCTGCTAAAGTGGAAGGGGCACTCACCAACCTGGCTGGCCAGCGTGGTGAGTTATGGCCACCCCTCCATGATAAAAACACAGACAAAAACACGGTCTTCATTCCCCGGAGGCTAGATTGCCACAGACCAAGGTAGTGGATGGTTAGGCATGAAGGCAGAGGGTGCTAAGAATCACCGGGTCATGATTTTAGGCTGCCACAGAACACTGACCCTGGCCACATACAACTGCAGATCTCTTTCAGGTGAAGCAAGACTTCAAGAGTTGGAAGAAGAACTTGGAAGAATCAAGTGGGACATCGTAGGACTAAGTGAAGTACGGCGAAAAGACAAAGGACTACTAGAACAGAAGAGTGGACATCTTCTCTTCTACCGAGGCACTACAGATGGACGAACATCTGTATGTTCGTCTGTATGTGCGTTGGATTCATTGTCCACAAGAGAATCAAGAATAATGTAGTAGAGATTGACAGCCCGTCAGAGAGGTCCGCAAGACTGATAGTGAAAGTTTCAAGAAAGTATGAACTTCAGGTCATCCAAGTATATGCACCAACAACAAGCTATTCGGATGAAGAAGTCAAAGATTTTTATGAAGAAGTACAAGAACTACATGAAAATGGGAAGAGCCACTGAAATTCAAATTTGGACATGGCAAAAGGAACGAGAGGGGCGACAGACTAGTCGAATGCAGAGAACAAGAACTTATTCATCATGAACACCTTCTTCTAGAAGAAACACATCAGGAAATGGACACAGAGAGGACCTAACCGAGTGAAGAATGTAATTGACTACATAATCACCAACAAGAAGCACACCGTATAAGATGTCTCAGTACTAAACACTTTGAACACAGGAAGTGACCACAGACTTGTAAGATGCAAAATACACCTAAACACAGCATTGGAGAGAGTGGAACTCGTGATGACGAAATCCAACACAAGCAAAGCCTGGTGTTTCAACTGGAACTGAATAATAGATTCAGCGCTCTTCAAGATCTGCAAAAAGATGAAGCAATCAAGGTAAACAAAATCTATGAGGAAATGACACAAGTAATTGCAGAAACAGCAAAAAACATCACTGGAACAGAGTACAAAATGTGACCAGAGGATCATGCAAGAGACAAAAGACTTCATGAAGAAAAGAAGGGAAATTAAACAAACAGCAGAAGTCAAAGATTGAATACATTGAGCTCTGCAAGACAGTAAGAAAGTGCACTACTGATGATATACTGTCGTTCAACTGTAGGTTGGTAGAGAAAACTATTGAAAACAACCGAAGCATCAAGAAAGCAAAACAAAGACTAATCGTCTGGGGGGGGAAAACAGATTTTAGCAATCAAACAAGAGGACAGGACTGTCATCAAGAACCACAAATTGATTTTGAAGAGAGTCGAAGACTTTTACAGAAAATGATATAGATGAAAAGAGCAACGCAGCAGATGACGAAGACGAGACGGAAAAAACGCAACCCGAGGAAGAAGTTCCAGACATTGTACCAGAAGAAGTTAAACATGCTATCAAACATATGAAGACAAGAGAGGCATCTGGAGAAGATGGCATAACGATTGACATCATGAAAGAAGGAGGTGAAGAACTGACAAAAATACTGTCGCGTATTTCTACAGATTGTATTAAGCAAAAGAAAGTGCCAAATGACTGGAACAACGCATCTGTGATACTGTTACATAAGAAAGGAGATAAAGAAGATCTCAAGAACTATAGACTGATTATCTTACTTCCTATAATCGACAAAGGATTATAGATTATACCATGATACTCAAATGAGCAAGCAGGATTCAGTAGTGGATTTAGCACAATGGATCATTGTCAAGTTGTACGGCAAGTTATTCAAACCAGCAACGAGTACGAACTACCACTTTGCTTGGGATTCATCGACTATGAAAAAGCCTTTGACTGTTTACACAAGATCTATATTAAGCTCTCTGAAAAAACAAGGAATTGAGAAAACATACAGAGACTTGATCAGCACCATGTACAAGAATGCAACATCCACAGTAAGACTCCATAAAAACAGCAACAAAATCAAGATTAAAAAAGGAGTTTGTTAAGGAGATACAATTTCCCCAAACCTCTGCACAGCCACCCTAGAAGACATTTTCAAAACACTGGATTGGGAAAATAAGGGGCTGAAGATCAATGGAGCCTATTTGAATCACCTACGATTTGCTGACAACATCCTCATATTTACAACGTGCCCAGAAGAATTACAAACAAGAATACAAGAACTACACAAGGCTAGCATCAGAGCAGGTTTGAAAATGAACCTGAAGAAGACTCAAATTCAATAAATATACCACTCCACAGTTCATTGAAGTCAATGGGATCAAGCTTGGAGAAGTCATTAACTATGTATACTTAGGACACTTAGTTTTGGCAACGGAGAACCAAATGTGCGAAATCAACAGAATAGCAAAAATGGGCTGGAGTGTCTTTGGAAGATTAAGCATGGTTCTGAAAGGGAAACTACCATTATGCCTCAACAAAAAGCCAGTGCTAACTTACAGATGCGAAACCTGGACCCTCAATGCAAAAATGACTCAAAAATTACAAACAGCTCAATGGAGTATGAAAAGATGCATGCTGGGAATAACAATAAGAGACATGAAAAAGGAAGGAATGGATAAGAGCACAAACAAAAGTATGTAATGTTATTATAAGAGCAAAAGAAAACTGAAATGACAGTGGGCCAGACATGTAGCTGGACCAAGGAGATACTAGAATAGATCCAAAGAGATATAAAGTGACCAAGAAGAAGACCTCCAGGAAGATGGCAAGATGAAATTAAGAAATACACCAGAGCAACGTGGATGACTGATGTAGCAGACAGGCTTTTGTGGAAGAATCTTGGGGAGGCCTTCACTCAGCAGTGGATTGAAAAAGGCTGAAGATGATGATGAGATTTTTTTGTATCAGAATAATGACAAAATGGCAAATTTTAATTGAACATCAATATATAGTACTTTTTATGAAGATTCCTTCACATTTGATCAACATTTAAACGGTATTGTGACAAGGTACTCATGTCACATGTGTGGGTAACCGCATTGCAAGACAGAGGAGTTGGAGTTGAAACGCTGGGACAGGCACGCAGGATTTATTAAACACAAAACAGAAAGTAAACAAACGGGTCATGTGACGCTACCAACGATGGTAACACACAGAAGACACATACAAGACAGGCAGGCAGCAAGTCTCAATCGAGCGCCCGTCTGTAAACAATCATTTGATCAAACATATCTCCAAAAAGCACACAAAACAAACCCGTTTCCACATATAAATTACACCAACACTAATCTCCCCCTGTGGTATATGGAAATCAGTAAAGAAATGAAAAAGGAAAGAATGTACACTTACATGCTGAATACAGTAATTACATGTCCTTTCTCTTGAAAAAACTATCCAGCGTTGATTGCTCCTCACGCCCGTTGCCTGGTTGCAGTTTGTGTGAAGATGACTGACGGGCAACGATTGCATTCGTCATGCATGATTCGTACTACAATAGGTAATCTTTGAATTAGTGTTATCTTTGAATTCTTTGAAAACCATGGTCTTTGTTTTCACTGAGAGAATAACACACTTGACACTGGAGAAAGTTCAGTGTCAGTCAGTACTGAGATAGTTTTATCCGGGTCGATCCTTAACGTCAGTGGTGCACAACTTTTTAGCTGGCAGGGCCACATTGACAATCCGAATGACTTCTGAGGGCCACTAATAAAACGTGTTTTTTGTTGTTATTTTTTTAACCATACATAACCAGATACTAATATTGTTTGTGTGATTTCTACCAAACAATAACAAGCTAATAATGGTTACGTTATATAAAATGCAGGGAATTATGACCGGTGTTTATAGGTGTTTCACAGCATAATTTGCTTGAAATCACTTTTACAGTCTTTATCATTCCTGGAGACTCACTAACAGTCCGGGTTTTTGATCCAACCAGCATCTCGTCATTGATTTTAAATTATTCGCTGCTTTACAAATTAAAACAATCATGTTCTGGGACCAAAATGGACTGTGGAAATTGTTTATTGTGCACAAGCAATCTACAATTATTAATTTTCCCTGAATATTTTTTTAATTGGAAAAAGCAAAAACCTGGGCTGTTAGTGAGAACTTATGACTGGATGGAAAACACTGATAACTTAAGTAGGTGATACTTACCAGTGAATGCTTTCTCGGGATTAATGTGACGTTTTGCACTGCCTCTCAGAGACCAATTTCAGAATTTCAGAAAATTATTTTCGACGTTGCCAGACTGCTTCAAGATTATCATCTGTAATCCGATTCCATATCTTAGATTTGTTGAGACTCAGCAGAGAAAAGGCATACTCGCAAATTAACGTACTGCCAAAAAGACAAGCAAACTTCATGGCTCTCTGTTACAGTTTCTGAAACTTTTCAGAATCAAGGCAATTGTAGAAATTGAGCAGATTTCCTTTGCGGCCAACTGTGTAAATGGGTAATTGTATATAACATTAATGTGATATCTGTATAATGTGAAATAATGTATAATGTGATATCTTGTAACAATTGTAAGTCACCCTGGATAAGGGTGTCTGCTAAGAAATAAATAATAAAGATGGGCAGTAAGGTCAGCAAGGAAAGCAAGACCACAAAGCCACTTAGCATCCTCCAGTAGGGTCACAGGTCTTTCTTTCTCTATCAAAAAAGATTTAATCTCCGGCAGCAGCGCCACAAACCTTTTCAAAACTTTACCCCTGCTGAGCCACCTAACCTTTGTATGATAAAGTACATCACTGTACTCCACATCAATTTCTTCTAAAGTTTTAAATTGATGGTGGTTGAGTCCATGGGATTTTATGAAGTTGACAGTGGAGAAAACAACATTCATCACATGTTTGAAACCCAGATCCTTCCCACACAGATTTTGCTGATGTATAATGCAGTGATACTGGATGAGCTGCTCCTCTTGTTGCAGCTGACTCTGAACCAGTTATTCTGTGCAGTAAAACATTGGACCCCTTTGCGTGGCGGATTTCAGTAGCTAAGGTTCACGGTTCATCAATAAGTAAAAATTGATTTAAAAGGCTTTAATGAACATGGTTAGGTAGCTTTGAAGTTTGGAGAGGGAGTTTAAAGAAAAAAATGTAGAATAACGATTTACCGCTTGCATGTCTTCTGGATTTGTTTTATATCCTTATCTTCAGGAAGCATGACGCTTGATAAAAAAGGCTGAAAAAGCAGACACTATTCCTACCTATAGATTTATGTTTCCAAGGACAAGATTCAAAGGGGAGTATTATTTTGTAGATATATGTGTGAGAAAGCAGCATAGAGAGGGACTTTTTGAAACATATTAATTAACACTGAAATTGGCAACAGCCGAGATCTTAAGAAAAACCTGTTTTGGCTGGATTTTGTGTGAACAGAGGACAGGGTCAGACTTAGTTCAGTCATTATAGTACTATAGAAGTTTAATGTACTAATACTGGCCTGTATTTAGATTTAAATAACTGGACCATCCATTCAAATCTTAGAAAGAATTACCAGTGAAATAAAATCATATTACAAATTCTAGGAGCCACTGTTACCAATATACCAGTATACCAATAATATTTAAATATGGTTGAAGATGAAAGAAGTTCAGTACTAACTGACACTGTCTGAAGGTTATAATGGTCAAGGAAATAGAAATTAGACACAAAGGCCAGGTATTGCAAATTAGTAAAAATAAATGATTACCCCTTTTTTAGACAGAACGATATTTGAAACTAAAAAGATCTATTTGATTTCATAGGATTAATATGTTTTAAGTATTTTGGTCTAATAAGAAACATAATATTTAAACTGGCGAGTGTTATTTTGCTTGTTCATGACTTTACTGTAGTGCCAGAGGACTGTGGAAGTCGGAGCGAGCATTTAATTTAATCAATTTAAGGATTAGTTCAGTTTCTTTCTCCAACTAAATAAAAAGTCCTTTAGACATTATAATATCCATCAAATTAGAGAATATAAAGGTATTTTGTTATATTCTTTGTGTTAGTTTGTAATAATATACTGTCATGTATCTTGTTGTTGATTCTCTTTATTATCATTTAAAAAAAGGTGTTTTGGAGGTCAATGTCAGTGGAATTAGTATGATTGACTAGAATCTGTGTAAAAGCAGTTCTTTGATAGAAACTTCTGCTAGCATTGGGAATGTGGCCTCTCTCTTATTAAAATGTAAGAGATATAAAATAAACAGGGAGTCTCCTTTGCCTTCCACCCCAGTAAAGCAAAAGAGAAGGTAATTAATCCTGGTAATCCTTGATTGTCCATAATGTTAGGCTGCAAGTTTATGGATTTGGAATTTAAGGTTTATAGAGTGAATGGTCAAATACAGATAAGAAATATCTCTTGGAAACAACATGCAAAAATTATAGCATAAAAGACCATAGTATGCCATATATTTGAAAAGGTGCTTACAATGATGTTTTACGTTAATCAAAGAGATTAGCCTTGAAAAAACAGGGGTGTGTGGAAATCTGCTTGTGCAGGCAACTCTTAGAATTAGATAAAGGTCAGAGCCTGGTAAATACAAGACTATTATTACCACTTAAACTTAATGAAATTAATTGAACTGACCATTGTATGAGGCAATCTTTTGTCAAATACTTTGTTAGACATTAGCATATGGAGTCAAAACTGACTCATTAAAAACATATTGAAACACAATATGAGGCTAGGAGAAACACATACTTTTAATTTAGCAAAATATAATCAATTAGAGATGATGTCACATATTAAAAACATCTCTCATATATACACATATAAGAAATAGTGTTTGTATGCACATATAACAGTAGTATGTTTTGTATTATATTATAACCAGGATCTTGTGAACCTTGATTCACCTAACTTTTCAGATAAAGGAGGGGGTCGAGAAAAGAGAGGATGAGATCATGGCCCCGTGTTGGACAAATATGAAGTCTTGAATTTATTGGTACATGACTCCAATTAATTCTGAAAAGTTGGCTGGATCTTTTTGAAAATTGTTATTTGCCAAAAAGTTAAGAACTGACTAAACAGAATAATGATTGGATTTAATTGAGGCTTCTCATGTATTCCAATGAGGAGAAAATCCTATAAAACTCCTAGGTAAATCACAATGGAGTACCACAATCACACTTTCTCACATTGGCAGGGTAAAGTGGTCCATTTTCTGCAGACTTACACATTTAAGCTGATTGAACTCAGTTTCATCTGCATCTTGAAGACAGTTCTGTTCTTTGGTTTACGCTGCACTTCTTTGTATTGAAGGGTAAGCATTTATTCAATAATTTTTTTATCTCACATGTATTGAATGCATTGCTATAAGGGATTTACACTATGTTTTAGAATTACGAGAGTATTCTGTTGTGTGTGCCGAGATATAGCAGTGGATGCTTTAGGCGATGTGTTCTTGGCTGGCCCACGGGCCTTGCAAATACATATAATTGTATTGAAGTGTTAATGCTGATATCTGTTAAGACACTGGACTGCCCAGATCATCTGTCAGCTGGGATTCGACGTAGACTGTAACTACTCAATCCAATATTTAGCAGTTAATAAACCGAATGACTACTGATCATACTCTGATTCGTAAAACTTCAAATACATGAGTCTGTGTGAATTTCTTGATTATTAAAGGTCATCTGGATATGTTGCGGGTCCAGTGCATGAACATGAACCACTTGGAGTTATTAACATCTCTGTCCTCCTAAACGTCTCCCCTGAGTTTAAGAGTGTGTGCAGAGCAAATAAAAAGAGTACGTATAAAATCTGAACTCTCAGAATTCTGACATTGGCCACTAATGTTGGGCCAACGTTGCCTCAACATCACTGTGCTGTCTAGAGGGAGAAGGTCTCTGAGAATTAGAGGTAGTCCGTTTTTTATTTATTTATTTTTTAAAGGAAAAAAATGTACATTTAAAAAAATGCGAAAGCAGCACAGATCTCAAGATCAGGCCATTCATTTTCCCGAAAATACTGTTCAATACTGCCTCCCATGTTCTTCCGTTCTGCGCATGTCTTCAAAGACATTATCATACGGGGAGGCACTCTTGGTTACCAAACCGGCCATGCAAACTAAAACTCATGCAGAATGTGCCCATCTCTGTAGTCAATAATTGAGTGTTAATTCGGAGATGGTCACAGGTATAAAAGCAGCTTTTGTTGTTCCGTTTGGGTGTTTAAAGAGAAGGAATGTGTTAGTGAGAGCCAGCAAGCGCGAGGAGAAGCCAAAACTAAGAATAAATCAAGCAAGCAATTGCTACTCGTGCTGGGCAGACCAGCACGGTATTTGTTTGGGGTTCTGTGGTATGTGTTGTTGATTTGCTGGGTTAAACCTTTTATTTTTGCTCTGTGAGCAGTGTTTTTGTTTAAATATTTATTTTATTTAGTTTTTGAATAAAAATGGTGTACGAGAGCGCTTTTCACCCGTAGTACCTGTCTGTGTGTTTCTCTATCAGCTGTCTGGTCTTGGGACGTCAACACTCAGCAACCTGTCGCATGGGGTAAACAAAAATAAAAATAAATAAGTAAACAGCTAAGGTTTTTAAAATTTGGAGCATCTGTCTTAATGCCAACAGACTAATATATCCAGGAAATCAGTATGGGCTGTGAGCAATAAGGTTTTAGAATACCAATTAGTATTTATATTTCCACAGAATTGGATCAAAATCTGTAAGGCTACTAAACTTAATGGTGACCAACTAAAGAGGTTCTGTGCTTTTAGGGCTGGTAATAAAAGGTCTAAATTCAAGAAGCTGTTATATAATAATGCAATATAATGCAATTTTAGTTTAAAAATGTTCAGTAATTTGCTATAAGTCTAAAGGGCACAAGGTTTGTTCTCTACTAAAGTAAAGAGAAGAGTGGCATTGCTTGCTTAGGTTTTAATCAAAGATTGTTTCAATTAGACATTTGGGTATATTTAACATGTATAAATACAACCATTTAAATACCTAAAATAACCCCACTGCTGTTAACATTAGAAAGGACTGGCATCACAACTAGGGGTAGGCGGAAACATTATACTCATAAGGGTACTTGTAAGGTTGCTTATACTAGGATGGCAACATGGATAGGGCTAAACTGCTAAGGGCTAAAGTGCTGTAAATTGCATTGCTTTGATCATGAAGCTGGATGTGTAATTTCTACATCATGAATTATTAGTCCCTTCTCCTTCTCAAATGACTCTCTATCCCTAAGGAGGGTGATGTTTTCCTAGTGCTTTATAAGGCACAACATGAAGCAAACTGCTGTCATTTTACATACCCCATTGAGTATGTTACTGCTGTTATATAATATTATCTTATATAATGGTTTGTATGCATGATACAAATGCATAATTACACTTGGAAATTACAATCTCGATTACCATTTTATCAGCCATTGCTTAAATGTTCCTCCACTGTCTCTGACCTGCAGAACCTTGTCAAGTACAGAGATGTGCAGGTTAATGAAGCATCAAGCTCATTCTGCTGCATATCACAGGTCTACAATAACAGCTGGATTTTTTTCTGGGGAGTTCTTTCAATAAATGTTTAATTGCAAATCTACTTTGGGGAATAGGCCGCTCCTCAGCATCACATATCTTTCTACTTACATCTTATATAATATAATTCAGTTACTGGTGCATATTTAAATCTGAAACAAAAACACATTGGAAATGTGAAAAAATGCCAACTTATCAAAAGTGCCCAGCCATTTAAAGTGACGATATCAAAAACACAAGCCAAGTTTCAGGAAACCACTGAGGCAACCTTGTCCAGCACAAAGCAAATAGGCACAACTGTAAAAACCGATGGGAGCCAAGGTTGCCCCAATTGTTTCTTCTAACTTGTATCAAAAACAGAAGCTGAGCAATTAGGGCAACCTTGACCACCACCGCTTTTACAGTTGTGCCTATTTGCTTGGTGCTGGCCAAGGTTTCACTTATAACACACACACACACACATTACGGGAATAGCAAAATTGTTATATAAATATAATATGATGAGAGCCTCCCAATAGTGCTCAAAGAAATGAAAGAAGTTATTTACAAACCGCTAACCAAGATCATGCAACAGTCTCTTGACACAGGGGTTGTACTGACAGACTGGAGAATTGCAAACGTAATACCGATCCACAAAAAGGGAGAAAAAATCGAACCAGGTAACTACAGAACAATAAGCCTGACTTCTATTATATGTAAACTATGGAAACTATAATAAGATCCAAAATGGAAAATTACCTATATGGTAACAGTATCCTGGGAGACAGTCAGCATGGTTTTAGGAAAGGGAGATCATGTCTAACTAACCTGCTTGATTTTTTTGAGGATGCAACATCGACAATGGATAATTGCAAAGTATATCTGTGACAGAGTGACTGACTGGTCTGACGTCAGGCAGAAGCCGGAAGGAAAACTGACACCAGAGAGTACTGCAGGTAAAGTAAAGAATCGGCTGGCTGCCGTTTTTATTAATAACAAAAAATAAATAAAATATTTAAACAAAAAACACTTTGCTCCCAGAGCGAAATAAAAGATTTCAACATAAACAAAATCACGAACACAAAAAAAATACACACACGGAATAGGTCAGGCTGGGCTATCGCCTTCACTGTTCCTATCTGTTTTACTGTTTCTCTCTCTCAGTTCTCTCCACTCTCGCTCTCTCTGCTCCTCAAACACCCACCCCGAACATGGAGAGCTGCAGGCTTTTTATATTCAGGTGACAATCTCCCGATTAGCAACAGAATTAATCACTTAATTAATTCGGGAGATGCCCACCTTCTGCACGAGTTTAATTATTCAGAACATGTTTTTAAAAAGTAAACAAAACAATAACATACGGCGCTTCGCCAACATAAAAATAAACAAACACAAAACAATCTGCACAGGGGCGAAGGGGGAGACCCCAATCTAAAAGTAAACAAACCAAACAATGTACAGGGCACCTCGCCCTGTTACAATATCACATGGTTTATTTAGATTTCCAGAAAGCTTTTGACAAAGTCCTGCATAAAAGATTAATCCTCAAACTGAACGCAGTAGGGATTCAAGGAAATGCATGCACATGGATTAGGGAGTGGTTAACATGTAGAAAACAGAAAGTACTGATTAGAGGAGAAACCTCAAAATGGAGGTAACCAGCGAGGTAACCAGTGGAGTACCACAGGGATCAGTATTAGGTCCTTTGCTATTCCTAATCTACATTTATGATTTTGATTCTTGTATAGAAAGCAAAAATGTTAAATTTGCAGATGACACAAAAATAGGAGGAGTGGCAAACACTGTTGCAGCAGCAAAGGTCATTCAAAATTATCGAGACAAGATTCAGAAATGGGCAGATACATGGCAAATAACATTTAATAGAGGAAAGTGCAAGGCACTGCAAGCAGGCAATACAATTGTGCATTATAAATATCATATGGGAGATACTGAAATTGAAGAAGGAATCTATGAAAAAGACCTAGGAGTTTATGTTGACTCAGAAATGTCTTCATCTAGACAATGTGGGGAAGCTATAAAACGGCCAACAAGATGCTCGGATATATTGTGAAAAGTGTTGAATTTAAATCAAGGGAAGTAATGTTAAAACTTTACAATGCATTAGTAAGACCTCATCTAGAATATTGTGTTATGGATCTGAATATACAGTTCTGGTCACCTCGTTACAAAAAGGATATTGCTGCTCTAGAAAGAGTGCAAAGAAGAGCGACCAGAATTATCCTGGGTTTAAAAGGCATGTCGTATGCAGACAGGCTAAAATAATTGAATCTATTCAGTCTTGAACAAAGAAAACTACATGGTGATCTGATTCAAGCATTCAAAATTCTAAAAGGTATTGACAATGTCGACCCAGGGGACTTTTTCGACCTGAAAAAAGAAACAAGGACCAGGGGTCACAAATGGAGAATAGATAAAGGGGCATTCAGAACAGAAAATAGGCACTTTTTTACACAGAGAACGGTGAGGGCCTGGAACCAACTCCCCAGTAATGTTGTTAAAGCTGACACCCTGGGATCCTTCAAGAAGCTGCTTGATGAGATTCTGGGATCAATAAGCTACTAACAACCAAATGAGCAAGATGGGCCGAATGGCCTCCTCTCGTTTGTAAACTTTTTCCACATTTTGTAGTGTTACAACCAGGAATTAAAATGGATTTAATTGGGATTTTTGGGGGATTTGATTTACACAACATACTTAACACTTTGAAGGTGCAAAATATTTTTTTATTGTGACACAAAAGTTAATTAAACAAAAAAAAAGACATTTGTTGGTTGCATAAGTACTCACCCCCCTGAGTCAATACTTGGTAGAAGCACCTTTGGCAGCAATTACAGCTGTGAGTCTTTTTGGGTAAGTCTCTACCAGCTTTGCACATCTGGATCCTGCAATTTTTGCCCATTCTTCTTGGCAAAATTGCTCAAGCTCTGTCAAGTTGGATGGGGACCGTTGGTGAACAGCAATTTTCAAATCTTGCCACAGATTCTCAATCGGATTGAGGTCTGGGCTTTGACTGGGCCATTCTAAGACATTCAGGTTCTTGTTTTTAAACCACTCCAGTGTAGCTTTGGCTGTGTGTTTAGGGTCATTGTCCTGCTGGAAGGTGAACCTCCGCCCCAGTCCCAGGTCTCTTGCAGACTGAAACAGGTTTTCCTCTAGAATTTTCCTGTATTTGGCTCCATCCATCTTGCCCTCAATCCTGACCAGTTTCCCAGTCCCTGTCGATGAAAAGCATCCCCATAACATGATGCTGCCACCACCATGCTTCACCGTGGGGATGGTGTTCTCAGGGTGATGAGCAGCGTTGGCTTTGTGCCACACATAGCGTTTTGCGCCAAAAAGTTCAATTTTGGTCTCATCAGACCAGAGAACCTTTTTCCACATGTTTGCTCTGTCTCCCACATGCCTTTTGGCAAAATCCAAACGGGATTTGATTTGGGGTTTTTTCAGCAATGGCTTTCTTCTCGCCACTCTTCCATAAAGCCCAGCTTTGTGGAGCGTCCGGTTTATAGTTGTCCCATGGACGGTTTCTCCCATCTCAGCTGTGTATCTCTCCAGCTCCTTCAGAGTTACCATTGGCCTCTTGGTTGCTTCTCTGACTAATGCCCTCCTTACCTGGTCACTGAGTTTTGGTGGACAGCCTTCTCTAGGCAGAGTCGCGGTTGTGCCATATTCTTTCCATTTTTTAATAATGGATTTAACGGTGCTCCGGGGGATGTTCAAAGTTTGGGATATTTTTTTATAACCCAACCCTGATTGGTGCTTCTCCAGAACTTTATCCCGGACTTGTTTTGATAGCTCCTTGGTCTTCATGATGCTGTTTGTTTAGATATGCTCTCTAACAAACTCTGGGGCCTTCCAGAAACAGGTGTATTTAATCTGAGATCATGTGACACTTTGATTGCACCAGAGCTTATTTAGGGGTGTCACAGCAAAGGGCGTGAATACTTATGCAATCAAGACTTTTCAGTTTTTTATTTGTAAATAATTTTGAAAAATATGTAGATTTTTTTCCCCACTTCGACATTATGGACTATTTTGTGTAGATCAGTGACAAAAAATCCTAATTAAATCCATTTTAATTCCAGGTTGTAACACTACAAAATGTGGAAAAGTCAGGGGGTGAATACTTATGCAAGGCACTGTATATATATATATATATATATATATATATATATATATATATATATATATATATATATATATATATAATGTATATACACAGTGGTTTGCAGAAGTATTCACCCCTACCAATATAGCCACATAGCCACGGCACCACAGAGACAACACAGACATAAACAAATTCTGCATCCAACGCTCAAGAGCTTTTTGAGATATTATAGTAATAAAATAATGACTTGGATCGCATTATTGAGTAGTTTGGTGATAAAACGAGTGATCAGGAGATGATTTATCGGTATGCATGACTATGAAGAGGTATGTGTAAAATACAGCGAACAAGGGGTGGGGTGGGGTGGGGTGGGGTGGGGTGGGGTGGGGCAGGGCTGGAGATGCAGTACTGAGTGTCCTGTTGATATGCAGTGCCTTTTAAACCTGTTTTACTGTGAAAAAAATACTTTTAAACAGCGCGTCGAAAATAAACTGTGCGTGTGAAAATAAATTGGACCTGACGCGGTTGAGACACGCTGAATAACTGGACCGCAAAGGGTTAAGTCAGTACTTGGTAGAAGCAACTTTTGCAGCAATTACTGCTATGGGTCTTTTTGGATAGGTCTCTACTAGCTTTGCACAGTAGAATGGTGACATTTTTGCCCATTCTTCACGGGAAAATTGCTCCAGTTCTGAAAAGTTTGTTGGGGATCGTCGATGGACTGCAATCTTCAAATCTCGCCATAAATTTTCTATTGGATTCAAGTCAGGACTTTGACTGGGCCACTCAAGAACATTAATTCTCTTCTTGTTCACTCCATTGTGGCTTTGGCTTTGTGCTTCGGGGGTCATTGTCCTGCTGAAATGTGAATTTCCTCCCCAGTTTCAGAGTCTTGGCTGACTCAAGCAGGTTTTCCTCAAGGATTCACCTGTACTTTGCACCATCTATTCTCCCCTCTATCCAGACAAGCTTCCCAGTCCCTGCTGAAGAGAAGCATCCCCATAACATGATGCTGCCACCATCATGCTTGACAGTTGGGATGGTGCTGACTGGGTGATGTGCAGTGTTGGGCTTGCGCCATACGTAACGCTTTTGTCTTGTCTGACCACAAAACCTTTTTCCACATGTCTGCAGTATCATCTACATGCTTTTTCGCAAACTCTATACATGCTTTAAGATGAGGCTTTTTGAGTAATGTCTTCTTTCTTGCCACCCGTCCATACAGGCCAGCTTTGTGTAGGGACTGGCTTATTGTTGCTGTGTGAACACTGACTCCCATCTCAGACACAGAACTTTGCAGATCTCTCAAGGTCATTGTTGGTTTCAGAGTGACATCCCGAACCAGTTTCCTGCTTGCCCGGCTGCTCAGTTTGGGAGGGCGATCTGACAAAATGTGAAAACTTTGCCCGGGGGGGTGAATACTTCTGCAAACCACTGTGTATATATATATATATATATATATATATATATATATATATATATATACAACTAATAATCATATAGCACTGACAGTATAAAACGACACACTTGCAAACTGAAGGTTGTAGTTTCATCATCAAATCCCACACATCAGACCTTTTTCTTTATATATTTGCAGTCAAATGTTCAATTTTAAAACAGAAATAAATAATTTAATATAAATAATCTAGATGTCACAATAAGTGTGTTCCCTAGTATATTGTTGTTGGGAACTACAAATTACAAATTAAAAGTAAAATGGTGCTTTTGGCTGATTTACTTTTGCTGTGCCAATACCCAGAAAACACGTTAACTACCCTTGCTGTTTAGAGAGTCTGGCAGTTCTCACGCTTCGCTGATAACTTGGCGTGAGGAACTGCCGTTCCTCTCAATTAATTTGCTGGAATTCCAAAAAAAGAGAAATGGTTGGTTAATTAAATCATACAGCTTAGCTACAGGATGTCACTTTACATTTTTAAAACATCAATCTTTCATATTCCAGCAAGAACACGAATGAAGATGTGCTTAGGGCATCCTGTTTAAGTATTTCCTTTGTGTGGTGGGGTAAATAACATTGACTCTGTTTCAAAAGTAGCTGAACCCTGAAACTCTCCTTTATAGATGTTCTTGATAAAAGTGATGAGAATAGAATAGATATGGCATCCTATTTCAATTCAAACAGTTCAGGTAAACCTTCCATGACAGATGTTTTGGTGACAAAGGTTTGATATGGGCTCTGATTCTGTAAATGTTTTCTCTGGAAATTGACAAGCTGGCTTGAATTTAAATTTGTATGTCTCAGCGTCACCTAAAACCACTGGAGAGGTGTGCTACTTCAGTTATCAGAGCAGTCAACCACAGTGTAAAATAGCATGGCTTCAAGTCTCAGCTTTATCCCCTTAGTTTATTCAGCTGTAAGTTGGTAAATTGTAGATCTGTACCTTAGGGTTAGGGTTAGGGTTACCAGATGGATCAAAAGCAGATTTTGACATTATCTGCTGATCTGCAAGTTTTATCAAAATGGGAAAAAATATTGTCACTTGGGGGGGGGGGATATTGGAAAACAAAACATATTCAGCTTTTGTTTTTTACTTTTTTCATTCTGTGCTTGTTACAACAAGTGATCTATCTTCTGCATTTTTATTTCCCCATTTCCAGGTCTGATGTGTATTCATGTTTTACTTTCGTGGTTAAAAAAAAGGTAAACTAGTCATTTTGCATAACACAACATACACAAAATAATGAAGGCTCTACAGTTCATAGGGTAATGGTTTTATAGTGGTATTCCCACAGGATAAGGAAATTACGGTCTGTGGTTTCAACACTGGCCTTAGTTCAGCAAATAGATATTGATCCTAAAACTGAATAAAGCC
Source organism: Acipenser oxyrinchus oxyrinchus (assembly GCA_030684275.1). Taxonomy (NCBI): domain Eukaryota; kingdom Metazoa; phylum Chordata; class Actinopteri; order Acipenseriformes; family Acipenseridae; genus Acipenser; species Acipenser oxyrinchus. The sequence goes on from CM060247.1 coordinate 53,644,727, forward strand.
ACAAAGGGAGTTCTGGTCCTGATCATTTTACAATTGAAAAACACAATGAGGTGGAAATAATGCCATAACTGTAAAATAAAGGAGTCAAATTCTCTTTTGCATCAATTATTATTATTATTTTAATTGCACATTTACCACATAGGAATGTATTCAGGGAAAAAAAAAAGAAAAAACACAAAGGCTGGTTATTGCAAGCATTATAGAATGATCCTGGATTATTTTCTTCAATTACATTCCATAAAATGTATTTACAGTTTTAACTAAATGTGCAATATACTTCAAGGATAATTCATTAATACAGTAACACAAGTCTTCAAAGTCAATTATCAGTCGTGAGAGTTTTCAAGTTCAACTTTTTTTTTCTTTCAGTAAAGGCAAAATGAAAAATGTAACTATTTAATTCAACAGTGGATTAACCCATTGGATGTCATGCAACTAGATATAGGCCAGGAGCTCACCAGAGGCAGATAAGCTTTATCAATCCTTTCTGGAAAATGCTTACACAATAAAATTCTGAAAGTTTGGTCCAGGCAGATAAAATTGATTTTTTCATAAACAGAAGTTGCGGCTGCATAGAAGAACATAACAAAGAACACCAGTGATATGGGTGCAGGCCACAAAACAAGGGTAGACAGCACAGAAGCAGCAACTGGACACCACCAGGATTTGTGCCCAGGTACCAGCTGGCTCTTGCAAGAGAGACAAGAAATTAATTTCAAAACCTTTCATTTTGAGCAGAAAAGATGGACAATGTTTAAATTGCAGAGGGATCATTTTATTTTTATTGTTAAGAACAACTGCGGAGTATTTAAGGCATCATGCTGTATATACTCCACATTCTCTTTATACATGACATGGTTCAGCTATAATTTGTAACATTAACTCCAAATATTAAATCAATGTAAAGACGATTTTCACTAGTAAAGTGGAACAGGATGACAAGAAAACTTACAAATGGCACTAGAAAAGGAATGACCACTGTGCATTAAGTTTAAAGTGTGTGTGGGTATGTAGGTGTGGAGCGGGCACAAAGTCTTGGGCACTTTATATGGCAGGGAGCTTTTAGCTAAATTGTGCTTTAAAATCTGCTGCAGGGGTAGAAGAACTTCAGTTAATTACAAATCTTCAGAGCTCTCCTATCCAGTCATGTCACTCCATTCAGCTAAAAACATCTGGCATACATTTACTAGACAAACATTCTGACATACCTAAAGTACAGCATTCTCATGCGAAAAAAAAAAAATTAAAAGTATTGTAAATTATTACCGTAAGTGAAGAAGCATACATAGAAACTTTGGTTATTTACAATGTGTCAAGTGCAGCATTTTCTAATAGGTTTATAGTTTTAAGGCCTCAACATACTTTAGGATATTCCAGGATAGTTGAGGTCAACCACATCCTGAAACACAAAAGAGTAAATGTGGCAAACTGTATATAGCACAAAGCTGGGTTTGGCACAGAAAGGTTTTTCTCTTTAGGGAAAGCTATTCTCTGAGTCACACTAGTCAGCAGTCACTGGACAGGAATGGCGCCACTTTTATAATAATCAGTTGGCAAACAAAGCATCCATGAAACCACTGCAATGCCGGAATTAGCTGTATGAAGCTCATTTATTTTTCAGGAAATGGAAGTTGTTCAAAGGCTATCATTAAGAAGATACTGCAATGTAAACAGAAAGAAAATATGTTAGCCTTTTGGCATTAGATTGCAGTTATGGGTAGTCTTCCATAAGCCAGGATGTGGTACTTTGAAAAGACTCACACTAACCTTCAACACAATTAAAACCATATCTTTATGGGGTATTGAAAATTGTTACATTTTAAATCCAATCCTGGACAGCAGAAATGTATTTTTTTGTAAAGCAGGAAAGGGATTAAGTAAATGTTTCAAATGCTACAGTTTACATTTTTATATATTTTTTATATTAGTAGTATTATTTATTTATTTGGCAGACACCTTTATCCAAGGCGACTTACAGGTGTAACAGGGCAGTACAGGGTTACAGTGCAAGCTTAATATTTAATACAGTAAGTATAAGTGCAAATAATACTACAAAAATACAATATGAACTAGGATGCAACAAGTTAGGATTGCAACAAGTTATAGCTACAATGACATATTAGTAGTGGGATAGTGCATTAACTGAGGGTCCAGTAACACGGTGCTTAGGTCAGGCAAGTCCAGTGCATAGTAGGAGGGGTAGATCAAGAGATCTACAAGTTTACAAGTGCAGTAGGTCATGAGGAGGCAACGGAAGGCAATGAGAGATGGAGCAGTCCTGAAGTTTTCCGGTACCTGGTTCCACCACAGTGGGGATAGGGAAGAGAAGGAGTGGGCATGGGAGAATGGAGAGTGGAGAGAAGGCATGACCAGTTCGAAGAGGGTGAGAGGGGGTGTGGGAGACATGAGAGATTGGAGGTAGGAGGGGGCAGTGTGGTGAAGAGCAGTAGGAAAAAATAGCACAGATAGGTAGATAGTGGAGGGTGCGAAGCAGGGGGGTAGCATGAGAGTAGGTTGGGAGAATACAAGACGAGCAGCAGAATTTTGAATGAGCTGAAGGGGGCAGATAGCCAATGCAGGGAGACCAGCAAGGATAAAGTTACAGTAATCCAGTCTGGAGAGTACAAGAACATGGACCTGGAGTTGGGTGGAATATGTGTGCTATATCTGTGAGTGCACTACAAGTGCTACTTTGGTAAAGAAACATATTTCTTTTGGATAATGGCATTAAGCTGGTTAAATTGCTCTTATACACAGCAAAGTCCATTACTGGATAGTGATAAAACAAAAGTAGTGATCTACACTTCCAAATGCATTTTGAAGTAGGGTCTATGGATAAATGGGGCAATTACTGAGCCTTTCCCATATGTAATATATTGCACAAGCCTGGATTATTTATTGAGTTACAATCGAGCTGTTCATTCTTATGAGATTTTTATTCTTTGTCCACGTTAATCTATTTCAGCTATTTTCATTTATTTCCAATGTCTTAGTGGGAGTTTAAAAACTCTGATACTGGCTGGTATTGACTGTTTTGTTCTATGATTCCAGAACAGATATTTATTAAAGTATTTATTAAAGGAACTCTTAGTGTTTATATGGGAGACAGGTCATCCTTAGCACCAATGCCAGTATTTCATAATTTTAGAATAGAGTGAATATCATTTTCAAAAGGCTAAATCAATAGCACAAAGCCAATCTTCAAAACAAAATGTCAGAATATTGAGATAACAGTTAAGTCATTCTCATTACAGCTATAGATTTTGCTTTCCTGGTGTGTACACTGCAGATTTGCCAAACAATTCACACCACATCATCCATGCATTTGGTAAAATGTATCCTACAAAAGTGAATCACTCCACCTATAAATTGTTTATAGAGTATTTATGTTACAATTAAAGAAGGTCAGTGACAGCCAGATAATTGTCTATCATGCTTACAGTGGATGATTTAAGTGGGAAAAGAAAAGAATGAGAAATTTAAAAAAATATCAGATATGCAGGGACAGTCATAATCTATTAGAAGTATTGCAAACCAATACTAAGACAGGTACATACTGGAGTTCCATATTCTGCTGCTTTAATTGCCCACAAATATATTTTACTCGTATTAGTTGGGCTAAATTGGGGTTCTGCCTGCACTAAGATGAATGGCTTTACATCATACCCATGTCACTCATTAGCTGGAATGTGATTACCATATATTATAATGCCCTCCTGCTTAGCCCATGGTGTAGATGTCAGTAGATGTGATCTCTACTGACTCTCCTTGAAGGTCATCCAAATTATATCAAGGACTGGTTTCAATCATGTATTATAATCTCAGTTTCATAATTAGCTTTACCACTGCAAAATGATTCAGTGTTTGATATTACATTTGTTTCCCAGTTACTGTGTCTCACCTGAAATTATATGCCAGATATGCAACATTAACCCCTTCTGTACACTCATGTTCTTAGTATGTATAGATTGTCATATACATAAGAACATAAGTGAAGATCTGAGTACAGACGAACAAAAGAAAATGTACAAATGAAAGGGGGCCATTCAGCCCATCAATGCTTGTAGGTCTGTGACAGAGCAGTGTGTGAGAGTTTGGTGGCTGGCGGCCATTTTAATGAAGGAAGCTGGAACCAAGATGGACACCATTGCACAGCCACGTGGCATTGTTTAATTGTTTAATTGGTTCATTGTTTGATTAATTGAGTGATTAAATTTTGAGTGGAAAAGTGTGGAATGTGGCCAGTTGGTGATTGGATGATTGATAGAATCAATCAAGCCCCTGGCCACATGGTATAAAAGGAACAAAGGAGTGTTTGTTTGGTGAGAGTGTGCAGGCAAGTGTTCAGTGAAGGTGGGGTATATTTTGTTTATTTGAAGAGTTGTGTAGGGTTTTTGTTTAACCCTTTTGTTTTTTCCTGTTTTTAATTTGTTTTGTTGAATAAAAGTGGGCCAAGGCACTTTAAACTAAAGTTCAGTGTCTGAGCAGCCTTGACCGCCCTCCACTATGCCACAGGGTCCTAACTGATTGACCTTCAAACTGTTAAGTCGGGTCTTAAAGGATCCCGGTGATTCACAAAAGCTGTGATCATGTGTTGTCAATTGGGCCTTCCTCGCTAGCCTCCTATTTTTTCCCAGGAAATGCAGGCCCACAGGTCCCTGGCACACGACTGTCTTTCATTTTCAAAAGCTCCAATGATAATCATAAGCACAGTTCTCTTCATGAACAAGCCCTGCTATATTCTTCAGCAGGATGTTTGATATGGCATGTGGCGCCCCAAGTGATACAATCTATTGCAGAAAGATTGCAAACAGTTTTACAAAAAACAAAGACAAAATATTCAGTGGGAAAGAACCAGATTGGTACTAACGGAGAATAATTTTACAGTACAGAGTTCATAGCTGATAACATTGCCATATTTTAGTTATGGTTGATTACCCGGCTTGTCTTTAAAAAACATCTTAAGTGCCTGGAGCTAGGAATGGATTTTATTGATGTCACAGCTCACTGGTTATACATTATTATGTTAAAACAGAATATTCCTTTAGGAGTAGTGTGTTGTTTTTTTTATTAGTTTTTACATAAAACTTCAACTTTTTATTTCAGTATAATTGAAAAAAGAATACTATTGAATGCCAGTGGAGTACAATTTATAAAGGGTGTCTTGCATGTTTTAGTCCATATCAGACATAAAAAAGCAATAGAGAAATGTGTTGCTATTTATTTTTGCATGCTTCTACTGTCCTTCAATCTTAAATCTAATACTGTATCAATAAAAATGGCAAACTCCGGGTCACATTTCAAAAATACTAACAAAAATGTCTAGTCTTTGTATTTATAGGAATCTGATTGCAAAACTAGTTTATGATGTTGATAGTCTGATGCATTCTCAGTTATTCTGGTGACATCACCACAGTGCACGGCAGCATTAATCGGCTTCAAGGAAAATATTTCAAAAGCCCCATAAAAATCACAAATAAACATGACAATGTGTTTAATAAACGTACAAGGGCAAATTTAAACTGCAAATTTGCTGTTCTTAAAATGTAGATGTATGTATTGTCCATTGAAAACATTGTGTAGTGTCGTTTACACAAGAGATACTATGAGGATACACCATGAACGTTCATGTTTAAACCTGGTCATTCTGTTGTTGAGATCCAGGGGAAAAAATGAACACAGGACCACCCAATATGAAAAAGGTATTAGATGCTAGATCTCTTAATGCTTGTTGTTGGACAGTTAAAGACCAAAGAAGGACAAAACATGTTTAAAAGTTCATTTGCTCCCTTCACTCACTCAAAGCCCTGCCTTAGCTATAATTTTGTGTCAGGGTTTTTCGTGCTGTGAAGGGATAATCTAACAGCTAGCTGATCAGTAGTAGTTTGATTCTGTTGTACTGTTTTATTTAATGATATAATAATGGGACCCATAGTAAGTATGAGCTCCCTGTGGATGTTTGTTTGTTTATTTGCTTGGCTGAGCTTGCTCTGAGCTTCCAGTCATGTAACCAAAGCAAAACCGATTTGTCAGTTTCTCTGTGAGTGGTACTTCTGCATGTTACAAGTGGTTTAGGTTTCACTCATATCTGGACTGACTTAATTCGCTCAAGAGACCATCCCAAACACTCATGTATTTCAGTATCACTCCACACCCCAGTCCCCACTGACTGTGATGTAACATAGCAGCCAACATAAATCCAGTATTTGGTGCTTGCTCTGTGGCTCAAAGGCAAAACCAAACAAATTAAATAGTGCTTTAAAAATAATTTAAATATTACAATCTAATATTTTGAAAATAAATTAAAATATATATAAATATATTTATACAATTTAAAAAAGTACACCATTCAAATAATCTGAGTCACAAGTACAAGGTATAAATTGCACAAAACATATTACAAAAATATAGACCCAAAGGCCACAAGCTAAAAAAACAAAAAAATGCCTGGTCACAAACAAAAATATGTTGCCATGGAGACACCTTATTAGTTTCATGCTTTCCTCCACCTTTGCAGGCCACTGAATATTGAACAGAATGGGGTCAATTTTCATAAATCTCTCCCTTAATTGGATCGATAGATGTTAACCCATTCTCTAGCAGTTGCAAAGACATGCTGTCTTGTTTGTGGTCCTTGATCTTAGTATATTATTTGGTTCCCATTCAATTCGGAGACGACCACCGACCAATACTTTTGGGATATGCCTGCCTTAGGTAGGTATTCACTGAGCATTGTATGTCAGAGCTGCCGATAGGCCCCTCTGTGGAGTGACGTCCTCGGTCCCGCCTCCCGTCTCCCCCAGGGGAGTTCAGAGTGAGCTGGAATCACCTGCACGGATGGCAGAGGAGGAGGATATGCTCTCTATAGCGGCCTCCTGGAATGAGGACACTTACCAAAAAAATAAGCCTGCCGCAACCTGCTGTTGGCATATACCAGCAATATTGCTGCAACCCTCCCGTAACAGGTTGCAGCAAACTCACAATTTACCATGCAAATTAGGTTGCTGCAACCTTTCTCTTGCAACCAGTTGCGAAAAGGTTGCAAAAACTGGTAGGTTGCAGTAATATTGCAGGAAACTTTTGTGCTGATTTATTTATTAATTATATGGCTATCTAAAAAAAAAACACCACAAAAAGATCTGTAGTGTATTTCTTTTATTTAATTTCTGTAGATCATAAATGAACATACACTTTACTGAGAATACACTCTCACACACCATACTGAGTTTTCGAGCTCCATGTCGGCCCTGATGGGACGCGCTGCAAACTTCTTGCAGGTCCCTTGGTCGACAGCGGCTGAGCCACGCCGGTCCATGTTCAGGACGCAGTGGACTCCGCCATTGCGGCCTTGGTCAAGGCTCAGATAAGACAGCGTTGTTGGATGCGCCAATATCCCCGAGGAATACCTTTGGGCCAGCAGTAGTGGTGATCCTGCAGCGCTCCCATCGAGAACGTGAGCTGTTTTGGCAAGTGGCCACGCTACTCCCTCCCCATGCTCCAGTGCAGGGCAGGTCGAGCCGCTGGCAATCTCCCCAGGCACGCACGATAACCCAAACCGTCCTGATTCCCACGGCTTTGCTGGGTGACTTGAGGCACCGCCTGCAGGCCACCATGGCAGCAGGCAATCGGAAGAGGGAATGCAGAGCATCGTGCACCCATGCAGCAGCGCTCCAGAAGGCAGTTCCAGGGTCGTCATCTTAGGCAGCCGCCTCAGTGTGCTCTACCCCGACCTCAGCAGACCCAGCAGGGGCCCTGAAGACTTGCAGCCTCAGGCCCACCTGTTCACACAACATCAGCTGCAATACTGGCGCAATTACACCTCGGACCCCTGGGTGCTCGCCACCGTACACACCGGTTATGCATGGGACCTCCTCCCTTTCGAGGGATCACGGTTACATCCGTGAATGACCCTCTCCAGATTCTGGCCCTCAGGCAAGAATTAGAGAAATGACTTCTCAAACAAGCCATCTGTCTCATAGAACACACCTCTCAAGAAGAGGGGTTCTACTCGAGATACTTTCTGGTGCCAAAAAAGGACGACGGCCTCCGTCCCATCGTAGACCTGAGACACCTGAACGGGTTCTTGAGGGAGAGGAGGTTTCAGATGGTCACTCATTGCCACATCCTCCAATCTGTCCGGCTGGGCAATTGGTTTACAACAGTGGACTTGAAGTATGCGTATTTTCACGTAACTATCTGTCCAGCTCATGGGAAATATGTCCGTTTCGCCTTTCAGGGGAGCGTATTCGAGATTTCCGTGCTGCCATTCGGCCTCTCCTTAGAAGTGTGTTGATGCAATCCTAGCTCCCTTGCGGCTGCAAGGGATCAGGGTGCTGAACCACTTGGACGACTGGTTGATCTGTTCCCAGTCGCAGGAAGGAGCAGTGGCCCACACGGCAACAGTGACAAACCATCTAGCAAGACTAGGTCTCACTCTCAAAGAGGCCAAGAGTCAATTAATACCGGTGCAGAGTACAGTCTTCTTGGGTCTCCGGCTCGCGAGCCTTGCGAGCACCATGCGAGTCTACTCAAAACTGTCTGGCCCTGTTTCAACAGGGGTCCACAGAGCAACTGGTGTTGTGTCAAAAACTACTGGGTCTGACAGTCGCAGCTTCATCAGCTATCCAACTGGGGTTATTGCATATGTGCCTCACTCAAGCGTGGCTCAATGCCTTTCGGCTACACCCCATCGAGACAGACACTGTCAGCTGGCGGCGTCTCACTCATGCTGGGAAGCCCTACGCTGATATGAGTGATACACAGCCGTCAAGTGGTGACGACAGATGCATCCAACCTGGGTTGGGGTGCAGACTTGGCAGGCAGAGGAGTCAGCGGGTCCTGGATGGGCAGCTGGACATCCCTGCACATAAATACGCTGGAGCTCCGAGCAGTGCACCTTGCTCTCCAGCAATTTCTTCCTGTGCTTCAGAACAGACATGTCCTCGTGCGCACTGACACAGGAGGCTGTTTGGTCCAGTTGTTAAAGAAAAAGGGCTTGTAACCAGGAGGTCCCCGGTTCAAATCCCACCTCAGCCACTGACTCATTGTGTGACCCTGAGCAAGTCACAACCTCCTTGTGCTCCGTGAGATGTAATTGTAAGTGACTCTGATGCATAGTTCACACACCCTAGTCTCTGTAAGTCGCCTTGGATAAAGGTGTCTGCTAAATAATAATAAAATAACTGACAGTAGTGGCGTACGTGAACCACCAGGGCGGGCTTCGGTCCCTGGGGTTACACCGCATACCCTTTCGGCTGCTGATCTGGGCACAGAAGCATTTATTGTCCCTCCGGGCTGTTCACCTCCCCGGAGTGGTAAACTGGGCAGCGGACCTCCTCTCGAGGGAGGGTAAAAAGAGGGTTTTAATTGTAAAAAGAGGGTTTTAATTAACGAAAAAGTATATAACTCACCTTGAAACAGACATTCAACAGACCGCGGCTGTGACGTGCCGATACAGAGAGAGAGTGTATTTGTAGTGATGAAAATATTTTAGGTTATGAATGAGATTTATTCACTTATTTTAACCATTTGTAACCTTACGGAATATTTGTTGTATTGCTAAAATGATATGCTGTTATTTGCACCCAGTGTAACGTTACTAAGAAATTATCAATGCAACTGTAGCCTATGTGAATTCTGTATACATACATTATATGACAGCTGACATCCACTGTAGATTTTATTTGAATTACACAACTGAAATCTTTGTACAGAAAATGACATATTAGATATTGCAATAAAGTTCCCTTAAGTGATTGCGGATTTGCAATGCGTCTTTGGCTTTTAACATCTGTGTCTTATTCACGCAAGAATGAAGAGCAGGTGTCAAGGACACACAGCGATGCACTAGGAATGTGATCGAGATCATTGACATGGATTTTGCCTAAACGTATTTCCTAATGTTGTCAGACTCCCTCCACACTTTATGTACAATGTACACTTTCACCTTCACACGTTTGTATGCATATAAAATGTTCTTATAATACTGTAAGTGTTCAGTGGCTACTTCTAATCATGCTGAGTTTATTTATCGCGGAGGCGAGCAAAGAGTAACAGAGAAAATGCATGATTAGAGGAATTCAATGTATATTGGGCAAAACTGAGATGGTGTCATCAATTGACTAAGGCTTTTCTTTATTTCTTTATTTAATCTGCATTTAATCAAAGCATATCTTAAGGAAACAGTTTTAAAAATGCACCAAAACATTTGAAATTGTTTGTATGACAAAATAAAAAACTGTCAAAATTTTAATTCATTGCTTAATATATGGTTTTAGCAATGGACTCTCCAAAATGTTAATTTTTTGCATTGTCCCTAATTATTACATAATAGGACACCATTTTGTATGTTAGGGGATTGTGGCAAAGTGGTTTGCACTGCGCAGGTGAAAAGGTGATGCAGTTCTCCAACAATAACACACAGACAACAATGTGTAGTTTGCACAGCAAAATAATACTGAGTTTCAGTCCCGAAACAATAATAAACAAAGGCAATGTACAAGCACAGCTCCATGTCTTTCGCTGTGCTCACATGCTGATGGTGAATACACAGTGATTAGTGACCTGGTGCAGAAGTTGTAATCCAGGTTTTAATACTGGCTTGACAGCCGTTTGTTTAGCCGTCTAATAATTACATTTATAAACAATACAGCACTCACGGTTATCTTATCTCTGTACTCCTTTTACAGGTCTGTCCATAACCATAACAAAGGAACAGATTGCTCTGACTCATCCCCTGTAATACCCTCAGTCTTGCCCCCTTCAGTGGCGAGTCCAATCACGTATCCTCCAATCTGTGACTGACACATCGCCTACCGCATTAAGGCGATGACTTCTGTTATTGTGGCTCCGCCCCCTTCCTGGATGACCGACTTCCAACTGACCCTGGAATAAACTGTCAAACCATCCAGTCCGGGGCACACTGTTCCCTTTACCCAGCGCCCTCACAGATCGGGAAGGAGATTGTTGACTAGGATTCATTCGCTCTCTGTCACAGGGATAGTGGCCATGCAGAAACCGAAGCTCATGTATTTTTTTTTTTTTTTAATTTCATTTATATAGCGCTTTTTATGTAAAAATATCACAAAACTCTGTACAGTACATAGCAGGAAAAAAGAACAAATCATAATACATTTGTATAGCATGTCACACATAAAATTGCCACAGTCAGACCATTTAAATAACAATATACACATAATAATACAAAAGCAGCAATTTTAAAGTTACATTAAAACCCACTAAGATAAGAAAGCCATTTTATAAAAGTGTGTTTTTAGTCTTGACTTGAAAACTGTAACAGTCCCAGCTTCCTTAACAAACAAAGGCAGAGCATTCCATAATTTAGGAGCTCTACAAGAGAAAGCCCTACCTCCCGTGTTGCTTTTGAATAACCAGTAGCCCCGCATGCTTTGATATCAGAGTGCAGTTTGGAAGGTACCCGGTTAGTAACTTCTGCAAATAACTAGGCGCTAATTCATTCAGGGCCCTGTAAGTTAACAGCAAAATCTTAAAATCAATTCTATACTGCATAGGGAGCCAGTGTAAAGAGGCCAAAACAGGGGTAATATGTTCACTTTTTCTAGTTTTAATCAAAATTCTAGCAGCGGTATTCTGAACAAGCTGCAAGAGGGATACCACACATTTTGGTACACCAGAAAAAAAGTGCATTACAATAATCAATTCTAGATTAAACAAATGCATGCATTAGTCTCTTGGCATCAGATATGGAAATAATTGGTCTACGTTTAGCTATATTTCTCAAATGGTAAAAAGATACTTTAGTAACTTCCCTAATATGAGTCTCAAATGATAGATCAGGATCAAAGATGACCCCTAAACTCTTAATTTCTAGTTTAAGTTTTGATGAGCAAATGCAAGGGTTGAGCTCATGCAATCCCACATTTCCTTTTAGTTGGTTCTGTGATCCCACAAGCATAACTGAATTTTATCTGAATTCAACATTAGAAAATTCTGTGACATCCAATGCTTGATGTGTGTAAGGCAAGTAGCTAATAACACTCAAGCAGAAGAAATTCCTGGTATGTTAAATCTCATACAGCGCCTCCTGTCTCTGTACTCCTAAATCACCTCTCATCTGGGCTGTAAGTGCGGCCACTATTGCAACCCTCATTAACATGATTACAGCTCATTATTTGTGCTTGTTGAGTAATTTGCATTGCTCTTAAGCTTACATAGGCAGCAGTGCAAAAGAATGGCCTGGCTGCTAGGCAATTTGGATTTTGCAAGCACAACTGTTTGCACTGTGCCTATCTTTACATCACCCCCCAAATGTCTGCCTGTCAGATTTCTATTTGGACCAATTATAAAAGCTGAACAACCTTGACATTTGGAAAAGAAAGGAATGCAGCACTGCTGGTGTCAGATCACTGAGTCCACACTGGGCAACAGAGCCTCAAAGAAGTTTGTTGTTCATTTGCACAACACACTAAGTTACACTGACTGTTTGCATTTGGCCAGTGTATGTTTACAGGATTGAAAATAGTCTTACACCAGTGGAGTGCTTACATTTTAAATTTGATGGAAACAATATGTGATTTTCTCACCATACTGGAAAGAATTTGCGCTCAAGGACTCAAGCATCTTCAGTGACTGTAGGGGTTGTAAGAAATGTCTAACTTATCATTAGCAGGACCAGAAAAAAATACTACATGAACATTTTGCTATTTAAGTGCAAATAAACAATAATTATTTTTACTTTATGAAAAACAACACCAAATTCTGCACGAAATTCTATTTGTTTTCTTTTTTTGGTAAAAGGCCCAACAGTATTGTCCTGCCTGAGGTGAATCTCTGTGATAACAGCCCTTGGCTATTTTGACAAGGCCAGAGTGAGTCAGGCTGCAGTTCCCTTTCAATTTGAAGTTGACCACCAAAACATTAGTTATGGGATATGCCTGCCTATTGGTAGGTATTTACTGAGCTCTTTATATCAGAGCTGCCGATAGGTCCCTTCCTGGGGTGGCATCCTTGGTCCCGCCTACCGAGGGGTTAAAACCGTCAGCCCACGGAAGCCATTTCTCTTTTTGCCTTTCAAGACTGTCGAGCGATTCCGTTGGCTGCCGTGACAAAATAAAAGTGGTAGAGCCACGCTGATCCGTGTTCCAGACGCAGGCCGTGGCTCCCCGTCCGCAGCCCTTCTCAGCGTTCCACGATTTCATGGAGGAGGTACGCTCCTCTTGGGATCGTCCGGCCTCAGCACCAAGCATGCTAAAGCAAGCTTTACAGCTTGCTTCTTTGGAAGGCACAGAGAAGCTGAGCCTGGCAGGTTTTCCCCCAGTCGATTCCACCATTGCGGCCCTGGTCAAGGCTCCGTTGGTGAGGGGATTACCCAAGGATCCTGTGTTCCCGAACCCGCAGTGCAGGGTTACGGAGACAAACCTCAAATGGGCGTATGCAGCGGAGGCGCAGGTGACCCGCCTTGCAAACACGGCGGGTATACTGACCGCCTATATGGACAGCATACTGAGGGAAGCCCCGCTCCCAGAGCCGGTGGCTACTTAGTTGCACCTCCTGTCAGGCACGCTGCTCCAGATCTCCGGCCTTCAAGGGCAAGCCCTAGGCCGGAGCCTGGCAAGCCTGATAGTAGCTTGCAGACAGCTGTGGCCGCTGTTAGATGTGCGGATATCCCCGGGGCATACCTTTTGGCCAGCTGTGGAGGAGACCTTGCAGTGCTCCCAACACACCAGCTGCAATACTGGCACGCTTGCACCACAGACACCTGGGTGCTCACTGTCGTGCAAAACAGTTCAACGCTACAGTTCCGCTTGGGGCCTCCTCCCTTATGAGGGGTCATGAATACACCCATGAAAGTCCCTCTTCAGGTCTAGGTTCTTCAGAAAGAAGTGTGTGCCTGACTGTGCAAACAAGTCATTCGTCTTGTAGACCCCATCTCCTACAGAGAGGGGTTCTACTCGAGATATTTTCTGGTACCCAAGAAGGACAGTAGCTTTCGCCCCATCCTAGACCTGAGACTCCTCAAAGAGGAGAGGAGGTTCCAAATGCTGAATCACCATCACATTCTCCAGTCCGTCCGGCCGGACGACTGGTATACCACCGCGTCCTTTCACGTTTCCATTCGTCCAGAGCACAGGAAGTACATCTGCTTCGCCTTTCAGGGAAGCTTTTACGAGTTTTCTGTGCTGCCGTTCGGCTTCTCATTAGCTCCTCGTACGTGGAGCTAATGTGCATGGATGCTATCCTGGCAACTTTGCAGGGGATCAGAGTAATGAACTATCTTGATGACTGGTAGATTTGTTCCCAGTCACAAGAGGGAGTAGTGGGCAACACAGTGATTGTGACGGAGCATCTGGCGAGGCTGGGCCTCACCATCAGCGATGCAAAGAGTCGGCTTACACCGGCACAGTGCAGGACGTATTTGGGGCTCCAGCTGGACTCTAGTATGATGCACGCATACCTGTCAGATGACAGAGTAGCAGCTATTCGAGGTTGCCTCTCCCAGTTTCGACAGGGATCGGAGGTTACCTTGGTGTTGTACCAAAAACTATTGGGTCTGATGGCCGCAGCTGTATCGAGCTGGGTTTACTACGTATGCGCCAGCTGCAAGCGTGGCTCAATGCGTTTCATTTGCATCCGAAACACGACAGACACCATCGGCAGACAGTGTCTCACTCGTGCTCGGCAGCCCTGCGCTGGTGGAGGACGACCTCTCACCTGCGCGAAGGTGTGTGGATGGGAGTAGTGTTGAACCATCAAGTGGTCACGATAAATCCATCATGATAACTGCTCACTGGTAAATCCATCTCAGTTACATATGTGAGCAGGATGATGGGAAATGTAGTTCTGAGAGGTCCATGAGGGTACATGTGAAGCCATCTTGAGGCAGGGAATGCAATTTTAAAGTTTAAAAAAGTGGTCAAAATGTAAAAATTAAAACAATACATACACCTTACGTAACAGTTGTAGCAACACATGGGAACATGTAACACAATGAAATAAAAAGGTCATTATGTACCCTTTAATATAGGATCACATTTATCAAAGCATTACTAAATAATAACAAAACCTAACAACAGTGACATCCCTGTACAAAAGAGGGGAAAAGACCCAGCTGTATTAAGCTGCAGCTTGATTATTTGATTTCCATTACATGAGAGTAGATGTTAAAACTTCATGCTGATTTGAACTTGGCTCTCGCCAAGATAAGCACCAACTAAGACGTAGCTTCACAGTAAACTAATGTGATCCATATGTGTCTCCATCCATTTGCGCTTCCTTCCATATGATGATGTAGATATCCTTCTGTCTGGTGTTGATGGCTGAAGTGTAATGCTGGCTCCAGGGATCAGCTTATTGCCTCCCTAGCGCATCAGCACACACAACGGCTGCGATGCTGGCTCCGGGATCAACCATAGTGCGGTCTCCCAGCGCATCAGCATGACAACCGTCTGGATTGAGCTAAGTAGGGTACATCTCTGGGGTCTTCAAGTGGGCACCTTCCATCCTCGGTGTTTCGTCGACTAGCCCACGACACCTCAAGAGGGCTCGACGGTGATTCTGGCGTCCCAGCATCACCCCCCTCCGTCCCCCACTCAACTCAGCCCAGCTTACTTACCTGTACATCAGCGTTTCTTTCTTTCTATTCTACTTTCTTAAATAAAGTGTTGAGCCTGCAACTTCCATGCAACACAGAGCTGCATCACTTGAAGCAATATCATAATACATACACTCAGCTTCAGGGATTTTGTGGGTTTAAATAAATCAGTAAATCAGTAATTAGCATTTTAATAGTGTGGTAGTTTAGGATTAGTAGCGACATTGGCTGGGTTTACATGCACGTGAAATTAGACTCTGCAGTCATGACTGCGATGTTGTCACACGAATATATCATGAAACAGCAAAAGAACGTCCTTTGGTCAGCGTGACTTTAAGGGCAGGGTCAATCGCTTTCTCACGATAAAAATACCTGTAAAAACCCATGTAAACCGGAGCAGGAATCGTGCTTGTGTCTCATGAGATTTCAGCAGTCAAGATCCTGCTTAACTGGTGGAATCTCACGTTATTCCTCAGCAAAGCCGTACCAAACCACACACACACACACACACACACACACACATAGACAAAGAACGCAAAAGATGCTGCAGATGTAAACCTCTCGTGTAGACTGTTATTAATGTTTGTATAAATGCATGTTGTTAAGCACAACTAACCAAACTTTTAGCCTCAGATTATTATTCTTATTATTAGTAGTAGTAGTCTTAGTAGTCGTAGTCATAGTAGTAGTCGTATTTTCTTTCTATAATTCTTTTAAGATGTCCCAGGAACAACAGAGCTCCACCTCTTCTTCCACCGCACAGAATTGGAATGAATTGTTAGCATCAATTGGCATATGGTAATGGATATAGTTAACAAACAACATAAATGTACCGTATGACATTTGAATGTTTATAATATTACAAGACATCCATGTTTCATTATAATGTGTGTGTGTGTTAAGCAGATTCTGCGCCTGGCACTTCTACCGCAGCTGCAGAGCACCAGTCACTGGTTTATCGGAGCAGAGGCAAAGTATAGGGACCGGCAGATGTGTACAGGAACATTAGGATGCTCAGCCTGGTACTCCACCTATAAAACTGCCAGTGCATGAAGCTGCTCAGGAACCTCGTATGTATTTTTACATATCCCCCTGTTCTCAATCTTATATTCATATAGGCCTAAGGATCATACCGTTTTTTATTGTATTGTAGTGTAACCCCCTGTGTTCCAATATTTTCCGCATACATTTATAGACTACTTTAATCAAATAAAACTTTTAGATGTTACACATGACGCTCTCCTCACGATATTCAGAGTCGTTCTTTTCCTAATTACTAGGCAGACACGGACATTTAAATATCTCCTCCCCTAAATTACTATGAATTGAGTAATTTGCATTGGTACGGCCGACTCTTTTTCCTAAATCAGAATAACATAGCAACGCATTTCCTGAAAAGTACAGCAAAAACATTGTGAGGAAAACTGTCATGATTTGTCCACGTAAACGTTGTCATTGAAGGTAAAAAAAACAAAAACTTTCATTGTAAAAGAGTGTGGCAATGTGCCCCACCCCTGTGTGTATTTTTGTGTTGTATGTAGTGTGTAAATGTTGGTGTATTGTAGTTGCTGCACGGGATATAAATGGGTGTGTGTAGCACATGTTATTTAAAATGTATAATTGTATTTAGGCACGGGGATTGCACAGGGATTGCACTTTCGTGCATTTAAAGTACTTAATAATATGTGAGCACGGGATTTCTCAGATTAGTTCACGTGCTGGGATTCAAGTGAATAATTAATTGGTAATTGAATCCCAGCACAATTGTATATATAGATGCATGTCTCATTCACTCGGGGTTGTGTGTTCAGGGCGAAAGAAGGGGAGAGAGATAGGAGGTAAGAGTAATAATAATAGTAATAATAATAGTAAATAACAACGGCTACGAGTGCTGGAAGCACCAGCACTGTACTTGTTTTGTGTTTAGTGTTCGTGCCCTGTTTGTTAGTGTTTGTTCGTTTTGTTTGTTTGTTTATTTTGGCCTTGTTCTGTTTTGTTCAAAACCTTTTATTTTCTGTGTGTAATAAAACACTGAGCGCTGCAGCGTCTCAGTTTCACTCACTAGTACTGCCTGTCTATGTGTTTTCTTTCTGGCCTGACATCACCCCTACAGCCAGCCTGTTCAGAAAGAGTTACAGGGCTAAAAATAAAAGTTCTACAACAATTTAAATATTTACATGATACACATCTCAGCAGAAATATATAACATTTATGCTTTAACATAACTTTTTTTTTTTTTTAAACTGACCAACAACTGTCCTTCTTCCTCCTTTTTACAGTATTGTTGAATTATACTTGCCTTGGTTTTCCCCCATGTCTTATTCATATGTTCTTTGCTATGTTTGCCTATACATTATCATATGAAATGTTATTATTAGACTTTTTAGAAATATTATAAATATAGTAAATATTATTTAAAAAAGGGCTTCCTTCTGAATTAGATTTAGAAAAATATATTCTCCCAAAGAATCTGCAGCAGCAAAGAGTACCGCATTAGAAATAAATGATGTTTATTTATAAACACAGTGGCAGCAGGAAGCATCAGGCACTTGGGCCAGCTTCGTACAGCTGCCATAAGCCCAGTTGCTGGCTGGTCTGAACTAAATAATAATGCATGGTTAATGACTATTTCTCATGTGTTCTACTCAGAATCCAGAATGACTGGCAAGTGCAAGTTCTGGTAATCATGACAAACCAACAGCCTTATTATATCAAGCTGCTAAAGTAAATAGAGAAGATAATTGTTTCATACCTTAATTGGTCCCATGTCAGAAGCAGTAGCACAATTTGACTCCGCCATTTTATTAAAAATCCACATGGCATCTTCTAGGCTCCCCTCCTATAAGTTACCATACATATTTTAAATAAATTACCTGCAGTAAATATCAATATTGTTTTTGCATTCATAAATTACCAGTACTCTGTGTTAGTGAGTTTTTTAATCATGCAGGTAATTGATCAATTTCAAGAACCTTCAATCTCTACATTGGTCATGTACAATATTAGTCATTGTATATTATCCCATAGCTTGTATGCATATATGTAAATGTACAATAGTGCACACCTGCCAAATATCAAGTTATTACCACTTTGGGGATGCATGTCCCCACCATGGGATATAGTGGAAACAGGGTTTTGCATATATCCAGAGAACCACTTGTGCAATTGTGATATGAAACTTGCTAAGGAACTTCTTTTGCACAAGTTATTAAGTGCATCTAGTGGTATATGGTAGCTGTCCGTCAGTCTGTCTGTATTTGACACGTACATTGTATATATACAGTGCCTTGCAAAAGTATTCAGACCCTTCCTATAGTGTCCCATTTTGCGAAATTACATATTACAAGTTAATGCTCAAACTGAAGACTTCTAAGGGTAAGATAAGTTACAGTAAATGTCAGCAAAAACAGAAATATGTTGATTGCATAAGTATTCAGATCCGTCAACTCAATATTTGGTGGAAGCACCTTTGGCAGCAATTACAGCCGCAAGTCTTTTTGGGTAAGTCTCTACCAACTTTGCACACCGGCTTGGTGCAATTTTTGCCCATTCTTCTTGGCAGATTTGCTCAAGCTCTCTCAAGTTGCTTGGGTATCACTTATGGACAGCAGTTTTCAAGTCTTTCCACAGATTCCCAATAGGATTCAAGTCAGGACTTTGACTGGGCCACTCAAGGAAATTCACTTTCTTATTCTTAAGCTAGTCCAGTGTAGCTTTGGCCTTGTGCTTTGGATCATTGTCCTGCTGAAAGGTGAATTTTTGCCCCCGTTTTAAGTCTTTAGCAGACTGAAACAGGTTTTTCTCTAGTATTTGCCTGTACTTTGCTCCATCCATTTTTCCTTAAATCCTAACAAGCTTTCCCGTCCCTGCTGAGGAGAAGCATCCCCATAGCATGATGCTGCCACCACCATGCTTGACTGTAGGGATGGTGTTGACTGGGAGATGTGCTGTGTTGGGTCTGCGCCAAACGTAACGCTTGGCATTTAGACCAAAAGTTCCAATTTGGTCTCGTCTGACCACAACACCTTTTGCCACATTTGTTGCAAACTCCACGCGGCCTTTGAGATGGCTTATGTTTAGTAATGGCTTCCTTCTTGCCACCCTGCCATAGAGGTTACTTTTGTGAAGTGTTCTGGATATTGTTGACTGATGCACATTTTCTCCCATCTCAACCATTGAACTCTGTAGCTCTTTCAAAGTTGTTGATGGCCTCACAGTGGCATCCCTCACCAGTTTCCTCCTTACCCGGCTGCTCAGTTTGGAGGGACGGCCTGATCTACACAGTGTCTGGGTGGTACAATGCACCTTTCATTTCTTGATGATTGAGTAGACTGTGCCCACAGGGATATTCAGAGACTTCGATATTTTTTGTACCCTTCTCCTGATCTGTGCTTTTCAATGACTTAATCCCTGACTTGCTTTGAAAGCTCCTTGGTCTTCATGTCTTTGCTTGAAATTCACTACCTGATCATGGAACCTGACAGAGACAGGTGTTTTTATTCTGAAATCATGAGAACCACTAATATTGCATACAGACAGAGGCCATTCAACTAATTGTGTCGCTTGTTAAGGTCATTTTGTGCACCTGAATTAATTTAGGTTCACCACAGCAAGGGGTTTGAATACTTCTGCAATTGTGACTTTTCCATTTTTATTTCATATTAATTATCTATTTACTTCTTTCTTGTTGTTTTTGCTTTGAATGTGTGGAATAGGTTGTGTATATATCACATATTAATTCATATTTCAAAGTAGCATGACTGCAAGCTTTAAAGCAACAAAATGTGAAAACTGTGTGGGTCTGAATACTTTTGCAAGGCACTGTATATATATATATATATATATATATATATATATATATATATATATATATATATATATATATATATATATATATATATATATATATACAGTATATACAGTATATAGAATATATTTAGAGAATAGCTTATTATGAGTGTAGGAGAGGGGTATAGGTTGAAAATTTACATTTTTACACATGCACGCAATGAATGTTCCTGGTGATCCACTTTTTCTTGTTACTGATAGCTCTAATTTTGAGATTTCCAGGAGACGAATGTCTGTGACATTCTTGATCAGTAAATCTCATAAACCGCCTTATAAACTGTCTTATTAAACATTTCAGCAATATTACAACCTTGGCCACATGCCTTTAAAAAGGGTCTGAAAAGTCAGTCCTTGGTTCTTGGTGCTCCATTTTGTTTTTCTTTGTCTCTGCAAGCTGGAGGTGAATTGGCAGGAAATCCTTACGACTGCATGTTTGAACCAGGGTGAGCAAACAATGCAACCAACTACTGGAGATAACTGTGTGTATACCAGGATCCTAGTGTGGAGCAAATTGATTGAATTTTAATCCCACCCCAGTTTGTGTAATTGTGTCAGGGAGAAGGTTCCTGGAGTGAGACCCTCCTTTTAGCCTGTAGGCCAACTTTTATTTCCTAGTTGTTTTTGGAAAAGTGTTTTAGTTTGCCTTATTGTATTTTTTGTACACTTGTGTGTGTGGCCTCCCATACTAGGGCTACCATTGTTGGGACCCTAATGGTGTCCCCCACCTACTGCAACTGCCTGTAAATTCTGCACCAAAACCTCGGTGCCTGAGAGGCGTTTTCAACCTGAACCCGTTTCTCTCTCTCGTCTATCAGCAGATACCCACACAGTAACAACACCCCTGTTACACCGACCTTTTCACTATGTATAGTAAATAAACCACTGGCTATGGTGGGAACTGAGGGATGCCTGCTATACAGGGGAAGACAAGCTTAAAGGTTCAGACAATTTCCTTCAGTCAACATTGATTGCCATACCGCCACACTTCTGGAAAATTACTGGCAGTATATTCTTGTAAAGACCTTCATAAATCTGTATGTATGACACAGCAGTAAGCTTTACTGTATGATTCTTTTTTGCTAAATTCTGCCTCAAACAATAGTCTAGAGAAATAATAGCTTGGGATGGGATTTCAGGCTCTTCATTCCGTGACGGCTCTGGAAATCTCAGGTGGCTGGTCCCCAAATCCCTGAAGCTTGTGTCAGCCTTATTGTATCTGATGTGCCACCTAAAATACAAGGTTTCTAAGCTTAAAGACCAAATAAATCGCAAGAAGGTGTGATGTCAATGTACTGTTCTGTGACTGTTCACTATGAACGGCATTGCATCTATTTCTTTTTTTCCATTAAGCCAAACAGAGTAGAAAACATGAATAATGTATGTAAAGTGATGCACATGGCAGCTAGAATTAGAATTATGTTTGAACATTATGTATGAAAAGGATCTTTAAAAATATATATATACATTTTAAATAATGAAACCATGCTCATCTCACAAAGACATTTTCAACATCTTAGTTTTCAAAGAAAACATGACACACAATAGGTGTTTTCTAATAATGAATGTAATGTTGCAAAATCCTCGTACAGATGGAATTAGCATGAGTGACAAATTAATTGTATATTGGCAAAAACATTTAGGCGTTACAATATAAGGCAGTCTTCATTTTAAATTACTTCACAAAATGTATTGATATCAATATGCACCAGCTACAAATAAAATGCTTTGGGGTCTTTTATTCTAGACTGTGAATAGGACGGTTGGTGGATGACGTTAGACCAGGAACTCAAACCACACAACAGTAGCAGACTGGGGTATGAAAAGCGCTGTGGCGTGTTTATTAAACAAAATCTAAACAAAACAAAAGACTTTCATAAAGCAAAAGGCATGAGGGCCAAACCAAACACACAAACAATAATTGTAGCAAGTATCGTGCTGGTTTAAAGCCAGCACGAGTAGCAATTGTTTACTTTGTACTTGTCTCTTTTCTCTGCTGGACAACCCACCCCGTTCAGCCAAAGCTGCAGGTCTTTTATATTATGGCTGAGGGATTAACTGGCTCTTAATGATCTTATTAACCCCTCGGCCACAGTCTGCATGAGTTTACTAAGTCTGCGTGACTGTCAGCTAATTCAATAATTACTAGTCACACATTTATACGAGAGGTATTTAAAAACAATAACAAATAATCGAGGCCGAGTTTCAAAACATAATACATAATAAAATACAAAATAATATGCACAGGGGCAGGGAGTACCCAGTCACACATCTCCCCCCTTGTGCATAGCACACATGGCCTTAAAGGCCACCTCCCCCCTTAAAGTCCCAGAAGTCCCACTGGGCCAAGAACAGAGGTTTTAAGGGGCCCATGGCCGGCAATCCTGGCAGCAAAAATGCTGAGAGTGGGGTGGCACACTCCAACAGTGGAAAGGCTACTTCTTCTGGGCGTGCAGCCTGCAAGGCCAAGGCTGACAGTGCAATTGCTGACAGCAGCACAGGGCACTCCAGCAGCAGAAAGGCTGCTTCCTCCAGACATGTGACTTGCATCTCTATGACTAACAGCGCAAATGCTGCCAGGCGGTTCAGGCTTTGCAGCCCTAGGCATTGCAGGCTTAAGCAGCTGTAGCTCCTCCCTCTGGTGGTGGAGGTAGCTCCAGCTCCTCAGGTAGTCTCCCTCTGGTGGTGGAGGCAAGAGTTGCAGGTAGTCTCCCTCTAGTGGTGGAAGTGGGAGCTGCAACAAAAGACTTTCATAAAGCAAAAGGAATGAGGGCCAAACCAAACAAACAAACAAACAATAATGGTAACAAGTATCATGCTGGTTTAAAGCCAGCATGAGTAGCAATTGTTTACTTTGAGTATCTGCTTTTACTTGACTTTTCTCAGGTGGACAACCCACCCTGTGCAGCCGAAGCTGCAGGTCTTTTATATTCTGGCCGAGGGATTAACTGGCTATTAATTATCTTATTAACCCCTCGGCCATATTCTGCACAAGTTTACTAAGTCTGCATGACTGTCAGCTAATTCAATAATTACAAGCTGACAGTCATGCATTCACATGAGAGGTATTTAAAAACAATAACAAATAATGGCGGACAGGTTTTCGCCCATCCTTCAAAACACAGTACAAAATAAAATACAACATTATACATAATATGCACAGGGGCGGGGAGTACCCTGTCACATAGACACATAATGCATGTAATGTGTAATATATCTTGACAGTAGCCTCACAGTAGTCAATATCAATTGATCTCAGTGAGAAAAGGTGAACTGTTGCCTTTAAGAAATCAGCTGTTGGTATATATTATAAAAGTACTTTATCTTTTTTTGTTTTGAAGTTATTACTTGCTTTACTGGAAAAAGTGCCCTTTTTGTTTAACTCAGCATAATCTTGTTCCAATAAAAATTCAATCACTTAAAAAAAAACAACACACACACAGACACACAGACAGACACACACACACACACATTTTGAGTATGTTAGAAGACTTGGTGCCAAATTAATACACAGTCAATATACAACTATTTGCAGGTGTCAACTGAATATGTAGAAATGTCCTTTTCAGTGCACTGGGTGTTAAACAAGTAAAAAGCCAGATTGTTGGTTAGCTTCCTTTGGTTTCATATGTATTTACTGCCCCCTATAGGATGAAAAAAGCAAGGAGTTTCAACCACTAGAAATAATTTAAAGACAGAAAAACATATTTGACCAGTTTCTATTCTATATGCTCTATTAGCCTATGCAGCACGTGCACAATTAATGTGAAAAATGAACATTCTATAGAGCAGGGATCGCCAACCTACGTCTCCCGAGCCATACCTGGCTCTTTGAATGACCAAATAGTCCTCACATACTACCTCACTGTTCGTTTTGGTCCACCTACCCTCTGCTCTTATTGGTGTTTCTATTGCTGGAGTCTGTTTTACCGTGTATAGGGTTTGATTTGCTGTAACAACTGGCTCTTTGCAAACCACTTACTCTACATTTCTATTCAATTTGGCTCTCTTGCACAAACAGTTTGCAACCCCTGCTCTTAATGGAAATTACTCTTGTTAACATAGTTAGAATCATTCTACATTCTGTATTGTACAATTTACATCAATGGTTAATGTCTTTTAGGATATAACAGTTTGCAATACAGTATGTGAAATATGGATTTGTATTTAGATCGAATAGGAAGATTGTGCATATCTCAGTTATGGTTCTGTTTTCAAATTATTTGACCTTGGTTGATATTTTAAAACTGTATAACATCATTTTTGAGTTTGTGTTTATAGCTGGACTTGATTGGATGGTGAGTTGACTCAATGCATTGTTCCTAATAGGCAGCTCTACAGTCCAGTGATAAAAACCATGGTAACTTGTTTGGTTGTGAAAAAAAGTGTGAGAGCAGAGACTGGTTCCCTGGTCCGGCTTTAGCTGTATGCAAACGCCTAGGACTGCAAAATGAAAAAGTCTATTTTAGTCTTTTAAGAGAACCAACTGGCACCAGTTTGCTTTATTCTCTATGTTGTCTGTTTTTAATATGTTAGCTGCATAATAAATGTGTTTAGTACTATTGTGGGTAATTGAAACATACATGTGTGTGTGTATTTTTGTTCAGCGTTTCAGATGTTGTGTGAAGTGAACTCACCTACTGTACCAGTTAAGCAGTGTGTGCTGGAAAGCCTTGTCAGAGCATGAGCCAGATACTTGTAACTCCATTAACTAGGGATTTCAACATGTAAGCAAAACGCTAGGGTAAATCACATACAAAAAAAATAGAAAAACACTTTTAAGTGCTGCATTTGATTTTTTGTTGTTGTTCAAATGCAGCTACCCTAGTATATTTACCACTATACTGTATGTATTGTGTGTCACAGTTCACACGGAACATAAATGATCAGTCAAATGCTGCAAATTCATAATTGTTTGTCAGCAATTTATTACGTGATTTTTGTGTTCTGAAACAAACCCCCAAACATTTGGTAATATTAATTATCATGCGCATTATATTGTTTGTAATACATTATCGTACACAATATATTAGTATTACGATTATATAGATATGTTATGCTTATGTTTTGAAGTGTGTATAATGCATACAAACTAAATATATACTGACTAATATCTTACCTGTAAATATTTAAAAGAGGTACAATTTAATTTGTTGTTACATCATCTTCTGGAGTCCCCATTGGAGATAGAGCTGTCAATCATGGTACTGCATCCAGTGTTTAGCTTCACAGAGTTAGTTAAGGTCGGAAGCATTTAAAAAAAAATAAAATAAGTCGTAAAAAATGTTATGGATAAAAATCTGTAAGTAAAAATCTCTTATGTAAAAACTACCTACTATGGGCTGAATCTCGCAGCGAACTTAGGTTGCTACACACCTCACTCTACAGGGGAAACTAAAAAAGGTTTGAATATATCATAATGAATCACTATCGATCTAAGAATTCTTATAGTATAATGCGTGTTATTGTCAGATGCTGTAGCATATGACTAATTTGCTTATAAGAAAGTTGGCAGGTATGCTTTCATGGCTTCGCATACTAGTTCTGAGTATTCCTTGAGCAGAGATAACCATAAATCACAAAGTAATGGTTGGAAAAGTGAGCTTCAGGGTATTATCGCATGATAAATCCACAAACTTGTCCTGTACTACTGAGGGAAAGGCTGCATTTTTAACAGCATCTTCTTCAAATGGGTTTCTTATCCAATGGCTACCTGTTGCTGTAACTCAAAGACAATAATGCCGCAGCTGGTTTTGTAGGCCTTGCAAGTGCGACAGGATGATGTCATTTATCTTCAACTCACAGAATTAATTTTCTCTCATGAAATCTGCCACCAGAGAGAAAGTTTCAAAACTGCCATCCTGCACATGAATGAATGCTTCGATCTTGTCATTCATAAAAAGAAGATTCGTATCACGTCCCTGCAGACTTTTGTTGAGCTCACTGAGCCGATCAAACACACCAGCAAGATAAGCAAGCATTGCAAGCCACTATGAATCTTGGAGAAGTCCAGCATAAGGAAATTTTTGTTTCTCCAGAAGAACCACTGCTTCTCGTCTCAGCTCAAACAAATGTGTCAAAACCTTCCCACAGGAAAGCCGTCGTACTTCAGTACGAAACAGCAATTGCTGATGTTCAGAACCCATTTCTTCGCAAAGCACGGAAAACAAATGTGCATTAGTTGGTCGACCTTTGATGAAGTTCACCAGTTTTACAGCATCATCAAGCACCATGTGAAGATTAGCAGGCATATTCGTAGCAGCTACAGCTTCACTCTGTATTGAACAATGAGTTCACATAGCAGTGTGTGTAACATGCTCAGTTTGAGTTGCCAGACCACTTTTCTTTCCCGTCATAGCTCTGGCACCATCTGCACATACGTTAATACACCCCTCCCAGTACAGTCCAGCATCTTTAACTGTCTCAGAAAAAGTGTCATGAATGCTTTCCTCAGTAGCTCGACCTTAAAGTGGAAGACAAAACAATACATCCTCCTGCACAGATCCGTCGCAAATGTGTCTTAGAAATGTTAAGAGCTGTGCAGCCCCCTGACACATCAGTTGATTCATGGAGTTGGATAGCAAAAAAGTCACTGTTTTTCACTTTCATGTAAAGCTGTTCATGAATGTCAGTAGCCATTTCATGAATGCGCCATGCAACCGAATCGCTTGAAAGGGGTATAACTTTTAATTTACTTGTGAATCAGGTCCCAGCATAATGGTTGCCATGCCAGCAGCTCATGGCGCTATTGTGGTTCAGCAATGGTGTGGGGCTTATTGCTTTTGCTAGCCTTGAAGCCACCATATAGGACGCACGGAGAGCTTTAGTATTTACACTGCTTGCTTGAAAACTGACATCCTATTGTTTTTTCAGTTTCGCTGACAAATATACATGTATGTTTACTGAACATCGAGTCGTTCATTCCTATCCGGCCACATATTATTCATCCACATCACAGCGAATGTTCTCTGAAAAAAATCAATTGGTTTGTCCTTCAGGGAAGGATGCTTGGTTTCTAAATGACGGTGCATTTCTGAAGGCTTCGTACTTTCATGAGTACGTATTTCACCACAAAGAACATAAGAACATAAGAACATAAGAAAGTTTTACAAATGAGAGGAGGCCATTCAGCCCATCTTGCTCGTTTGGTTGTTAGTAGCTTATTGATCCCAGAATCTCATCAACATTACTGGGTAGTTGGTTCCAGACCCTCACAATTCTCTGTGTAAAAAAGTGCCTTTTATTTTCTGTTCTGTGATTGCGGGTTAGTCATGGATCCAGCATATGTAAACCCCAGCTCAATATATTTTTGAAACATGGCTTGCATGCTCACATTCCTCACTGGCTGTCTTAGAAGCAGGCTTTTTCAAAAACCGATCCATATTATTACACAACATTTGCTTATACTGAAACTCATCCACAAAAAAAAGCTTGTCTTTGTAAAATGGTCACTCAGTTTATTACATTTTCATATGAGATGAACTCTTTTTGTTTCATTGATTGACTCTCTTTTATGGTTACCAGAATAATCGGTGAGAAATGTCAAGTAAAGGACCACATAATTATCAGACCCAATTCTAAAGAGACTCACCGTTCACCCTTCTGTAACTAAGTAACTTCTGGCTACGTTAAGATATAGACAGGACCCACAGATATGAAGGAAGGAGAAGAAAGTAGAATGTACTAACTAATAGTACTATAGGGAGGACATGCTGTTTTTGTAAGTCAATGTGCATGAAGGTAAAAAATAAATAAATAAAAGAATAACAAATAAAAATGTAATCTACCAAATCCTTTGTGACCGCCTTCAGACATCCCCACCCTCCCCAGTTTGAGATCCCCTGGTTTATTCTAATAAACGTAACTGTTACACACTGCCAGCGTATGTTTTAAAAATGCACTATATACAACATTAATAAAGCATTTCGATTTCAAAACCACGTCACTAACAAAATTTGCATAAAATATTTTTTAAACAAAGTTGTTAAGGCAGCAGAAAGGCAGACACAAATCAAGCACCTCTTATCAACTTAATTGGCTAAACTTAAATAAATGACCACACAAATAATTATATACCGTTCTGTACCAGTGGTGGTTGGTGACTTCTAAGTCAGAAGAGGCACAACTACAAACCTGTTGTTTCATATATTTGCCATGCAAAAAAGGAGCTTAATTCATTTCTTTCTTTATCTCTTATAGCACAGTAAATGGAATGGATGAAAATCCTGCTCATTGTGTTTTAAAAAATGTCCTGTTATAATAGATTTCTTTTTTTTTCACATCATCTGCTACTGCTAGTACTGTGGTTAATAGCAGATAGGAGATTATATCAGGACATTTCAGACTACAAGATAGAGAGAGAGAGAGAGAGAGATGTGTGTCTTTCTCTGTGTGTGTTATTAAATGTGTGTATTCAATACTAACCTTTAAACAGTTTGAACTGCATAAATCATACACCTATATATGAGACCTATCAAAAAAACATTCTAACAGAAACCACGTTTTTCAAAAAACTGTTGTATTTTCCTTGCATAAAATTTTTTTTTTTTCAGTTCAACATAAAAGCTCAAAATCCAATTAAAATATATGATCAGAGATGGGGATACTCTGATGGGGAGACTTCTAGAATAAAGTCGCCGGGGGAAGACTGTATTAAAATAGATTCACTGGGGGGCAGTTCTGGAAAGGGGCAGATTTGTTTCTCAACACCCTGCTGGTTCTCCCTTAAGGGAACAAAGTAATGAGATCCTACCCCACTTTAACTACATTAAAGTTCATAAAATATCAGACTATCTAATAAACAAAGGCACCTTTATTCCACAGTATATTTGAGAACAAATGCTTATCTTGTTCCCACCTCTTCCCCACATGGAGGAAAATATAAGAGATTCCTGAGAAATGCTCTTGTTTATAGTCTTTGAGAACTGACCCACAAGTTTAAAATCATTGCTTAGAAAGTACTAGATATGTGATAGGGTATTTACAAAAATGAAGGCTATGAACAGTTCTGTGTTGAGAAAAACTTACATTTCTTAATCTTCTTCCGACAAACCCTTTATTACTTTTACAGTTTTTCTCAATGGCTAAGCAAAATTCCAGAACCTATTAGCACAATTCTCAAAACAGTTAACACCAAAACTGAGTTCTAAATTTGCTAAACTATTCACACATTTCACGGTTTTACATTCAAAATGCACAATTCTAAACCATATGTTCAATTGTTTAAATGCAACTGTTATACTTTAATACATGTTTCACATGTGAATGTCTTCTTTGCAATTTACATCAATCTCATTGCTGTAGCTAACAATCAATGCTTGTTAATTTAAATAACATTCTCCATGTAAAAATAATACATAGCTCAATTGATCAATCATTTATCAAATGGCAACGCTGTGCATAAAAGGCTGTGATTTCCATTGGAAACATGTTGCAGTATGTGAAGCATGGAGCAAGCAGAGGAAGGTGGTCGTGGTCGTGGTTGTGGACGAGGTCGTGGACGTGGACTTGGTCGTGGTCGTGGACATGGACGTGGTATTGTGGGCAGACAGTCTGGACAAGTGAGACAAAGGCATGCTGCTGTCTCAAATGAAATACGAGCAGCTGTCATTGATCATGTCATAAACAGAGGTTTGACAATGAAAGCAGCTGGGTTGATAGTTCAACCAAACCTGGGACACTCCACGGTTTTATCTATCATCCATACATTTTGTACTGAGAATCGGTAAGTCAAGTGCATATTACAGAACATATATATATATACTGTATGAGCATGTTTTGTGTCACATTAGCATTTCACAGTAAATAACCATTGTGTATTCATTACTCTGCTTTTAGAATTTAAAGGAAATCGAATAGTGGTAGCCGTGGTCGTCTCCTCACTGAACTGCAAGAGTCGACAATAGTTGAGATGGTCCCTCCCAGTAATGACATCCACCTTCGTGAAATACAGAGCAGGATTGATGATGACGTTGACGTATTTCATGGTGTGAACAATGTCAGCTTGTCAACCATTGACTGTGTTCTGAAGAGACACCAGATTCAAATGAAACAAATCTATGCAGTACCTTTTGAAAGAAACAGTGAAGGAATTACGGTACCAATATGTACAGTAAGTTGACTGTAATGGTAATGCAAAATACGACCAGTAACATGATATGAAATGTACAAATTCTCAATTGCTGAGTCCTGTTCTGAGCAGGGACCTTAGTTCTGTGAAATGTTCTGCTGGTCTCAGATTTCCTTCTTGCAGTATAAACACACCTGAACATATCTTTATGTTTACAGAGAATGATGGAGTTTGATGCCAGCATGTCTCCATGTGAATACATCTTCTTTGATGAGGCAGGTTTCAACTTGGCAAAAAGACGCAGACGTGGCCGAAACATAATTGGACAGCGTGCCACTGTGGATGTGCCTGGATAGCGTGGTGGTAACATCACTGTGTGCTGCCATCTGCCAGCATGGAGTTGTTTGCCGCAGTCCATTGCTTGGCACATACAATACAGAGCGGCTGCTAGTTTTCCTAGGGGAACTGCACAATCACCTTGTCCCACCCAATGCAGCAATGTTGGAGATCATCACCGATCCTCCACCACATTTCACAGTGGGTGCGAGACATTGTGGCTTGTAGGCCTCTCCAGGTCTCCGTCTAACCATTAGACGACCAGGTGTTGGGCAAAGCTGAAAATTGGACTCATCTGGGGGTGCTTCAGCAAGGCTGGAATCGGGCAGATTTGTCTTTGTGAAGGACTCATGAATCAAGCCAAGTACAAGGTTGTCCTGGAAGAAAACTTGCTTCCTTCTGCTCTGACAATGTTCCCTAACTCTGAGGATTGGTTTTTCCAGCAGGACAATGCTCCATGCCACACAGCCAGGTCAATCAAGGTGTGGATGGAGGACCACCAGATCAAGACCCTGTCATGGCCAGCCCAATCTCCAGACCTGAACCCCATTGAAAACCTCTGGAATGTGATCAAGAGGAAAATGGATGGTCACAAGCCATCAAACAAAGCCGAGTTGCTTGAATTTGTTGCGCCAGGAGTGGCATAAAGTCACCCAACATCAATGTGAAAGACTGGTGGAGAGCATGCCAAGACGCATGAAAGCTGTGCTTGAAAACCAGGGTTATTCCACCAAATATTGATTTCTGAACTCTTCCTAAGTTAAAACATTAGTATTGTGTTGTTTAAAAATGAATATGAACTTATTTTCTTTGCATTATTCGAGGTCTGACAACGCTGCATCTTTTTTGTTATTTTGACCAGTTGTCATTTTCTGCAAATAAATGCTCTAAATGACAATATTTTTATTTGGAATTTGGGAGAAATGTTGTCAGTAGTTTATAGAATAAAACAAAAATGTTCATTTTACCCAAACACATACCTATAAATAGTAAAACCAGAGAAACTGATAATTTTGCAGTGGTCTCTTAATTTTTTCCAGAGCTGTATATATACAGTATATATATATAAACATTTCAATAATAATTATGTCGTTGATGAACTCAACCTCAAACATAATGACTTCACAATCAACAATACGTCTGTTGAACTGGCTTAATTACCCTATTATACTAACTTCTTGATTAGAAGGTCACCATTAATCACCATGCATGCTTATGGCAGAGATGCTAAATTCTGAATTAATGTTGTCTTTAGAAAGGTGACACAAATGTGTAAGATAAGGTTTTAGGTACAGAATGTGAAAAAGGGTCATTCTAACATATTTCTCCCTATAAAAGGAAACCCTGTTGTTCTTCATTTGGATTGGGGGTAAATATACGCAGTCACCGAACACTTATAAAATATTATAAGTCATTAAATCTAAATAAAAATACAGATGACAACCTGACATTAGGTTCCAATGGGGATGAAATATATAATGAACACTAAGGTGTTGTATTTTCTATTCCGAGTCCTGTTATAATTATAATTATATATGCATGCATGACATCCATTCCAGGATTTGCCCTTCTCACTTGCCAATAATAACAGGTGCCAATAAATGAATGTATCTTCCATCCTTTAAGGACTAATGGTACTAGAATTAAACTTTTGCAAGCAAGTCATATCTTAAATTGATTAATACAGATCTTCTGTAAAACAGATCTTTCTTTAAATCTATATTAACTCTTTTTTTTGTATTACATGGTGCATTTACTGTGTTTTCTCATCACTTGTATGTAGGTGGTTCTGCTCAGCTGAACAGCAATTTGTTCTTCTCAGTTAAAAATAAAAAACAGGTCTGTAAGATGAAATTTAGATTAGTTCTGCCTGAGTCACATTCAATGCATTTCATTGAATGTGTGTTTATCTGTTTCCTTTATAATATTTCATGATTTATATGTTCAATATCTTTTTTAGTTTGGAGAATATGTTCATCACACCCCCAGCCTGAATGGTATCCCAAATGGTTTATTGAGGTTGGTTGGAGAGACTGCACCATACAGAACATAAATAACTAGTAGCATGAAATGTTCCTTTTCTTCATTCTTTTACTGCCCGCTTATCTTTTTATGGTGTTTGCAGTCACTCATTTTCAGTGGTTCTTATTGCAATAACTGAACTACTGTATTTTATATATATATATATATATATATATATATATATATATATATATATATATATATATATATATATATATATATATATATATATATATATATATATATATATATATATATATATATTTTTTTTACACACTACTGTCACAAAGCTAGTTAAGGTCCTGAGGCTTAGTCAGATGTGGAAAATATACAAAAAAGGCACAGGTGTTCAGGCAGGAATTTAGTGGTGAAAATACCAACTGACTGTAATTATGATTCTAGTGTGGCGGTCTGGAGACATGGAAGTGAGCCAATATTATGTTCAGAGCATTAAAATGGCTCATGGAATGCCTAGGACGATGTACTTGTATGAGCAAATGGAGATGGATAAGTACAGGGCTTTTCATAACTGTCCTGTGGGAGATTCAGATAGGTTTGGGCTAAGGGTAATAAATTCCTTAGAAACTAGGTTGTTTTTCTGATAGGAGACTCCACCTACCAATTACATTATTGTCCGACGTTTTACAAATAACATTCTATGCCTCCGTTTCATGTCGTTTTTTTGTCTTTGTTTGCACTTACCCGAACACTGATTCGACTCCTCGTACTGATCGTTCTCGCACACTGTCCTCCAAATCCTCGGTTCCCTGTCAAACTGAACTCCAGGCTGGCGTCCCGGGCAAGACCGGAGGAAAATAAATATAATTCCTGGACCATTCCTTGGCTTTTGAAAGCACTTTACACAAGGAAAATATATTATAATGCTGGTGCCCCCTGCCAAGATCTTATCGATTTGCTGATTCAATCAGATCCCTCCTCATCTGAACCCACACTCCAGCATCAATAATGCGTCTCCAGTTCAATCATCTCTATCCGCTTCGGTCTCCATAGATGCCAGCCCTTTCCGTCCAGATCGAGCTAGCGATACCGCCAGCCCTGCTATTTTGCAATCCCTCCAAGCTATTATTTCTGGGATTGACAAGCACCTATCCTCCATAGAAAAACCCCACAGTCTACTAGTGTAGCCTCTAGGGTTCAATCCACGCTCAGATTCTTTCACTCCTTCTATTTCAGTTTTTACAAATATGCTAAATCAGTTTCCTGCTATTTTGTCCACTGCCAGCCAATCCTTCAACTTGTCCACGGCAGTATCTAGCTCTGATCCCAACATCTCTTCATCGCTGCTGCCTCAGGCTCCGCTGGTCTCCAGCAAGCTTCGGTCAGAAATCCAGGAAGGAAGGAACATTAACTTAATCCTCTTGCTTCTCTCTTCCTCAGAGATCTGCGAACAGAGTGCTGGTGTGCGGCAACGTTTCAGTTGTCTTGAAATCTAGAGATCCAAGGCTATTTAAAAAGTTAACTTTAGCGGAATTTGTTATTGCATTCAGTTTGTATTTGCATTTCCTATGCGCCGCAAGGAATTGGATGCTTACCTGAGCTTCGTGACTGATCTGTCCACGATCTGTCGATGAGAGGCTCAGGGTTTTTATGAATACCACAAATCATTCTCAGCTAAAGCAGCAGCAATACTAGAGCAGTACAATATCTAGATAAATTCAATCACATTAAAGATTTCTTAAGATCGTTCTATTCTAGAAAATCTTACACCAAACACAAGCTTCTCTCCCTCCTAGGCCATCTCAATTTTGCTATTAGAATCATTCCTCAAGGCTGGACTTTCATTTCATATCTGTTAAAGCGAGCCTCTTCAGTATCCGATTTGCAGTATCACATTAATAACCTCCCGAAATTACGCTTTGACCCATCCTTGGTCCTGTGCATCACTGATCTCCAACTTCAATCTCAGGTTATATTTGAAACATTCTAAATCAGATCAGGACAAGAAGGGTGCTGTTTATTTATTCAAGACAGACCATACTATTTGTCCCTTCTCTCCTCTTTCCAGCTACCTGTCAGCGTGTGTATCCACCAACGCTCAAGAGCCTCTCTTCCTCACTCTGGAAGGTAAAGTCACCTCTAGAAGCTGGTTCTCTGAGCACCTCCGTCTGTCTCTTCTCTGCACCGGCTTCCCTCCTGATAAATACCCTGTACACTCCTTCAGGATCGGATCCACTACTTCTGCTGTTTCTAGAAATGTTTCTTCACATCTGATGAAGTCAATGGGGCGATGATCTTCAGGGGCTTACAAACTATATATTCGGAAAAACGCTTTTGATTTATTAACTGCTCAAAAAACACTATGTCATTAGGATTGTCAAAAAAAACCTGTGTAGGAGCCCCGAGGATGGGCTACCCTCAGCCATGGAAGGTTTCCTCCGAACACCTCGAGTGAGTAAGGTTTTTTTCCTTACCTGAGTGCTGAGTGGTTAGTTCTGCAAGGTGAGGAATCTGTAACGAGGAGGCGGGCACTGAGCGCTCATCGCAGCTATCACAAGCCCGAGTGCCCATCACAGTATCACAGGTCCTGAGCGCCCACTGCAGTTATCACAGGCCCTAAGTGCCCTCTGCAGTTATCACGGGCCCTGAGCACCCATCACAGTGATCACGGGCCATGAGAGCCCATCACAGGATCACAGGCCCTGAGCGCCCATCACAATATCATGGGCCTTGAGCGCCCTCTGCAGTCATCATGGGCCCTGAGTGCCCATCACAGTGATCGCGGGCCCTGAGTGCCCATCACAGGATCACAGGCCCTGAGCGCCCATCACAATATCATGGGCCTTGAGCGCCCTCTTCAGTCATCACGGGTCCCGAGTGCCCACTGTAGTCATCTGGGCCCTGAGCGCCATTGCTGGGCTAGTAGTTTGAGTACCCTGTCTCTCTTCATAGTCTCATTAATCAAATTTGATTATGTGAGGTAGCTCTGAGTGCTACTATACTCCTGCTACCATAATCATTATTTCACTAAACTAGCTATGTCTACATAGGAGGTATCTATTCTATCTATTAATTGTGGTCTCAGTATGAAATACAATCTTTTCTTACAAATCCGCGGCCTCGTCTTTTTGGGGGAAGGTGGCCCAGAGGACCACTTGTTCTGCCTGCTGGCTAGCCTATCAGTCTATGTTGACCAGTATTAGGGCAGCTACCAAGCCCCAATGGACAAGGTCACGGTCCAAATTATGTCATTGTATTTATTAAACGTATTAATTCAATGAATCGCAATTCAACTCATAAGTGGATGTCTCCTTTCTGAAAGGATGATGCGGGCCGTTCCGAGACAAAAAGATTGTAACTATGACAGATGTCAGAAAAGAAAGGGCACAGTTACAAAGGGAGATTGTGAAGCTTGTTCTCATAAATGGAAACATACATATATATTATCTCAGGAAAACCAACCCATATTCCTAATGGAAAATAAATAGTGAGGGCAACTTGTCTTAAGTGCAAAAATCACACAGAATGGACAGCAGTTGAAATCCCAGAATGTATAAAGTGTAATTTCAATATTATTATTTTATTATTATTTATTTCTTAGCAGACACCCTTATCCAGGGCGATCTTACAATTGTTACAAGATATCACATTATTTTTACATACAATTACATTATTTTTTACACATTATACATTACAGTGGTCAGCCAGAATTAGTCCGGCATACCTGTGATGCTAAATTTTGAGCACCAGGGCCAGTTCTGCTACCTTGCCTTGGAAAAGAAGGGATCAGAAGCAAGATATTCACCCTGACTGAATGAACAAGGTGGAGTTCTCAGTCGAAAAACCAGAAGCAGATGAAGTTCAACTTGACTCAAAGGGGCCTGAGTGTCTTCAAAATAACAGTTTATCTGAGAATAATCACATATTGAACTTTTTATAAACTCTTACCAGGAGCGATAATAGTAATATGTAAATAATTATTCTTGAATCATTCTTGAATCATGTTTTTATCAACAACAACAAAAAAAAACTTGCTGGAGGAGCACCAGACACGTATCATATTATTATTATTATTATTTATTTCATAGCAGACGCCATTATCCAGGGCGATTTACAATTGTTACAAGATATCACATTATTATTTTTTTTTACATACAATTAACCATTTATACAGTTGGGTTTTTACTGGAGTAATCTAGGTAAAGTACCTTGCTCAAGGGTACAGCAGCAGTGTCCCCCACCTGGGATTGAACCCACGACTCGTCAAGAGCCCAGGGCCCTAGCCACTACTCCACACTGCTACCCTTGATGATGTATGTTATTTAAGTTGAATTAACTGCTCTATCCAGAGACAGTAAAACTGCATTATCTTAGATACTCGAGTTCTTTCCTATTTTGTATCTGCCGGCTCAGTCTGTTTTAGATTTTTTTTGATATGCGGAGCTGTTCTTTTAGCACCAAGAAACAGAGCTTGGGAAAGTGATCATTAGTATTGTTTAAAATGTATAACAGGAAAACTGATATAATGATCATTCCTTTTTATATGGAGGCTACAGGTAAGAAGTAATTGTGTGATGTAGGATTTAAGTCAGCCAGACCCCGTTCTTCTTCCTCTCTCCTTTGAAAATGCTACATTTCTCTGTGAGCAAGGATTGCATCCATGATGAGAATAAAACAATTGTGCTGAAAGGCAGCTTTTTATCAGTAGGATCTCAGCTCATAACCCTTGCTTTCCATTAGTGCTACTAAGCATGTGATTTAAGGTGCACCATATTGTTAGCACGGTTTAGTGAATACCATGTGCATACCATTCCCCTCATTAGTGCTTTCTTTTCACATCATTTTAATACATTATAATGCATTAGGCATATTCAGCTGATGCTAATCAACGCAACACCGTATTTTTAAGGTGTGTGTGTGTTAACCTGCGCCTTATGTTTTAAAGTGCACCTTATCTAGGTTGATGAATAAGGCTTTCAATAGCCCGCACCTTATCCTAGGAGAAGGCATGCCTTAAACATAAGAGCCTTTAGTGAATGAGGCCCCTTAACTGTCTCCTTACTTTATGATGTGCATATTACCTTTTATGATCATTCAGAGTAGTTATTATTTCAATAATTTTGGATACAGTAAGTCTGTGTTTCACCTGAGTTCAGATAGATGTAACATAGGCTAGAACAGATAAATAGGTTTTATAGAAGATATTACATCTTAAAGAAAGTTAAAGCACCTTAAAAAAACAAAAAAAAACAGTATCTAAGTAATTGAAATAAGAACCACCACCCACTGTAAACATTGTAAGGAGGTGATGGAAAATGTAATTTGATATTTTATTATTTTACACCAGACATCTTGTTTGATCATGTTTCACATTTTATGTCACAAAAGAAGGTCTCAGTGGTGCATCTTCTTTTGGACCAATTTGCAATCTCATCATGTATGGTTAAAAGTAGGTTAGAATGAGGATTATCCAGCTAATTCTAAGATTAGCTATCAGAGTAATAGCATTAGCCAGTTTTGATCTGGATAATCTTAAAATTAACCAGTCACATATGCTATACATCAATTTGAATAGTAATTTTGTACCCAAACTATAAAAAATGATATGACTACTGTACACTGATTGAACAGAAGCTGTATCCAAACAGTAATGTGCCAGTACATTCAAAACAGGCACAAATACACATATTCTGTCTGCCATGCACATTCACAGTGTCCAGAATTGTTCAATCCATCTTTATCACTATTGATTGTGGGTTATAAAGCCAAAAAGGTAAAGACAAAAGGGTTGTAGCTTTCAATTCAGAATGAGTTGTTTCCTGTTCTAGTGGGTGTTAATTGTTTGTTTTTTCACAAACCAAACAAATACTAAAACACTTAAAGTGATTATTGATTTGAGGCTAAACATCTCCACATCCTGCAGAGTTTTAATGTAGAGTAAGTGTAATGCATTGCCAGTTTAAAGGCAACCGCACACATACATACATACACACACACACACACACACACACACACACACACACACACACACACACTCCCACATACTTAATAATTTAAAGACGCCTCTTTGTATGCGCCTTCATCTGTGTAGTGGTGTTGTACAGCATTGTGTTTTACAATGCTTTTGCTCCAGTACAATCATAACATTTAAAACACAAAATCGAGAAATTGCTTACTCATATTCTTCCCACTATCTGCCTTAATAATCAATAATCTGCCTTCAAAGTCATCAGGTCCCTCTTTCTAATGGCTTGTTTCTTAAAAGTTATACCTTGGAATCTATGATTGAGTGTTTTTTATTTGCTGGTAGATATAGTATTAAAGGGAACTCTTTATGCAACATACCATCTTCACATCTGGCTTTAATGCGATAGGGGAGTGCACTTGCTGCTTTTTGTTAAATCAGGAAGCAAGTTCAAATAACTTCAAAATGAAATCATCCTACCCCAGTGTGTACTGAAGCATTGGCTGGAAGTTATTATTAAATAAAGGTTAAATATTATAAAGAGTGTAGCACTTTTGTATAATCATCTGGTCCATTCCACTTGATTTCTGGTATTTGTAATCATGTGTGCAGAAAATACAGTAATCTGTGTGTAAAGGATTTTTTTTTTGTTTTGTTTCGATACACTGCACAGCAAGAGTAGATTCTGATTGTGAAGGCAATGAAGATACAGTAATCTGTGTGTAAAGGATTTTTTAAATAGATTCTGATTGTCCCTCCTCCTCCCTGGCGTGAAACCCAGTTGAAATACCTTTTCTCATTTTAATTCAGGCCCTAATGTATCCTGGTGAAAAGCAGTAACATGCGTCAAGGACACACAGTGTTTGTCTGACTGAACATGCATTCAAAACCCAGGGCGATCCAGGTTTCCCGATCTTAACTCTTCCCAGTAGCCCACAGTGCCTCCATGCTTATTTTTTTTATTAATCCTGTTTACTTTGAAGAAAAAATGTGTTCAATTAGTTGACTGTAAGCATGATTTTGCTCATTTATTTTACATCAGACATATTGCATTATGTGTTACATTTTTTAAATGGTACTTTTCCCCTGTTCCCTCCCCTCAAAGGCTTAGTAGGTTGTTTTTTTTTGTTTGTTTTTTGCTGTTGAGTGTGTAATTTCTTTTAACAATGTTAATGATCCCCTTACTGTACTAACACAGTCACACATCCATCAACATTCATTCTGTGATCCTCATATAATACCTAATGATTTTGGCTGATTTGTATTTGCATAAAAGCCAAGGTATTGAACGGAATTATTTTAGATGCAATAGAATCTCTTATAATGAGGATTTACAAAGCCCTGGGTGCAGGAATGACATTAAGGACTCATAAAAGTAAAGCAAATTTGTGGGGCACACTGGTTCCCAACATATCTATGGCCTGGAACGAATTTAAAAAATGTCAGATGTTGCAACTGTTGCAACTGGAGTATTAGAAGGGAGAAGATAAAAGTCTAATTTAATCAAATTTAAAGAGAATACAATTTTAAAAATCGTGTCTGCCTACCATTTAAATAAATGTGTTTACTGTGACATATTTTGTAAGAGAAGATTGAAGGATTGTTTATGTATTTAAATTAAGATTTAAAGTTTAACAGCATGGGCAGCCAAATCCTGCTATGAGAGTGTGCAGTAGATATAGCAGTCCTTCACAAGCTTGATAATGAAACGCCATACTGGCTTGAGAAACCTCAAACTAGCCAACAAAATGAACAATTTTGCTTCACACTTTCTAAATATTTAGGTTTTCTTTTTCATCCAATTTCCATTTCCATTTCTCAGCAAACAATCTGCCTGTTTTGTAGCGGCTATGGTGGTCTACTTTTTGTAGAAAGTTCCCTTTATAGGACACATTATATTCTTAAAATACTGCTGCTCAAGTATTTTTGGGTAGAAGAAAAAACACTTAAGGAGGGAAACTGTTTTACACAGGAATGAGACAAATGAGAACACTTATACTTTTGGACAGTGTCTGTCTAACCTTTCCTTACATTTGTCTACTGTAACCTTTTCGATCTTTTGTAACACGAGAGAAAATGTATTTGAGGAATTCAACAGCGAAAAATGTGAGGAAGAAACCACTGATTAATTCATCCACAGAGCAGATGCCATGACCCATATAAATATTTATATATAGATATTTATATGATATGAATACTGCATCTTTCCATTAACAAAAAACACCAGAATGTATTTCATGTAGGCAGCAGCTATCCTAGTTTGACCTGGCATTCTCAAAATATCAGGGGATTACTGGCCAAGATTAGTGTTCTCATCTCACAGCTCAAATACAGAGTTTATACAATCCCATTAGCAGATGACCCTGATGTAAACCCATGCCCCATAGTCAAGGCCAGCAGATGGCAAATGTTCTGCTGATTAACCACGTTCACTCAATCTACTTTTGGTGTTTAAACCAAATTAATGATTTTGTGGACATCAAAGGAGGTTAATTTTCAACAACCCCCGCTATTAAAAAAAAAATAAATCTGTTTCTGAAATGTTCTGCATTAGAGAGGCAGTGTAGCCTAGTGGTTAGGCTGGGATATCACAGTTTCTAAACCTTTCTTATCATGTACTACTTCTTCTCCTTATGTATTTTAATTGTTAATATTTAATTTCTTTAAAACACTTAAAACTAGACCAACATAACAACTTTATTGATAGCAAGTAAGTCATGTAGCCCCATGCAATTTGTGCTGTTGCATGTTTCCTGTTGCTATTTTTTTCCTTTTAAATAAGTTAAGATGTGACATAGAGAGCAACTATGTTAAATTAGAAGACAATGTTTTTATATAAGACTATCATTATTAAATGATATGTAAACTATAGGGATTAGAGATTTCATCATGTAGCAAAGGTTATTCACACACAAAGGACAAACAGCACTGTAGACAAACAGTTTTTTTTTTTAAACACCACAGTTTTAAAGTGAATCAGTACTTTTTTTCAGTCCCTATTGACTGCATTTCGCAGCTTATGAGGAATAACTGGGTACAGTCCTTCCATCCTTTAAACATTTCTCTATGCAGCATCCTTCAACTCCAAATTTCAAACACATCTGTGAAAACTGAATGAACTGGCAGATTATTCCTGCAGTGAAAGGATATAACACTTCTAGAGGCTTGAAACTTCATTTTCAGAAAGAACTCTATTTTTCCAGTCATAATCACAGCTGGAAAATTAGTTTATGGACCGTTAGCAAAAATCATTAATCTTGTGCTGTGACTGCCGGTGAAGTACTTCTCACAGTGTCACCAGTCAAAAAATCAGTCTGAATCTTTTTTCTAGCTTGATAATGAGTGTGCATGCTGACTTGAAACTTCAAGCTATATTTTGACTTTTTGACTGTACCTTTAGAATTTGTTTTTATGTTAACATTTCCTTTTTTTATTGTGTTTGAACTATTAACAATGTACCATGTGAGATTATTTGCACAGATTTCCTAGGGGCTGCTGTAGCAAAGATCTGACATTATTTGTTCATTCTTTTTATAAAGGGGAAATATATCATTATAATGAATAGCTTTTCAAAGCCAATGTTTGGCTGTCTGAGGGCTTTCAGTACAATGTGTTTTGACAGTCCAGTGAAGGGTTTTTTCTCTTTAGCTGAGTGACTAGGTCTTGGATTAAAGGGTTACTGCTGGCTCCGTTTCAACTCCCACATCATTTAAGGATATGCCAAATAGGGGTGAGCAAACAATTTAAACCAAACCCTTTGGGAAATAAATAATGTAACTAAATTGTAATACTTTGAATAAATGCGTTTCTCTGAGACAGAAGGTAAGAACTGTGATCCTCTGGGTATGCCATTAGCCGAAACAGTGATGTTATAAGTGGTGTGACAAAGTTTTCAGGTTTGGGCGACA
This sequence comes from Acipenser oxyrinchus oxyrinchus, assembly GCA_030684275.1. NCBI lineage: Eukaryota > Metazoa > Chordata > Actinopteri > Acipenseriformes > Acipenseridae > Acipenser > Acipenser oxyrinchus. Next base: position 53,687,401 of record CM060247.1, read on the forward strand.
TGTCATAGATTTTTGGGTTACTGATTATTATTATTTATTTCTTAGCAGATGCCGTTATCCAGGCCGACTTACAATTGTTACAAGATATCATATTATTTTTACATAAAATTATTATTATTTTTTTTTCTACATACAATTACCCATTTATACAGTTGGATTTTTACTGGAGCAATCTAGGTAAAGTACCTTGCTCAAGGGTACAGCAGCAGTGTCCCCCACCTGGGATTCGAACCCACAACTCTCCGGTCAAGAGCCCAGGGCCCTAGCCACTACTCCACACTGCTGCCGCCTGATGATGATGGTGGTGGACCAGTCTTCACCCTAGCACAGCAACACAGGTCTGTTAATGCATGCCTTTTATACCAACCACCTCCCAGTAAATTACTCACAATTGTCTCACGTAAGCTGATTATTTAAAGAATCAGATCTTCAACCAGTTTTTAGGCATTCCGGGAAATGTAGTAATTTCACATACTTTTGAATGGTAGGACTACATTTTCCTTCCTTCCATTTTATCAAATTATTAAGCCATGGGTAAAGACTTCAGGTTATGCAAGGTCCTATATACGTTCCCTCTGTAACCTTTTCATATACTTTACCACAGTGGAAGTATATGTGACTAGGGTTACCAGACGTCGTGGAAAGATTAGGATTGTCCCAGTTTTCAGCCTTAAACATTTTTATAAGTACAAAACTGTACAGTGTGCTCAGCAAGTTGACAGCACAGCAGCATACAACAATACAATAAAATAAACGTATGGATTACTTGTTCACTAATTCTGATTATGTGTTTACTAATTCATACTCAGTTTAACTTCCTGGAGAAAAAAAAAAAAAAGGTTCTAGGGAGTGCCACCAGCCAAGCTTGTCTTTTAAGTTAGTCCCTATTGTGTTTTGAATAACAGCGAGTCTGGGTCCCCAACCCCGTCTGCCAAGTTGTCAATGTCCTGCCCCCGGTATGGACCAAGACAGTCTCAATGCAACACAACTTTGCAGCCCCTGGGGGGCAGCGGCACCCTGTAAACCACTTCTCCAAGCTGTTCCAGGACCCAGCAGGGCCCTATCCAGGCACTCTCCAGCTTGGGTCAGCAGTCTCAATTACATCGGGGGCTGTAAACTCAAACTAAGTCATAATATCGCTTTTGGCGCTGGCTGGTCGCGTGCAATATAGTGTGTGTTGTCCAACCAGTCTTGTAGACGCCTGGTGTATTCCGGGCTGGGTGCATCCTCAGAGGCATCTGTTGGGTGGCCAAACAGCAGCTCAGCCAAAGTCAGCGTTGGTGTGGCGCTCTCCAGTCCGGTGTTGAATCTGGTAGTTGAACGGCTGCAGTTGCTTGATCCAGCCTGCCACCTGCCCCTCTGGTTCCTGGAAAGTCAGTAGCCACTGGAGTGCGGTGTGGTCAGTGCAGATGATGAAGGGCAGCCCACAGAGGTATTAGTGGGAGTGGTGTACTGCTGTCACCACTACGATCAGTTCTCATCTTGTTACACAGTATTGGCATTCTGCTTTGCTCAGGGACCACCACCCCCTCTCCATCTGGCCACTGCTGCGACAGGACTGCTTCAATCCTCTCGTTGCAGGCGTCAGTGTCAAGCAGGAATAGGCGATCTGGATCTCCATGGGCCCCTTTCCCGTCATTTCTCCGGTCACGGTGCGTAGCTGGACCGTGGTGGTCTCCAGGCAGGCCTGCTCTCCCCCGGCTGCTTGGTGATGGACGTTGGGTCTCACTAACCTTCACTTAGCAAATTACATTTACATGACATTAAATACGTTTCAAATTAATTAAAATGTGATATAGCAGTTATCATTTAAGAATGCAAAGGTTGTACCATTATCATCTATCTGACAAAATAAGGACTTTATAATTAATCAACATTGGATATGGTGGCTAAAGGCAGTCAATCACAATCATTCTTACGTGAGGATTTTGCTCAATTAATTAAAACTTAGACATTATGAACACAGTAATAACATTGTAATTTAAATAGGCTCGCCATTTATTTGAAGCTCTGCAGCTGTAATGCCCCATAGTGTTTGCAATACAGGCTACAGCGTTAACTACATTCTTCCATTGTTTATAGTACCCTTCAATTGACTCAATGTTAGATCAGGAAAATAAAACACAAATCTAAAGGCACATTTTTATTATACTACTAATAGTTTTGCTAGAATCACACACACGCACATGCACCCTCACACACACATATTTCTTCATGAACCTATTAAATACATACATCAATTTTCACCCAAGCAAAATGTATACCTCTGAGCATCACTACCCTTCACTAACAATGTACCTTTTTATATCTCATTAATGTGGTCTAATTCGTATTAAATAAATAACTAAGCTTTATTAATTTAGCTAAACTTGTGTTAAAAAAAGTATACAATAATCACTCAATTACATACAAAAAACAGTAGCCACACATAATAAATAACACTATACACCATATCAGTATTGATTTGGTGCACATATCACCACATTTAATAAAAATTGACTGTATGTAACCAAATCACACTGGGATGCTAAGGATTAACACAGTTCCCCTGTGGCTTTTGTAAACTTCATAGTGCAGTCTATATATGTCACCTCTGTTAGTTTAATGAGTTTGACAGATAGTATTTGAATACTTATCAGTACTATATTTGTTATATATACTGTATATATATATATATATATATACAGTATATATATTGTAAGAAAGAGTGGCGTTGCCTTTAAGAAATGGCGGCGCCATTAGAAAAACTACATCACCCAGGAACCTGAGCACTAATGGATAGGGCGGGGTTTCTGGGTATATAAGGAAGTAGGGCAGGACAGTGGGGGTGAATTGTGGGGAGCACCGCCGGATTGTCCTGCTGAAAAGAACCTAGAAAGTTAAGAGTGTATTACGAAGTATTGTAAGGTAAGTGAACGTTTTTCATTTGAACAAGAGATCTGTTTTTGTTTATACCGAGTACGTTTTCCTCTTGGTGAGATAGTCTTTTGTTTTGATAAAGTTTAATTTATTTTATGAAATGTTTGTAGACAAAGCACCGCTGCTCGGTAATTAGTTTAAACACAGTCCCACAGTTTCCATGATGGTTGGGCACTGTCACAACTGCCGTCTATTTGAGTGTGTGTTTGATTCGAGACCCGGAGGGAAATTGTGTATTCATGCGCAGCAGGTGTAGCGAGCTATAACAGAAGGAACTGAAGCAACAGACTTTATTTCCAGGACATTGTTTATGGTGGGACAGACACAAATAACATTACATACAGGTTGTGTGGATACTGTGCCTTAACTCTGGGACACTCCTTTGTTTCGTGGACAACTGGGACGTTGGCTGCAGGGGTCCCTTCCCCACAGCCCGGATACAATTTTATTATCACCGTTGTATACTTCTTTTGGCACTCAGGAGGGGGCCCGTCCCACACTTGCTTATGCTTACCTGTGTTACAGAAACACTCCAGCAGAGGGTGTTTGCTTTATGCTTACCTGTGTTACAGAAATACTCCAGAAGAGGGGGCCTGTTTATACTTACCTGTGCGTCAGGATCACTCCAGCAGAGGAAGCCTGTCCGGTGGTTGTCTGAGTTGCAGAACCACTCCAGCAGGAGGAGTCTGTTCTATACCTACCTGTGTTGCAGAGATACTCCAGCAGGGGGGGCCTGCACTGAGCCTACCAGCGTTACAGGACTACTCCAGCAGAGGGAGCCTGTCCTGTACTTACCTGTGGACTGACCCACCGGGTTGAAGGAACCTCTCTGATACTTACCGGTCTCTTCGTCTAAAGTTTCCAGTGAAGTTCATCCCGGTGGACCCGGTTCCAGTTGGACAGGTCTTGCACAGTCCCCGGCCTGTAGGACACAGTAGTCTGAAAATAGCTTAGAGAGGGTCGAAGAAGTGAGTCAGTTAGTGGCCCGTACAGGGCGTTATTATATAACAGAAACTGTCTGTTTGTGTAAATATTGTAAATAAAAGATACTTGCCTGAAAGTTCCACGAGTCTGTGCCAGTCGGTGGGAGCAGCAAACGAGTAACCCGCGGGGCTACTCCACTAGTTTGTTACACTTGGTGTCAGAAGTGGGATTCTGACGACCGAAAACACACTTCAGTCGGACCCACGAAACGTAACAAGATGGCGAACACCGACGCACTAATTCGAGCACTACTGCACGCAACTGCAGTCCAACAAGATAATAATACGAAGATGCAAGAATTCCAACAGGCTGCTATTCAAGTACAACAGGAGACCAACCGTCTGCATGCACAGCAGCTGGAGGTAGCCCGGCAGGAGATGGCAGTGTTAAAGGGTCGCTTGGATCAATCGTCGACACTACCAAATGTGTCTTCAATCCGACCCTCCCACGTCTTGCAGAAGATGACGCTGGAGGATGAAGTGGAGGCGTTTTTATTGGTGTTTGAGCGCACCGCCACCCGGGATGGATGGCCGTCAGGAAAATGGGCTGGAATTCTAGCACCGTTCTTGATAGGAGAAGCTCAGAAGGCATACTATGATCTGGCCCCACAGGAAGCTGAGAGTTACCCACACTTAAAAGCCGAGATCTTTGCTAGGGAAGAGGTGACCTCAGCTGTACGGGCACAGAAATACCATGCCTGGGCTTATGCTCCCGGAGTTCCACCCAGGTCACAGATGTATAATCTGTTTCATTTAGCTACTAGGTGGCTCAAACCGGAGGTAAATAATACCAAAAAAGTTATAGAGATCCTCGTCATGGATCAGTATCTGCGGTCATTACCGACCTCACTAAGGAAGTGGGTCGGGCAAGGAGACCCCAGTACCATCAATGAGATTGTGGACCTCTTGGAGCGGCAGTTAGCCGCAGAGAAACTCTCTTGTCAGCCCCAGATCCCGGCGGTGAGGAACGCGAGACCACCACCATGGAAGATACGATCGAATCTAGAATCGGGTAAGCGACCGGCGATGCTGGAGAGGGGTGAAGATCGGCCAGAGGTCGTGAAGGGACTGGGGACAGACATGGGGGTAAGGGCCGAGGCCCTGGGGTATGGAAGTTATAAATGTTTTAAGTGTAATCAGTTTGGTCATATTGCTAAATATTGCAAAGGTGAGGACAGAATGGATTGCAATGTTGTTAAACCCAGTATTGCGGAGAGTCAGTTTTGTGGAAACATAATTGTTCCACGTCATCCTGTTGGGACTTACCTTTATTTGGTCTGGGTGACAATTAATGGGAAAAATGCGGAGGCTCTCGCTGATTCGGAAAGTGCAATTACTTTAGTCACGCCCGACTTGTTGGCGGATCGCTCATTGGATCATGACTTTAAAACAGGAAATACTTGTATTCATGGGGATATTAAGCACTATCCAACTGCTGTAGTCACCATTGAAGTTGGGTCACAGGTCGTGGACTTACAGGTTGGAGTAGTGCCCGATCTTCCCCACCAAGTAATTCTTGGTAGAAATATACCAGGATTTGACACCCTGGTGAAATTTAATAGGCAATTGGCAAAGCCTAAGGTAACCACTGAGGACGGAAATACGCCTTCAGAGAGCCCCCATGATACTTTCCCGTTTACTGACCCAGACTTGTTTATTGAAAGTCATTGTGTAAAAGTGAGGAAGTCACGTCGGCAGCGGCGACAGGAACGTGACACTAAGACACAAAGTTTAATAGGGGTTTTAGCAAAACGCAATAGCAAGGGGGTGTCTACTCAGTGCAGCGAGACAGAAATTTCTGCAGAGACAGGGGAGGTTGTAATAGAAAACCCAAGGGAAGGTCCCTGGGAAGAGTGTCTTCAACTCCCAAGAGAAGATTTTGCTAGGGAACAGGAACAGGACCCCACGCTCGTGAATATTCGAGAGAAGGTCGTGTCGGTAAATGGTACCAGGGTAGAAAACACTGTGATTAACCCACTTGAGCACTTTATAATAAAAAATGATCTACTGTATCACTGCACACAACTTAATCAAGAACTTTATATTTGGCACATTCACATCTGTTTGGGGGACATTTAGGGTCTGAAAAAACCTTACAACGGATACTGAGAAGGTTATATTGGTTAGGTATTAGAAAGGCTGTGGATCGATATTGCAGATCATGTCCTGAATGTCAATTGGTTTGCGAGCTCCATTACAACCGCTTCCTATTATTGAGATACCGTTCGAAAGGATAGCGATGGATTTAGTGGGGCCCTTAAATAAGTCGGCCCGTGGGCATGAATATATCTTGGTCATATTAGATTATGCTACTAGATATCCCGAAGCCATTCCTTTACGGAACACGGCATCCAAGACTATTACTAAGGAGTTGATACACTTGTTCTCTCGAGTAGGTATCCCGAAGGAAGTTTTGACGGACCAAGGCACCCCTTTTATGAGTCAGTTGATGAAGGATTTCTGTACTACCCTTAAGGTTACACCCATTAGAACATCCGTTTACCATCCTCAAATGGATGGACTTGTGGAGAGGTTTAATAAGACCCTGAAATCAATGTTAAAGAAAGTAGCTTCCAAAGACGGGAGGGACTGGGACCTCCTATTACCCTATTTAATGTTTGCTGTTCGGGAGGTGCCACAGTCCTCGACCGGTTTCTCACCGTTTGAGTTACTGTATGGGAGACAGCCAAGGGGAATCCTGGATATAGCTAAGGAAACGTGGGAAGCTCAAGCCTCATCAGGACGTAATGTGGTTGATTATATTTTACAGGTTCAAGACCAAATTGCAAAAATAACCCCCATAGTAAAAGCCCATATGGAGGAAGCTCAGGCCCGACAAGCAGGTCAGTATAACAGATCGGCGGTCCGCCGTAAATTTAACCCCGGAGACAGGGTTATGGTATTAGTGCCAACCCTGGAGAGTAAATTATTTACTATATGGCAGGGCCCATATGAAATAATAGCTCCAGTGGGAGAAGTTAATTATAAAGTAAAACAGCCCGATAAACGAAAGAAAGAACAAGTGTACCATATTAATCTCCTCAAACCGTGGGTGTCTCGAGAGGAGTTAGTAGCATTAGTGGCATTGGGGAAAGAGGGGGAGAAAGGACTGGAAGGAAGATCAGTTAATATAGGCCCCTCACTTACACCTCAGCAGATCCAAGAGGTACAGAGGTGTGTTAAGGCTAACCAAGATGTGTTCTCCCCTGTACCAGGAAGAACGACGGTTCTCCAACATGAGGTCCACACATCCCCTGGGGTGTGTGTCCGGGTTAGGTCCTACAGGATCCCGGAGGCCCAACGGAACGAAGTCGTTCGCGAGGTCGAAGCGATGAGACGAATGGACGTAATCGAGGAGTCCTCGAGTCCGTGGAACAGTCCAATTGTGATGGTGGCCAAACCCAATGGAACTTGGCGGTTTTGTAATGATTTTCGCCAGCTCAATCAGGTATCTAAGTTTGATTCCTATCCTATGCCTAGGGTAGATGAGTTAATTGAAAGACTTGGTTCGGCGAAATACTTAACCACTTTAGACCTCACAAAGGGATGTAGGCAAATTCCTCTTAGCCCCAAGTCTAGGGAAAAGACAGCATTTGCCACACCCCTGGGATTGTTCCAATATAAGGTAATGCCGTTTGGATTGCATAGCGCACCCGCCACCTTCCAACGACTTATGGACATAATATTAAGACCTCATGCGCAGTATGCTTCGGCTTACATCGACGATATTGTGATATTTACAGATTCTTGGGAGACACATCTTGAGAAAGTCAATGCCATATTGCAGTCCCTAAGAGAAGCAACGCTGACTGCTAACCCAGAGAAATGTTTTGTGTGTTTGCAGGAAGCACAATACTTAGGGTTTGTAGTAGGGGGTGGTAAAGTCAAGCCCCAGATTAGTAAGATAGAGGCAATTACTAATTGGCCTGTACCAAAGGATAAGAAACAAGTTAGAGCCGCCTTAGGTTTGACAGGCCCCGATTCGTGTTAAGTGGAACCCCGTGATAGATAAAGCATTTAGGGCTATTAAAGAAATACTGTGTAACAGTCCGGTGTTGAAAGTACCCGATTTCTCCCAGCCCTTCGTGTTACAAACGGACGCGTCGAAAGTAGGTTTAGGGGCAGTATTGTCGCTGATCGTTGATGGGGAGGAACATCCCATAGGGTATCTTAGTAGAAAGCTCCTGCCGCGAGAATGCAGTTGTCGAGAAGGAATGTTTGGCAGTGAAATGGGCAGTTGAGGCTTTAAAATATTATCTGTTAGGCAGAGAGTTTACCCTGGTTACAGATCAAGCACCCCTAAAATTTATGAAGGAGAACAAGGAGAAGAATGCTTGGGTAACTCGTTGGTTTTTAGCTTTACAGCCTTACAAGTTCAAGATTGAGCATAGACGGGGGACTCAGAATGCGAACGCAGATGGGCTGTCAAGAAAACATGTGGTTAGTTGGGCCGCTCAAACCGATAGGTTGGAGCTGGGGGAGAGGATATGTAAGAAAGAGTGGCGTCGCCTTTAAAAAATGGCGGCGCCATTAGAAAAACTACATCACCCAGGAACCCGAGCACTAATGGATAGGGCGGGGTTTCTGGGTATATAAGGAAGTAGGGCAGGACAGTGGGGGTGAATTGTGGGGAGCACCGCCGGATTGTCCTGCTGAAAAGAACCTAGAAAGTTAAGAGTGTATTACGAAGTATTGTAAGGTAAAGTGAACGTTTTTCATTTGAACAAGAGATCTGTTTTTGTTTATACCGAGTGCGTTTTCCTCTTGGTGAGGTAGTCTTTTGTTTTGATAAAGTTTAATTTATTTTATGAAATGTTTGTAGACAAAGCGCCGCTGCTCGGTAGTTTAAACACGGTCCCACAGTTTCCGTGATGGTTGGGCACTGTCACAACTGCCGTCTATTTGAGTGTGTGTTTGATTCGGGACCCGGAGGGAAATTGTGTATTCATGCGCTGCAGGTGCAGCGAGCTATAACAGAAGGAACTGAAGCAACAGACTTTATTTCCAGGACATTGTTTATGGTGGGACAGACACAAATAACATTACATACAGGTTGTGTGGATACTGTGCCTTAACTCTGGGACACTCCTTTGTTTCGTGGACAACTGGGACATTGGCTGCAGGGGTCCCTTCCCCACAGCCCGGATACAACTTTATTATCACCGTTGTATACTTCTCTTGGCACTCAGGATCACGTGAGTGGTGTTCCTGGAGCCCTTCTTCAGAGGGGGCCCGTTCCACACTTGCTTATGCTTACCTGTGTTACAGAAACACTCCAGCAGAGGGTGTTTGCTTTATGCTTACCTGTGTTACAGAAATACTCCAGAAGAGGGGGCCTGTTTATACTTACCTGTGTGTCAGGATCACTCCAGCAGAGGAAGCCTGTCCGGTGGTTGTCTGAGTTGCAGAAACACTCCAGCAGGAGGAGTCTGTTCTATACCTACCTGTGTTGCAGAGATACTCCAGCAGGGGGGGCCTGCACTGAGCCTACCAGCGTTACAGGACTACTCCAGCAGAGGGAGCCTGTCCTGTACTTACCTGTGGACTGACCCACCCGGGTTGAAGGAACCTCTCTGATACTTACCGGTCTCTTCGTCTAAAGTTTCCAGTGAAGTTCATCCCGGTGGACCCGGTTCCAGTTGGACAGGTCTTGCACAGTCCCCGGCCTGTAGGACACAGTAGTCTGAAAATAGCTTAGAGAGGGTCAAAGAAGTGAGTCAGTTAGTGGCCCGTACAGGGCGTTATTATATAACAGAAACTGTCTGTTTGTGTAAATATTGTAAATAAAAGATACTTGCCTGAAAGTTCCACGAGTCTGTGCCAGTCGGTGGGAGCAGCAAGCGAGTAACCCGGGGCTACTCCACTAGTTTGTTACAATATATATATATATATATATATATATATATATATATATATATATATATATATATATATACTGTATATATATATAGTAAATGCCGCTTATTAACAGCCTCTCGGTTCCCAGCAAAAAGTTGTCAAGTGAAAAGCTCCAGTTTTCAAATGCATGTTTGTATGGAACAATATATACTGTAGTTCTACAACTATGGCACTGAAATACATGTGTTTTAAATGTTACAGTGAAACATAGAAGTGTTTACTTCACGCGTGTGTAAAACAAAAAAAGCAGGCTTATAAATAGTACTACACAATGATATACTACAATTGTCCAAACAATGAGTAAAGCAAACCTAAGAAATATGTGTTGCACTTAATCAATTCTAAAGAACAAGACTCTGCCGGTGGGGGGCTTACCTATGGACCCTGCATGCCCAAACCCACAGTGCAAGGTCATGGAGACGCACCTGCAGCGGGCTTATGCAGCGTAGGCACAGGTGACCTGCCTAGCAAACACGGCGGGTATCCTGACCACCTATATGGATGGCATACTACGGGAAGCCTCGCCGATGGCTTCTGAATTACAGTCGCCCTGAAGGCTTGTGGCCTCAGACCCATCCCTTCACGACACACCAGCTGCAATATTGGCGCGCTTGCACCTCAGACACCTGGTGGCCGTAGCTGTATCAGCCATCAAGCTGGGCTTACTTCGAATGCGCCCGCTGCAAGCGTGGCTCCATGCGTTCCACTTGCATCCAAAGCACTACAGACACCGTCGGCTGACAGTGTCTTGCTCATGTTCGGCAGCCCTGCGCTGGTGGAGGTGGGCCTCTCACCTGCGTGAAGGTGTGTGGTGAACTGTCAAGTGGTGATGACGGACGCCTCCAAATTGGGTTAGGGGGCAGTCTGGGAAGGCAGAGGAGTCCGTGGCACCGGGACCCGGACAGACAACACATCAGTGGTGGCGTATGTCAACCACCAGGGTGGCCTTCGGTCCCCGGGGTTGCATTGCATTGCCTTCCAGCTCCTGACTTGGGCCCAATGGAAGCTGCTGTCCCTACGGGCGACGCATCTTCCCGGAATGGCGAACTGGGCAACGGACCTCCTCTCGAGAGAGACAGGGTAGGCATCTGTCGGAGTGGCGGCTCCACACTCAGCTGGTGGAGCACATTTGGAAACGATTCGGGAAGGTGCAGGTTGATCTCTTCGCCTCGGCGGAGACGAAACACTGCCCCCTGAGGTATTCCCTTCACCGCTTAGGCGGTCCACTCGGTGTCGACGCCCTAGGCCACGAGTGGCCCAGGACGCTCCTTTATGTGTTCCCGCCAGTAGCATTGCTCCCGGCCTTCTTGGAGAAGGTTCGGTTAGAGAAAGTGGCAGTTCTCCTAGTGGCCCCTCAGTGGCCTAGGAGAATCTGGTTCTCGACCCTATGCCAGCTCATAGAAGGCCAGCCCTGGGAGATCCTGCTTCGCCTGGACCTCCTCAGTCAGGTGACAGGCACTCTCTGGCATCCGGAAACTGGCAGGTTCCAATTATCGGTCTGGCCCCAAAACGGGACCGCTGGACAGCCCTAGGGGTATCAGACGCAGTTGTGGGTACTCTGCAGAGCTCTAGGACAGACTCCACAAGGTCGCTGTACGCCTATAAGTGGGAGTATTTTCAGAATTGGTATCTGACTAGAAGTCATGACCCAGCTTCTTGCCCCCATGCCAGTTATCTTGCAGTTTCTGCAGGAACTGCTCGATGCTGGTAGGTCACATTCTTCCTTGAAGGTGTATTTAGCGGCTATCTCTGCGTGCCATGCCTCAGTAGATTCGATATCTCCAGGTGCACATTTCTTAGCAACCTGTTTCCTGAAATGTGCTTGGCGGTTACGGAGGGTTGTTCTCCCTGAACGGAGCCTCAATGTTGTACTGGAGACTCTCACGAAGGCCCTGTTTGAGCCCATACACTCCATAGAGTTGAAGCATCTGTCTATGAAGACAGCCTTCCTCTTGGCTATCACCTCCGCAAAGCGTGTCAGTGAGCTACAGGCGCTGTCTGTGCACAGCTCCTGTATGTGGATTTGGGACGATTGCAGCAGGGTGTCACTGCGTACAAACCCTGCTTTCCTCCCTAAGGTGATCACAGCCTTCCACATAAACCAATCTGTGGAACTGGAGTCTTTCCATCCACCTCCGTTTTCTTCAGAGAAGGATGGAGATTGAACTTCCTTTGGCCAGTGCGGGTACTGAGATGTTACGTGGATAGAACAAGAGCTCTGCGTCATTCTGACCAGTTCTTTGTTTGTCACGGTTTACAGACCCTAGGACAGCCCCTCTCAAAACAGTGACTGTCCCACTAGATTGTGGATACAGTCTCTGCGGCATATGACAGTGCTGGCTTACCCCCACCTGGGAGAGTAGCTGCACACTCCACTAGAGGGTTGGCTTCATCTTGGGCCCTCTTCAGAGGGGCCTCACTGTCCGACATATGTACGGCAGCTAGCTGGGCTACGCCACATACATTCTCCAGGTTCTACCGCTTAAATGTGGTAGATCCTTCTTTGACTTCAATAGGCACGAGGGTCCTTGAGGTTGCACGCTCGCACCTAGGGTTAAGCGGTTCTGATGCGTCCCTCGTGAGCTGCCGTTCCCTCACGACGGCTCTAGTATACATTTCCCATACGTAATGTTTTGGTGGTCATCTTCGAATTGAAAGGGAACGTTAGGTTACTTACCATAACCCTGGTTCCCTGAAAGACAAGACCACCACCAACCAGCGAGGTTGCATCGGTTGCCCTCATGGCTTCGATGTAAAAAAAACAATATGGCTTCCATGGTTTGACTATTTAATCCCTTGTAGGCGTGACAGAGGGCGTCATCCAGGGAATGGGCCTATCGGCAGCTCTGGTATAGAGAGCTCAGAAAACACCTACCAATAAGGAGGCATATCCCATGTTTTGGTGGTCGTCTTCTCTTTCAGGGAACCAGAGTTACGGTAAGTAACCTAAAGATCTCCGTTCATCATTTATAAATACTGCATTCCAATTAAACAAAGTGATGTCCCAATTAAACAACATAAATAGCATTTGGAAGAACCATCTCCCAGAGTTGTATCCCATTTAGGCCGACTGTACTGTCTGGATATTCACTTTGTACACCGCACCACTTGCATCCTGTTCACAGGGTGCTTAAAAAACGTAGCTGTGTGAAAGCAATGAGAGCCTTAGTTGTATGAATTGTAACAAATTGCGTTGTTGTTTTGTACTGCAATAGCATGCACATGTTCTTTGTTAATTGATACCAATCCACACGAAAAGGAAAATACAAGTTTTATTTCCATAAATGAGGGTTTCTACAACGCAATTTGTAATCCAATTTCAGGAATCAGAACACTTTCAGTTAAGTTATGTAGATATCCACAATTTCCAGACTAACAGTTCTCTTTAGCCAGGGTATCGACAGTGAGAGGCACACGATTTCCATTACACGAGAGTAGATGTTAAAACTTCATGCTGATTTGAACTCGGCTCTCACCAAGATAAGCACCAACTAAGACGTAGCTTTACAGTAAACTAATGTGATCCATCTGTGTCTCCATCTGCGTTTCCTTCCATATGATGATGTAGATAACCTTCTGCCTGGTGTTGATGGCTGAAGTGTAATGCTGGCTCCAGGGATCAGCTTATTTTGCCTCCCTAGCGCATCAGCACACACAATGGTTTCGATGCTGGCTCCGGGGATCGACCACAGTTCGGTCTCCCCAGCGCATCAGCATGACAACCGTCTGGATTGAGTGAAGTAGGGTACATCTCTGGGGTCTTCAAGTGGGCACCTTCCATCCTCTGTGTTTCGTCGAGTAGCCCACGACACCTCAAGAGGGCTCGACGGTGATTCTGGCGTCCCAGCATCACCCCCCTCCGTCCCCCACTCAACTCAGCCCAGCTTACTTACCTGTACATCAGTGTTTCTTTCCATCTATTGTGCTTGAGATCCCCAACCAGAATCTTTCCGTCTCAACCACAGCCAGTTGCTGCTCCTCTCTGCTGCTTCAGATAAGTTCTTCACTGTGCGACGCAACTCTTGGCCACTGAATCCGACGTTTCTGAGAAACCGGGTTGTAGAGTGTGCCACAAATCCTTGAGAACCCACCTCCACTGGGTAAACACAGACTCTCCATCCTCGCTGTTCCGCTTCAGCGGCAAGTTGAGCATACCACAGTTTCTTCCTCTCATACGTCTGTTAATGGCACTGTTAACTCTACCAGGTGAACAAGGAGTGCTGATCCAGACCACAAGACAATATCTGGTCGAAGATTAGTGGTGGAAAAATAAGCCGTTGACCAACATCTGCTAGCATTTTCCAGTCTCTAGCTGTCCTGGGCGAGGATTGGTTTTAACACCTTTTCTTGATGGTTGCTCTCCTGGGCGGAGGAATGTTGTCTTTAGTGTGTAATGTTTTGATGGAACTGGTGGAAACTTATTGGTCATGTTACGCTTGTCTTCCAATGCTAAGGCCAAACATCGCAGCACCTGGTCATGGCGCCAAGTAAACCGTCCTTGGCTAACAGCCACCTTTCATCCTGTCAAAATGTGCCTTAATGTTGCAAGTGATGAACACAAAGGACATGAGGGATCCCCTCCAACCCAGAGGTTTAGGTTCTGTGGTGATGGGAGAACATAACCTGATGAGGAAACTGATCCTGCTCTGTTCCATTGACCATAGGTCTTGCCAGCCAATCTTGCGTTGTTCCACACTCTCCCATCTCATTCATTCTCACTGATTGGCCTGGGAAACGGCCTTTACGCACCTCATCCTCTCCTCCTGCGTTTGTACCTTGTTGACTACCAGGGTAGCGTCCCTCCATACCTTCTCATGCACCATGGAAATCTGGGCACCTGAGTCCAGCATAATTTCACAAGGGAAATCAGAAATCATGCAAGCCAAATAAATTCCACTTCCAATGCTACTGGAAGCTATTCTGGCCTGCTGCGCTGTAGCTTTTTCTGGCTGGCTGTGATCCTGTACATCCAATGCTTTGTCGTCCGCCAACAAGTATGGGCAATCCTTCTTCAGATGCTTTTGGCATCCTCAATTCCAGCAGGCCTTGACATTATTTGGTCATGATCTTGCAGCTCGGTAGTTGTTGTATCCCCGATTTTGTGTGGAATCTTGGCGACCATGCTCTCCAGTTGTCCTTGGTCCTGCTGTCCATCCTGACGCAGTTGATACTTGCTTTTCAGTAAGCTGTTTCATTTCAGTTCGCAACTGAGCAACACTTTCACACAGTGTCTCAACCACCCCTTTTAAAACTGCGACACTGTCCTGTTCAGGGGGCTTTGAAGCTTCTCTTGCACAGCAAATTTTTGCTTTGGATGGAGTCCTTATTTTCAAGTTCTCTGATCTGTTCCAGTTCTAATGCCAAATTAATTGCATCTTCCAGTGTTTTTAGCTTGCCACTGCGCAATTGCACCTGAATTTTGCCACTGTCTACATAAGTAATAAAGTGGTCATGTGCTAGTGAATCTCGAGTGTTCAAATCGTACTCAGGATATTCTTTTACTAGGCAGCAACTAAGTGTACTTCAATATAAATGAAAACCCTCCATTTTCTATAGTTAAAGGAAAACAGAACATTCTGCTAATTGAACAATATAAGCAGTTTTATGCAACAATCATTAACTTTTCCCATACACAACAACACACTTGAAAACTTTGTGTTACTTGCGTCCTCTAGGGTAATTTTCATTATCTGCACTTGTTGAATACACTCTGGTTTTTGTCACAGTATGGTACAGCTGTATTTTGTTTTACAATATTTTTGTAAATAAGTTTAGAATTGTTTTATTGTCTGCATTTTCATTTTCTTCATATTAATATAATAAAGGTCAAGGATGAGAAATTTGGTAGAATGTTGTGTTTTTGAGTGTGTGTTACCTGTGGTTTATGTCCATTTGCTTCAAATCATCAGAAATTCGGTCATAAACTTTCTCATTTCAGACTCACGGCTCCAGATGTTCCTGAAAACTTCTATCTGCCCACAGAGAAACTAGAGCCTGCACTTCCTCAACATCCCAAGGCTGTAGTTTTCTCTCATCACACTCGTTGCCTGGCATGTTATTTGTTGTTTGTCTTTGTGGAATGTACTGTAATGACGAAAATCCTTATGTCTTGTGAGGCTGGAGTTTCGCGGTTTGGTTCTCACTCAGCTCGACAGATAGTCAGTGGAGAACCACCCGTACCCCCGTACCGTACCGAGCCTTCGCGGGTCAGATGTGCTAGTGGAGATTTTGTCGGGTCCCGTCGGGCTCAGGTCGGGTAGCAAGGCTCTCATCCTATCTATAGGATATACATATCCATTTTAATATAAACACTATTGTAACAAATATAAATTATATATAGAAACAAATAACATATTTAAGCTGTGAATAAAATGATCTTACAATAATAAAATACACGTGTAGCGTATTTTTTAAAAAAAAATTGTTTTATTTTCAATTAATTTGCTGTGTATGCAGTATGCCTGTCATTCCTACATTTAACCCCCAATCATAACATCTTTCATTTTAACAGTAAACAAAGTGAAAAAAAAAAAAATCTCAGGTCTGCCTTCTTGCTCTCGAAAGCCTAGAATTAAAAGTATTGAAAACATTGTAATAAATACAGATACATTTATTATGTTTGGAATATTAAATATGTAGACCTATTAACTAAATAAGTCTACTATTGTACACCTTATTTATTTAATTAAGAAGGAACTACAGGTTTGTTAATGTAATTAGTAAATTTTTATATTGTAGTCTTCCTTTGCAGCATGTTTACGTATAGTGACAAAAATGTGCATTATGATTGGGTTGCATTATGTTGTTGCCTGTGTGTTGCCAGCTTGTCGACTGCATGCCTGTCTCTCAGGCAACACACAGGCAACAAATGTGTTCTCTTGTTGCCATCGACATAAGTCGCCCGTGTGACCAGGCCTACAGGTCAACTTACAAGCAAAAGCTGACATGCACCTCTGTTGCAATGTAATGCCCTGCCAATAGAGGAAATAGGCTTTCTTTTACAGATTCATAGGTGATGCTTAAGATATCTCTTCTGTTTCAATTTCACATTCAGAAGTATACTGTAAGTAAATGTTGAAAAGTGGTATGTTTGTGTATTAAACAATTTTTTCCCCCACAGTATCCCCATGTGAGGACATTATAATTATTAGCAAAATTGTTTATTTGAGGACTGTTATCATAATATAACTTGCTTAACAGAATTAACAACTGTATAGGTTTGTAGGACAATAAACAATGTGGAGGAATAAAAGTGTGCATTTTTTGTCCTTTCCACTAGATGTCAACGTCATCCCAATGATACATCATATAAAATAACTTGTTAATTTGTTTTAAAACAGTTTGCAAACTCTGAATGGGGAAATAATGCACCGTAGCTATGCAATATTATTAAGTAAATTAACATTTCTTATAGATGTACCCATTATATTTTACCAGTACGGTAGTTATTGGATAGATTATGCAAGTTTTAACAAGGGAAATCTGCTATCTAACATTATTAGACAACAATTGCACTTATTCCCCAGCCTGAAACACCCTTGTAAATGCTGCTTTTCACTAATGACTTATTAGTTCTAGGGGAGTCAGCACGCTACATGACATTAATAGGTCCATTTTCTTTATTGAACGTGATATAAGTATACCACTTCCTGAAATGTACAGAAACAAAATTCACGTGCACTGAGTAAGATTGTCCAAAGGGTGTTACGTTTGTGTATGCCAATGTACTAGCCTGTAAGCAAAGAAAATTATATATTTGTATTTAGTGGTACAAATGTATATGTCTTTGGTTGTGAACGGAGAAGTGTATAAGCAAAATAAACGTGTTATAATATTAGTGTTTGCGCTCCCCAATTTCACAATGGTATAACCCCTGGACTGATTGTCACAGGATGCTGAAACGCTTCCTTATTTACTGTACATAAGAGAGCATATGGGCTTCATCACAGTGTATACTTGCAAGACGGACGACACACGCCTCACACCCCAAGTCTGGCACCCCAAGCCTGGTACCCTTATAACTCTGCCTCTACAGTGACGCAATTTCCAAGTCCTCACATTGATACACTGATCCCACCCATGTGAAGTCATCTTTTTTTTTGTTTTGTTTATGGAATCTACTTTTCTCTGTATTGTCAATGTCGTAACATGTAATATGCCCATTTTATTTATGTTTTTCAAATAATGAATACATTGGCATTGCGTTCTAAATAAACCATTTAATCATCATTACATTTATAAAGGCAGTATTGATTAATGCGCTTACATTTCCATATAATATAAACAAAAGCAGTAATCGTTAACTATTTGCAGTATGTAATGTATGTAAAAAAAAAAACACGATCTGCAAGCATTGTTGGGAATGGTCTTGATGTCAGCGTATTTTAAAAAATATTGCTTGATACTCTCTGCCCTCCGCTTCTTTGGAATCTGTTCAATTATCCGTTTGTTTCTATTGCAACAATACTGTTAGAACGGAACCCTATAAAAATGTACCACTGGATTTTGGAACAAGGTACAATGGTATCTGTGAAAGTACAATTGTATTGTATAATATATAAGAACATAAGAAAGTTTACAAACGAGAGGAGGCCATTCAGCCCATCTTGCTCGTTTGGTTGTTAGTAGCTTATTGATCCCGGAATCTCATCAAGCAGCTTCTTGCAGGATCCCAGGGTGTCAGCTTCAACAACATTACTGGGGAGTTGGTTCCAGACCCTCACAATTCTCTGTGTAAAAAAGTGCCTCCTATTTTCTGTTCTGAATGCCCCTTTATCTAATCTCCATTTGTGACCCCTGGTCCTTGTTTCTTTTCAGGTCAAAAGGTCCCTGGGTCGACATTGTCTATACCTTTTAGGATTTTGAATGTTTGAATCAGATCGCCGCATAGTCTTCTTTGTTCAAGACTGAATAGATTCAATTCTTTTAGCCTTTCTGCATATTACATGCCTTTTAAACCTGGGATAATTCTGGTTGCTCTTCTTTGAACTCTTTCTAGAGCAGCAATATCCTTTTTGTAACGAGGTGACCAGAACTGAACACAATATTCTAGGTAAGGTCTTACTAATGCATTGTAAAGTTTTAACATTACTTCCCTTGATTTAAATTCAACACTTCTCACAATATATCCGAGCATCTTGTTGGCCTTTTTTATAGCTTCCCCACATTGTCTAGATGAAGACATTTCTGAGTCAACATAAACTCCTAGGTCTTTTCATAGTTCCCTTCTTCAATTTCAGTATCTCCCATATGATATTTATAATGCACATTTTTATTGCCTGCATGCAATACTTTACACTTTTCTCTATTAAATTTCATTTGCCATGTGTCTGCCCAGTTCTAAATGCTGTCTAGATCATTTTGAATGACCTTTGCTGCTGCAACAGTGTTTGCCACTCCTCCTATTTTTGTGTCGTCTGCAAATTTAACGAGTTTGCTTACTATACCAGAATCTAAATCATTAATGTAGATTAGGAATAGCAGAGGACCTAATACTGATCCCTGTGGTACACCACTGGTTACCTCGCTCCATTTTGAGGTTTCTCCTCTTATCAGTACTTTCTGTTTTCTACATGTTAACCACTCCCTAATCCATGAGTCTCTGTAAGTCGCCTTGGATAAAGGCGTCTGCTAAATAAACAAATAATAATAATAATAATGTGCATGCATTTCCTTGAATCCCTACTGCGTTCAGTTTGAGAATTAATCTTTTATGCGGGACTTTGTCAAAAGCTTTCTGGAAATCTAAATAAACCATGTCGTATGCTTTGCAATTATCCATTTTCAATGTTGCATCCTCAAAAAAGTCAAGTAGGTTAGTTAGACACGATCTCCCTTTCCTAAAACCATGCTGACTGTCTCCCAGGATATTGTTACCATATAGGTAATTTTCCATTTTGGATCTTATTATAGTTTCCATAAGTTTACATTCGGTTTTGTCTCCCTTTTTGTGGATCGGTATTACGTTTGCTATTTTCCAGTCTGTCGGTACAACCCCTGTGTCAAGAGACTGTTGCATGATCTTGGTTAGCGGTTTGTAAATAACTTCTTTCATTTCTTTAAATACTATTGGGAGGATCTCATCCGGCCCAGGGGATTTGTTTATTTTAAGAGCTCCTAGTCCCTTTAACACTTCTGCCTCTGTTATGCTAGTTATTTCAAATTGGACAGGAACAGGTCGACATGTGGGGCATGTTGTCCGTGTCCTCCTTTGTAAAAACCTGTGAAAAGTAATCATTTAATATATATTTTTTTTTGATCTATGATTTTGCCATTTGTGTCTCTTAGACATTTAAGCTCCTCTTTGAATGTTCTCTTGCTGTTATAATATTGGAAAAACATTTTGGAATTGGTTTTAGCCCCCTTAGCAATATTGATTTCTATCTCTCTCTTGGCCTTCTAACTTCTTTTTTGACTTGCGTTTGCAGTTCCAAGTCCTCTTTCTGTGTACTTTGTTTTTGGTCCCTTTTAAACGCTCTGTAAAGTGCCTTTTTTCGCTGAATATTTTTTTTAATTGATCTGTTAACCATTTTGGCCATTTTGTTTTAGATTTAGATTTGTCTACTTTTGGGATGTAATTGTTTTGCGCCTCTAGTACTACATTTTTAAAAATCAGCCATCCATTTTCTGTGGATGTTTTCTCTATTTTACTCTGTGACAGGATGGCTTGCAGTGGTGAGGTGTGGTGACGTCACGGACCAGGAAGTAACAGAACCAAAACAGTCGATGGGCGGGTGAAGCTGAATGCTGCTACACTCAGCGTATTTATTAACTCATAAAACAAAACAAAAGATTTAAACAAACAACAAAACACAAAACAGAAAGGTGCGTTGGCCAAACAAAATAGAAACAAATAAGCGTGCTGGTTTTAACCCAGCACGATACTTAGCAGTTGTTTATTTTATTCTCCTCGCTCTCTCCGCTCCCCATACTCTCCTCTGTACACTCTCCCCGCAGCACGGACAGCTGCAGGTTCTCATACTCTGGCCGAGGGGTTAACTAGCTCTTAATTATCTTATTACCCTCGCCACAGTCTGCATCGAGTTTAGTAAGGATGCGTGACTGTCAGCTAGTTAAATAATTAGTAGCTGATCAGCCACGCATCCTCCTGGTTTTTAAAATATAAAAACAAATACGCTGGCGCTTTGAACTGCGCCCATAAACAAGAATACAAATAATAATGAATAAATATATAGGGGCGGGACACTCCGCCAAATACTCCAATCTACTTCTGTTAGTTTCTGTTTCATACCTTCATAGTTTGCTTTTCTAAAATTGTAAACCTTAGCTTTAGTCATTACTTTTGGGGTTTTAAAAAATACTTCAAATGAGACCATGTTGTGGTCTCAGTTTGCCAATGGTTCTTTGACCTCTGTTTTAGTTATTCTGTCTTCGTTATTTGAAAAGACTAAATCAAGGCATGTCTCCCCTCTAGTCGGTGCCTTGACAAATTGCGTTAGGAAGCAGTCATTTGTCATTTCCACCATTTCAATTTCGTCCGTGCTCCCCACGGGTTCTCCCCATTTTATTCGGGAAGTTGAAATCCCCATTAGTATGGCTTCTCCTTTTCTACACGCATTTCGAATGTCATTGTATAACAGATTATTTTGCTCAGCGTCTGAATTTGGCGGCCTATAGCATGCTCCTATTTTCATGCCCTTTGAATTTTTGTCCATTATTCTGACCCATATTGATTCTGCATTGTTTTCTTTGTCCTGATTTAACACCTGGGCTTCAAGACTATTTCTTATGTATAGCGCTACCCCTCCGCCTCTTCTGACCTGCCTGTCTTTCCTATACAGTGTGTACCCACTAATATTATATTGTCTGAGAGTCTCCATCACTCTCAGACAACCAAGTTTCTGTAACACCTATTACATCGTAGTTACTTGTTAGTGCAGTAGCTTCAAGTTCTAACATTTTGTTTCTGAGACTTCTAGCATTAAGATAAATACATTTAATAGTTGTCTTACCTGAGTTGTTGCCCTTGTTTTGATGTGGTCTCCCTTCTGGTTTTTTTTTGTTTTCTCCCCCCTTCCTTTCTAGTTTAAATGCTTCTGGACCTCTTCAAGGATCCTTTCTCCGAGTAGATTGGTTCCCTTTCTGTTAAAGTGCAGTCCGTCCCACCTATGTAGATAGTTCTTGTTGTAGACTGTGCTCCAATGTTCAAGAAAGGTGAAGCCTTCCTGTGTGCACCACGATTTTAGCCATGCATTTTGATTTTGTATTTCCAGCTGTCCATATGGTCCTTTGCATGGTGCCGGCAGTATCCCAGAAAATACCACAGTTTTGGTCTTGTCTTTTAATTTCCTTCCTAGCTCTCTGAATTTGTTTTGCAGCGATCTTGGCCTGTCTCTTCCAATGTTGTTTGTACCGATGTGGACGACTACTACTGGGTTGTCTCCTGTTCGTTCTAGGAGCCTGTCCACGTTCTCAGTGATGTGCTTGACAGAGGCTCCTGGAAGGCAGCACACTGTTGTAGTAAGGGGGTCCAAACTGAGAACTGAACTTACTGTGCTTCTCAATATGCAGTCCCCAACAATCATGACCTCCCTTCTTTTTGCTGCCTGACCAGCACTGTTTATAGGGTCCTGGATGTTGTTCCTTTCATTCTCTTGATGTTGGTTTTGGTCATCTAAATGTTGAAGTGGCTCAAATTTGTTGGATGTTTGGATTTCTGGTGGTTGTGTTTGACCAAGTTTCTTTTCTTTCCCTGCTTCTGCCTATCTGAACCCAGCTGTTTCGACTCTCTTTCATCTCCCTGGTGGCTTTCAGTCTGCTAAGGGTGCAGACTTCCATGAATTGTGGGTGTGTCAGCTCCTCAAGCTCCTGTTGCTGTCTCATTTCCTCCAGCTCCATTTCTAACAGACTTAGTCCTGGATCGTGCGGCACTTTACACACACTTGGTTGAGCTCTGTTGGGTTTTCTCGGATTTCCCACATCATGCAGTTGTCACAGATTACTGGCTTGAAGACCATGTTTTATTATTATTATTATTTTTTTTTTTGGAAGGTCAGTTTAGCTTCTGCAGCTGTCAACCTGCTTTCAAACTGCTTCTAACTGCGCTGTACTTGTCCACGACTGTACTTCATTGTACATTGACAATTGTACACCATCAATGTACAATTCCCTGTGTTACAATAATGTTACATAATAATAATAGTATAGTTACACTATAGAACTGTGGTACATTTTTATAGGGGTATAGCTTCACACAATCTACATTTACTTAATCGTATTAAAGTAAGAATTATGTGTGTCATTCTCATCTTATTTACAATGTAAAATTGACATGCTTACATGTCTGTATAGGTTAGCCTAGGTATACGCAATAAAATATAGGAAACTGAAGTTCAGGTAGTCACTCATATCATTTGCATCCCAGTTTTTGTTCTGTCCTTTAAGCTCATATGCCAATTGATTTATTAAAGTTGAATGATTATCCCTTTGTTTAAGTCCCTTTGGTCATATCATGTTGACCTGCTTTTTGTCTGTGAGTATCCCACAAGGATCATCACTTCTACAAGTGTATGTAACCTGGCCCAATATGGATTTGTGTTGATATTTTAATACCAACTTTGGGGGGATTAAATCAACATTTAGACCCATCCACTAAAACCAAATTAGAAATATGTACTTAATAGCAGTTTGATTTATCATAAGTGGGCACTTTCTTCTACTAATAAATACAACCACCATTAAATTCTGACTTTGCGATTAGTTGGTGGGTCAAGTTTTAATTTAATTCCCCCATTTCATTTACAAGGAATAAAGGGTATGAATAATTATGGAGCCTACTGTATTTGCAAGTGAGTATTCCTGAGCATTCTCTATAAACATTTAAATAAACATATGTAAACAATAAGTATTAATGACTTTATGCACAATATCTTACTTGAAATGCATATTGTTTACTAAATATATTAAACAACCTTCAACAATGTTACATGTGAAAACCATTAAATAACAAACCATCACACTGCACTGCACCTTTTAGATGGACATCCAAGTGCTTTTTTAAAAGGTGGCGTTTATTGGGTTTATATTTGCTTGGCTGGCAAAAATGGACAGTGGTACAATCTGCAGCATTGGGTACACCGTTTCACCTCAGGCAACACTCCTCCTTTCACTGCTGTTATATGTAACTGAAATACAAAGAGCAAAATACAACATGATTAATAACCTACAATTAATATACATCAGTGTATCTACATTGAGCTTGGATGAAAATAATGTGTAAAAAAAAAAAAAAGTTTTTATTGTATGTAAAAATAATGTGATATCTTGTAACAATTGTAAGTCGCCCTGGATAAGGGCGTCTGCTAAGAAATAAATAATAATAATGATCTATAGCTAATGTGAAATTTAGAAAACACTGATGTATATTGGTACAGTGAGGTATATTGGTACACTGGTGTATATTGGTACAGTGAGGTATATTCAATGGCCTCTATACTCAAAGCATTTTTTGCACATTTTGTATTAGCATCATTTTTTTTTTAGAGCTGTAAATGTTGACATAAAAGTCAAGTTATGAAGTACGATTTCCTCATACACAACATCTATACATATTAAGTATATGTGCTGTGACTTCTTACATTTTATTCCTTCTAGAAAAAGTGTCAATAATAGCAAATTTGTGTAAAATACTTTGAGTAGAGAGACCAATGTTTTTGTAATTGATGCATTGTTAGGGTGTTTTACATATACACATATCATATATATATATATATATATATATATATATATATATATATATATATATATATATATATATATATATATATATATTACATTACATATTACAATGCAAAATGTAAGTTTTAAGTTTTGTTTTCTGGGGACACGAGCCTGGTGTAACCTGAGCTGTTGCAGTCAGATCAAGGCAGTACAAACTAGTTTATGCAGGGAATGCTGAGTGCTTGGCTAGATGAAAAACTGGTCCAGCAGCTTTTGGATTCTCCATTTCAGGCTGCAGAACACACTTCTTAAAGTCTGAGCCTTGTTTACTTCTGATCATTTATAGTAGGGAAGTCAAGAGAAAATATAGATTTTTAGATATAAAGTTTTATTTCCAGATATGTTTAAATTTGTTAAAAACTCTTTGTAAGAGTCCGTTTTTTTTTGTTTCATTTTAATCAATATTTTCTCTTGACTTCTCTACTAGAGGTGGAGATAGAGGCGGAGTTATGAGGGTACCAGGCTTGGGGTGTGAGGCATGTGACGTCCGTCTTGCAAGTATATCCTTCTCCAGAATTTCCCTACTATAGGTGATACCAAAATGTGGATCGCAGGAGCTCTGTCCAGATGTTTTCTCATGATAAGTGGCTTTGCTTTGGCACAATATATTCCACCGGTAAGAATATTTTTTTTCCATACGGAACGTTTTCGAGTGACAGTGTGACTGATATATTTGTTCTATATGATTTTTTTTTTTAAATTAGTTTGAAATGAATGGGATTGTTCTTTATGAACATGGAGCTCGATCTAAGTGCATAGGCAACATAATTTTAGAATGCAATCTGTCATTGGCATAAATCATGGTGTAGAGCAAGAATAACACTACTAACACCCCTTATAAATGTTTACCACGGTAAATTTGCAGTTGTGTGCGACTCATAACTCAGTAGGCTTTACAATGCTTACTTATGTTTTACTATGATTTTATTATGCTTAATTACACTTTTCTATGCTTTTACAAGTTACCAGTAAATAAGGCCAGGGACTACACTAGAGGTACTGATTTGTGATAGGTTTCAACGATTCTTAACCTTGTGTTTTTCTTTGCAGTGTACAGACTATTGCAGAACTGGCATGTATCCCCCCAATGGAGCAACGTAAGTTTGGGTATTTGTTGTTTGCTTTACAGCCATTTTAATTATTTAAAAATAATGTGAGGTCTATTTACTGCTGACATCTACTGTGGGTTGTTTGCACTCAAGCTTACCTGGGAGTGTTGAACATACTCATTTTGGGTTAAGGATTGAGCAATATGTAAGTGTGTCATGTGAGCAAATATAAAAAGCCTGTCATTGTAATTGCTAGTTGTTGTCACGCTGACTGGCCTGTTGTTGCACAGAAAAGCCTGACATTTATTTCATTGCGGTGTACCAGTTCATGTGCGTGAGATCTTGAAAAATGCCATGTTGGCATTCATACTGCAGCAGACAGAGATCTTTCACCAGTATTTTTTTTATATCTTTAAGGTTCAAAGGAAATGTCTCTTGGTACACAATCAACCTTGATTTGCCCCCTTACAAAAGATGGAACCAGTTGATAAGTGAAAGGAAAGCAGAGGTAATTTTTGCAGTTGATCATATAAGAATGCTGACTTTTCAACCGATAGAGGACACACTGTTAGTTTAAGAGGGTTCTTTGTCTGGACTTATTTATGGTAAAAATATCCTTTGGTAAACATTTGAAAGCTTCCTACAGCCCTATTCAGGCCATTTGACATTACCTTTTATGTTACTCTACCTACCAAGACTGAAAATTAGCAGTGGACAATATGATTGTAATACAGGTAAAGGAGATGTAATCAATAGTACTGTAGCAATAGTGACATCACTTTTTTATTTTTCTCTTCATCTTTAGCTAAACAATTTAATCCAGGTGATAAAGGATTTCGCTAATGCCTTTGTTCCGAGTGGTGAACTGGTTAAACTGGTGGATAAGGATTTGGTAGGCAAATGTCTTCATTATTACTTGTTGAAATGCACTAAGCTAAATATTACAACTGAATCAGCACCACCTGAAGAACTTCCCAACGATTGTGCTCTTAGAAGTACAATAAAAGGTGTTAGTTATGAAAACATAGTATGAAGAACAAACTGTGTTGCATTATAGTAAATTAATGTGAATGAAATTTCCTGAAGATTTGTTGTTGCTATATATTATATATTATGTATTTTTATTGATACATTTGTAAAATAAACTTTTTTTCTACACAATTTGACATCCACAATTATTATTTTTACCACTGCCATTTAGATAGTATTGATATGAACTGAATAGGATAATAGGAATCCAGTGATTTTACCATGAATTTCAGAGGCATTGAAAGAAGAGGTGTTTTGGTTTTCATTCAGCCTCCACTTCTGGACAGTCTCCCCTCCCCGTTCAATGAAGAGATTAAAGGGATTGCAGACGTCTCCGGAGTTCCCTTAGGTAATCAGATCTGTAAAATGTCTTTAACTAAAACTATATTTTTTGTTTTAGTTAAAACTATATTGTTTGCTTTTAATGCTGTTTCCACTATTGTTTCCTGTTCAATAGGAGAGGTTCTGCTGTTCAATATTTTTTATGAAGTCTTTACAGTGTGCACGTCACTGGTAGCAGAAGACACTACAGGTATGGCTTACTTGAAACATGTAACCATCTTTATAGATGTGCAGAAATTGGTGTTTACACACTGAATGAGCCTACATTTTCATCCCATTAGACCGTGTCTAGTGGTAAAGATTTGTCTATTAGGATGTAGGTGCTGTAGTTGTTTTTAAGGAACCTTTTTTTTGTAAGTAGCTTCAAATTTAATTTTAATTTTTTTTTTTAACATCCTAATACTGAAATGATACACCCACCCCTTGTTATATCACCCCTCACTATACTGTATAGTTTTACTTTGGGTCTCTCGCTATATCGCGCCCCTCGATATATAGCGGATTTATATTGGACCCCGACACCCGCGATATATCGAGTGAGTGGTGTATTTTCAAGCATTCAAAGTGGTTCAATCTTAAGCTTGTCTGGAAAATTCTGACTTTCCTCACTGTTATCAAATCAAGTGACAATATGACCTTTCAGCTCTGCCAGACCCACCTACTCTCGCTCTGTAAATGCACTGTAGAGTAGGTGGAGCTGGCAGATTAAAAGGTCGTTGCAGGATTTGAATGGAATGAAGACGGCGTGCTAGCACTTGGTATTCTCCACCCAAGCTCAAATCTAAGAGAAAAATGATAATAACTCAATGTTGGAATAGCGAACCTAGACCCACTTATCAGCTATATTATGAATTGTAAAGGGAAAAAGACATTTGTAGCTAATTCTAATACGTACCATATAGGATCATTATAAATCACCACAGGTGTTCCTATATTTTCAAATGTATTGATAATTGTCACTTAGATGGCAGGCAAGAAACCATATATTAGGTGAATGAAGCCACACATACTCATTCGATTTGTGCATACATTTATTTATTTATTTTATTTATTTAAGCCTGATTGTCTTTTTTTTATAGGGAAGTTGTACCATGCTCGGAATTTAGATTTTGGATTATTTCTTGGGTATGTCAAAGCTTACTCATTGTTTTTTAGTACTGTACCGGTGTTAGTAAAGCTTAACTTAAATACAAAAGTAATATATATATATATATATATATTACGGGCAAACGTTGAAACTGGGCAGTTTGCGGATTGCCTGAGTGATTCGCGAATTGCCTGGTCAAAGTTCGAAATGAATCACAAAGGTCTTTCATTTTATGTTTTCAAGGGACAGAGACAGAGCTACGATTGAAGAGCTTGTTTGATACGCCTACCTGAGTAGCGGCATTCACTCACTCACTCACTCACTCACTCACTCACTCATCTCATTCATATAAACTACACAGGAAGTCCGGTTTCAGAAAATAGGCATATATATAAAAATGTATTTTGATTGATGACATGACTATATAAAATATTTAATGAGATATATGAGACTAATTTATTTTAAACAAATTATTAAAATCTAGATATGTATTACATACTAAACTTACACTCTCAGTCACTCCACCGAGTACGCTCTCCAACCATTCGATCACAAACACTGTCAAACGTGAATCAGCTAATCATTCATGTCCCACCCAGTACTGTTTTTTAAATTTTTTAAAAAATTATTTTTTTAAATATATTTCCCTGGAGAATAATTCAATCTCACTTTTACATGAACGATGAAAAACGCAAGACAACCCCAAGCCGAACATGACATGATTTCAACTATCTAAAAAAGTAATTTAACCCCAAACCGATGGGGTCGTATTTCGGCTTGGGATCGTGTGATTTTTCACTAACTATTGTGCACAATAAATTACTTTTTTTTCTATGGGTAAATATCGGAACTTTCTTGCTGTGCATCGGGACGCGGGATATTTACTAGGAAATCGGGACTGTCCTGACCATATAGGGACTGTTGGCATGTGTGCATACACTGAGCCTTTTGTACATACCATGTGGTTAAAGATATTTTTAATTGTAAGCTTTGTGAAATTTGCAATTAACAAGGTTCATATACAAGCACACAATGGCTTTCGCTGTTGTAATAAAACTCTTACTGTGCAAATTGGATATTGATTATTTTATTTTTATTTTATAACTTTAATTATACAGGGTGATTTTATATATATATATATATATATATATATATATATATATATATATATATATATATATATATATATATATATATGCACTATTGGAGAATATTTTGTATTATTTATTTATTTTAAACTCATTAGGACTGATTTTGGAAAATAAACTATGTTGCTGTTATAATAATAATAATAATATAATTTACTACAGGTGGGACATTAAGAATAAATCATGGGCAGTAACTGAACAACTGAGACGAATGGTGGCAAATTTAGACTTCCAGAAGAACAATAAGACCGTTTTCAAGGCAACAAATTTTGCTGGATATGTGGGTTTGTTAACTGGCATCAAACCAGTAAGTGTGATTTATAAGATTGTA
The DNA here is from genome assembly GCA_030684275.1 of Acipenser oxyrinchus oxyrinchus. NCBI lineage: Eukaryota > Metazoa > Chordata > Actinopteri > Acipenseriformes > Acipenseridae > Acipenser > Acipenser oxyrinchus. The sequence continues at coordinate 53,716,926 of CM060247.1, forward strand.
AGGAGAGCTACAGTGGGCTCTAACAGACACTGTTATTTGTTTTGGTAACACTTTAATAAGTATTTCAATAAAAATTATTTTGAAGAGATTACATAAGTTTAGATATTTTCTAATTAACTATCTAGTTATACAGAGAGTTATACAATTCATAACGAATCCATGGCTACTGGTATTTAGTCGTTTGATAGAAGTTACGACATTTGCTCTGTTTCATGTTAATGCACAGATAACTTCAGGTCACTGTTACATGTATTCTTGCATAGTCTGTACCTCTCAATGTGATAAAAGTATCTTTTCTTTAGGTCAAAATGCACATTTTCCGTGAAAAGAAAATACATCTGTCTCTTGTGTCTCTGTTTAGGGAATGTTCACTCTCACGATGAATGAACGGTTTAGCCTTGATGGTGGATATATTGGTAAGCTAAGTGGTACTGCAGTTTGTTCAGTAACAGTATACAATAGTAACAATTTAACAGTCTGAATAGGGCTGTACACAGTCACTGGAGAAGGGGTCAGGGCTCTTTCAAACAAAACACTGACATATCTTAATACTGTTTCCTCATAACCCATAAACCTGCTTTGTGCTGTTAGATTATTATAAATAGACCCTAGTAGTAGTTCTTTTTTGTTAGCACACTTTGGAGCTAGTTACTGGGATTATTTTCCTATACATGTACTTCATTGGCACATCACATGATATAGCTATTTTTGTGCTGCTGGGATCTCTTTTTGGTCAAACCTCTTAGACACACCCTTTGGGTTGACATGTTTGTTGCCCCTGAAGGTCTCCTTGAGTGGATCCTGGGTAGAAGAGATGGTGTGTGGATGAGTTTCCTGACTCGATCAGTACTGGAGAATGCTACTAGGTAATGCTATAGAACCCTGGAATTAAAACAAAGCCCTGCCTTTAGTGGTTTTAACAAAGTATTAAAAAAAATGTACTAAGTTGTTCTACATTTTGGAATATTTAAAGGGTACATAAGGACCTTTTTTATTTTATTGTGTTACATGTTCCCATGTGTTGCTACAACTGTTTACATAAGGTATGTGTATTGTTTTTTTTGTTGTTGTTGTTTTTTTAAAACATTTTGACCACTTTTTAAAATTTCAAATTGCATTCCCTGCCTCAAGATGGCTTCCCATGTACCTGCATGGACCTCTCAGAACTACATTTCCCATCACCCTCCTGCTCACATATGTAACTGAGAGGGATTTTAAAAAGTGTTCAAAATGTAAAAAAAAATAAAAAATTAAAACAATATACACACCTTACGTAAACAGTTGTAGAAACACATGGGAACATGTAACACAATAAAATAAAAAAGGTTCTTATGTACCCTTTAATAAACATGTATTTACTTTTCCAATAACATGTTTCAATCCAATTGCAAACTGAAAGGTTATTTTTGCTAGTGGAAATCTGCTACCGACTTATGAGAAAAGTTAAAGTTAACGTTTGATAAGCTTTATTTCTGATATTGTATTGTAAATTGTGTTGTCTCGATTATAATTCCAAAGAAAAAACTTCACAAAATATCATATAAAGTCATTCTCTGCATTGAACAGTCCGGTACCATGAGATTTAATAATAATAATTGTAAAAAAAAAAATCCCTTTTTTATTCAGCTATGATGATGCCAAAAACCAGCTCTCTAGAACCAAGATGTTGGCTCCTGCCTACTTCATATTGGGAGGCAACAAGTCTGGCCAAGGCTGTGTCATCACAAGGTCAAGATTAGCAAGTGTGGACATCTGGGAGTAAGTACTTGGATGTCTGTACTGAACTCAGTGCTGTGGTGTACAAATCTGTGGATACAGTACATAGACTGTGTGTATAATCCATATAGCGCTCATTTCACTGAAATACCACTAATGTTACTGAAATTATTATTTTTTTTTCATTAAGGATTGACCTCAAAAAGGGACGATGGTATGTGCTGGAGACTAACTACGATCACTGGAAGGACCCCTTCTTACTTGATGATCGCAGGACTCCAGCCATGAAGTGCATGAATGAGACAACACAGGCTGTAAGTTTTTAGCTTTAAAAAGTGCATTTTGCACATCCTTTATAATGGATATTAGAAATAATAGAAATGTCTGACAATCAAGAAGCTCCATTCTAGGGCACTATCATACATTAAATGACTATGGAATAGCAAGACAGAATATCTAACATGAACAAATGAAACAGAAGGAATGTGAACCATTAAAAAGGAAGATGCATACATTATTTAAACATCTAAAATAACAATAAAGCCTCTGTTATAATGGCATATAATCAGGGGCTCTATTGCTTAATTGCACTTGAAATAGTGTTTTTGAATTCAGTTGATAGGCTATTGATTACAATACAGTAAAATAAATATAAAAAGACAATGGCTGTGTGGCATTGCTGATCACATATAAAATCAGCCTAGTGACCTGTGTTTTATTTATTTTAGAAAATTTCACTGGAGACAATTTATGATGTTCTCTCAACCAAACCAGTACTTAACAAGGTAAGCAACTCAGAAAAAGTGTTAATTTGTATTATTGGGGTTGGAAAATGATGACAACAAAACCCTGTCAATCTGATTATGTATTGTATGTACAGTAGGTATCACTCAAGACAAAGAAATAAGTTGTAAGTTCTACTGAAATAGATTTTTAATATCTTTGGCACAGGACATACGCTACTAAATCATCTGGTTGTCTGCTTAGTTCAGGTGAATCAAAAAATATTTACAATTCTAGATATTACAAAAGAGGTGTCATACATTGTATTTTTATACACACTTCTTTTTATTAACCCTTCATCTTTCACAGTAGTGATATCTCTATGCTCTGTTGTGTTCTTGTAGTTGACCACATACACAACCTTAATGGATGTCTCTGAAGGTAAACTAGAGGCCTATATCCGTGACTGCCCAGATCCCTGCATGCCTTGGTAGAGAGTTCCATCAGAAGATTCTTATTAGTGACAAAAATAGCTATATCCATCACTATAGTTAAGATTGGGATGAGAAAATTTGTTCTAAATCTGATTTATTATAATGTGTTTATATTGATTCTAACCACAGGTGTGGGTTTTGGAACTACTGGAGCAATAAAGGGAGATTACAAATGTTTAAAATCACTTATTCCAAAGCAATTCAAATAAACTGCATGTCGTTTGTTTGATATCATGTTTGTTATTTGAAAGTATAAACTGAGAGACTAATTTTGTAATATTAATTTTACAGAAACGATTCTGACAATGTTGCTTTGACATGAACAAATGAGTATTGTAATGAAAATACATATATACTTACTGTAGAAAATGTATTTTAAATATTGTCTTTAAAACTTTAAAATACATTTTGGTTTGCTTTGTTGCTATTTTCTCAATAAAATGTAATTATAAAAATCTATGTCTGTGTCTACAGTCACTATCCTGCCTGAATTTTATTCTTAAGAACTCAAAACACTAGTTATGGGAATGAAGATTCAGCTGGTTCTATCCTACATGAACAAAATGAGGCAAACAGAGTCATGAAGCAAAGTTTAATTTGGTTCAAATGTGCCTTTGATGTTTCAGACATTGACGGTAACAAAAAGTAATGATTTTGCCGACATTGTCCATCTACCTTTTGAGACAAGACAGCACTCAAAACCACATCTGGTGCATCAGGGTGGAGGATGAATCTTTTGGTGAAATCTGGTGTGATAAGAGTGGGGGCCTGGCAAAGTCTACGCTTAATAGTATCAAACACCCCCTGACACTCAGCTGACCACTTAATTAAATTTGGAGCACTCTTTTTGGTGAGGTCAACTAAAGGGTTAACCACTGTGGCATACTCGGGGATAAAGCGGTGGTAATAACCGGCTAATCCCAGTAGTGACCTCACCTGAGTCTTGGTTTTGGGGATTGCTGCGTCAACCAAAGCCTGGATTTTGGTGACCACAGGTCTCACCTTCCATTCCCCATTAAAAATCCCAAATATTGAGTCTCTGTTTTGGCAAACACACATTTTCTCAAGTTAGCTGTCAGCAGGGCTACCCTTAGAGACTGAAGGACGGCTGCAATCCTAGCCAAATGCTCTTGCCAGGTGGAGCTGTAAATGACCATGTCATCAATATACACTGCTGCATATTCATAATGTGGGCGTAAAACCTGGTCCATCAGTCTCTGAAAGGCAGCGGGCGCACCATGTTGCCCAAACGGCATGGTTTTAAAGTGAAACAGCCCCTCTGGTGTTGAAAATGCGGTTTTCTCTCTAGAACTGTGGGTTAAAGGGATCTGCCAGTATCCATTCGTCAAGTCCAAAGTGGAGATAAACCACACCTTACCCAGTCTGTCTAAAAGTTTGTTGACCCGAGGCGTAGGGTATGCATTGAACTTGGCAATAGCGTTTACCTTCCTGAAATCCATGCAGAAGCGATTGGTGCCATCTTTCTTAGCCACTATGACAATAGGACTGCACCACTCGCTCCTGGAAGGTTCAATCACCCCAAGTTCAAGCATGTCCCATACCTCTTTGCAAAGGCCACTTCGTCGACTTTCTGGGATCCGGTATCGTCTCTCCCGCACGATGACACCTGGTGGAGAGATAATGTCATATTCAACCAAATTAGTTCTGCCGGGCAAGTCAGAAAAAACATTGCTGAATTCCTCAATAAGCTTACGCAGCTCCCGTTGCTGGTCTGGAACTAATTGTTCCCCCATCGGAATGATTTTTGTGCTAGGAGTCTCTGGACAGGGGCCTAAATCATCCTCTATGTTGCCTGGGGCTATAAACAAGACTTCCCTTGCCTGCCAGGGCTTTAATAAATTTACATGATAAATTTTACGTTCATTACGGCAATCAGGCTGTCTAATTTCATAATTCGCCTTTCCTATAGCCCGAATCACGTCATATGGCCCCGGCCATTTAACACATAACTTGGATTCTGATGAGGGAAGTAGCAGCATTACCTTGTCTCCTGGTTGAAAGGTTCGACTTAGTGCATTTTTGTTGTAATGCTGCTGCTGTCGGTGCTGAGCCGACCTGAGGTTGTCCTGGGCCAAACGACCGACACAAATCTACGCAATCTCTTAGTAGGAGAACATGCTTCACTACATTTTTGGATGAGCCTTTGCGCTCTTGCCACCCTTCTCTCAACAGATCGAGGATGCTGCGAGGCTGTCGGCCGTACAAGAGCTCGAAGGGGGAGAACCCTGTCGAAATCTGCAGCATCTCTCTCACTGCAAAAAGGAGGTAGGGAAGGGGCGATGCCCAATGTTTTTGCTCTTGCATTACAAACCTTCTCAGCATCAACTTCAAGGTCTGATTAAAACATTCCACCAAACCGTCCGTCTGTGGATGATAAACAGACGTCCTGATGGGATGTATTTTATATACCTGCTGTAACGTGTTAGACAGAAAGTTGGTTCCATGATCAGTCAAGATCCCCTTGGGGATCCCTACTCTAGCCATAATCTGTACTAACTCGGTGGCTATTGCAGCGGCACTAGTGGACCTCAATGGAACTGCCTCTGGGTATCGCGTTGCATAATCTACCACTACTAATATATGCTTATACCCAGAGTCAGAAGGTAGCAAAGGGCCCACTATGTCCATTGCAATGCGTTCAAAAGGAGTGGAAATAATCGTCAGTGGAACCAAAGGGGCGGGGCGCACTCGATCCGGCGCTACTCGCTGGCAGTCTGGGCATGTGGCTACATATTTCGACACATCAGTATGAAGACCTACCCAATAGAATCGAGCCAATATCCACTCCCTTGTCTTGTCAGCTCTGAGGTGCCCCGCAAAAGGGATATCATGCGCCAGCCTCATGACCTCGGTCCGACAAGATGGGGGAACCAATAATTGTGTTACAGGATGTCCTGTGCCCGCGGATAGATTTACCCTATATAGTAATTGCCCCTTGATACTGAAGTCTGGATATACTAGCGCCCCAGCGCCATCAACATCCTTACCTTCAATAGACAGGACCTGCCCCCAAGCGTGCATTAGTGACGGGTCATTATGTTGGCCCCACACTATGTCCACGCTTGAGTACCACATGTCCGGTATATTGAGAGGGGCCGGAGTAGCATCTGCCCTGGATGGCCCAGTAACCTTGCCCTCTTGGTCACACTGCGTTCTGACTCCTTTTGACTGGCGTTTGTTACCATTCAAGCATTCTCCCACCAGACCCCAGCCTTGTCTCAGTGATGCTCCCTCCCATTTTGCGGTCCGTCTCTCCTTATTTGTTTTTCTAGGACGGAAAATAGGAGAAAACATTTCAGCTTGAAAAGGAAACACATCACCAATTCGTTCCCTTTTCTTCTGCCATGTTTACATGTGCGGCTGAGACTGCCATTATTTGCATTAATTCTTTAAATTTTGGCCAGTCTCAACCCAGAATAACTGGGTGTGGCAACCTTTCCGCCACCCCTACTACCAGGTGACATTTTATTGGTCCTACCGATAAATACACTTTTAGGGTGGGGTATGCCGTCGTATCCCCATGGATACAGGAGATGGCCACCTGACCTCATGGCCACCACGACACACCGTCCAAGAGAGCTGTTCTAATCAAGGTTTGCTCACATCCCGTGTCCACTAATGCGTCGGATTTCACATTGCCTAAAACCACATCAATCATACAAGGCCCCTCCTGACCATTTTCCCCACGCTTACCTATCTCAGGTGCCCAATTACATGTGGCTACGTCACACTCCATGGCAGCGGGGCATGACCTGGCCAGATGTCCCTGTTAGTTGCACCTAAAACAAGTCAGGGGTACAGAGGGAACAGTGGTTATGTATCTGTCCCGTTGCTGGTATGGCAACGGGGCAGGGCAGCACCTCTACCCAGCTGGGGCCAACCTTGGTCTCCATGGAGGGAGGCAAGGTGGCCCATTGGGGTCAGCGGTCTCGGAGGTCTGGGTCCCGGACTGATGGTGGTGGTGGTGTTGGAGGAGAGAGGTGAGGGTCGGCTGTTCGAAGGGCAGGAGCCGACAGTATCCCAGTCCGGACAGAAACTAGAGAGTCTTCGTAGTCCTCGGCCAGTTTCATGGCAGCCTCCAGGGTGTCAGGGTTGTGGCGCTGTATCCAAGCCTGGGTATTGGCGCCGACCACATGGCAAAACTGCTCCACCACTATTGCTTCCCCCATTTGCACATTGGTTTTATTCTTGGAGGTCAGCGAGTACACCATGTGGTCGCACAACCGCTCTGCAACCACTGTGGCGCGTGTCTCCGGGGATCTTCGGTTCTCCCTAAACCGTACCCGGTGGGTCTACCGTTATGTTGAGGCGGTGGAGAATGGCCTGTTTGACCAAGTTGTAGCTGGCGGTGCTGAGATCGCTCATCGCCTGGTAGGCTGTCTGAGCTTCCCCAATCAGGCAGGGTCCCAGTTGGCTTGCCCAGAACTCCCGCAGCCAAGCCGCAGTGGTAGCCAGCCGCTCAAACGTCACCAAGTACGCCTCCGGGTCGTCCTCCGCCGACATCTTCATCGCCCAAGCCTTCGGTACCGACATTGCTGGTGCTGCGGTAGGGGCTGGCACTGTGGATAATGCCAGCCCTACGCGTTCAATGAGCGCGGTGTAGCGCTCCTCTCTCCTTCTCTCCTCTGTGTCCCGTCTGCTCTCCAGTGCCTCCAGCAGCTCCGCTAATGCGTTGAGATCCATCCCGTGTCTGACACCACGTGTGGCAAAGTGGTAATTGGTAGCAGGTGTATAGCAGGTGCACTGTGGATGCAGTAATTCCAAGAAAAAATAGACAACAAAGTACGGGTGAAATGGTTTGTTTTAATGATTATAAATCCAATGGTCTGATGACCAGCCAGCAAATAATAATGAGCTGGCAATACACAACAATGTGTTTCGCACTGTAATGAAAAAGGGTTGCATTCCCGCAAACAATAAGCACAGTACTAACACACACAATTAGACACACACACGATCACAGGTCCAAAGTGAGTGCTCTCAGTGCTTGTGGTGAAGTACAATATAATACATGCTATTGGTGAAACAAGTGCTGATAACAATGTTAATCGTGACAGTAGTGCAATGGTGATCCGGTTTTGTGCTGGCCCTTGGCGACAGCTCCGGATTGGTGTTTAGCCATCTAGTGCTATATAACAAAAACACAGACAGTTACTAAACAGACAAAACAAACAAAACACTCACAAACTCTTTTATTTCTTTCAATTTGGGGAAATCTCCCGGTCCTTCCAGTTTCCTCGTCTCTCTGAAACCCAAGCGAAGGAAAAGATTTACAATTCTCCGGCCCCTTTATGCGATTATGCATGACCCCTTGGTAAACGATTACAGCTGACTCTATTGCCTGTAGCTGCTACCTCGTTTACCTTCCAGGTCAATACGTTCCTGCAACAGAGTCTTGCCTTTTTCCAGGCTGACTGACCTCCCGACCCAGGGAATGAACTGTCAGGCCAACCTGTCCAAAGCCTTTCCCTTTCGCTACTTAATGCCCTCACAGGTCGAGAGGGAGATTTACAACCAGAACTCATTATATTTCCATCACAGGGATATACTGAAATTGAAGAAGGAATCTATGAAAATGACCTAGAAGTTTATGTTGACTCAGAAATGTCTTCATCTAGACAATGTGGGGAAGCTATAAAAAAAAAAAGGCCAACAAGATGCTCGGATACATAGTGAAAAGTGTTTAAATTAAGGGAAGTAATGTTAAAACTTTACAATGCATTAGTAAGACCTCATCTAGAATACTGTGTTCAGTTCTGGTCACCTCGCTACAAAAAGGATATTGCTGCTCTAGAAAGAGTGCAAAGAAGAACAACCAGAATTATTCCGGGTTTAAAAGGCATGTCATATGCAAACAGGCTAAAAGAATTGAATCTATTCATCTTGAACAAAGAAGACTACGCGGTGATCTGATTCAAGCATTCAAAATTCTAAAAGGTTTTGACAATGTCAGAATTGCAGGTTCCATAACAGCAGTGTTTGTCCATCGTTGTTTTTTTTTAGCCTTTAAGAAAGATTAGTTACCATACAAATGTATGTGTGTGTTGCTTGGAGTGACAGAGAAAATGGCCGCCGGGGTAACCTACGGTTGTTCACATGCGTCATGTGATACAAAGGGCTGATGCAATTGACTAAACACAAGTCAGTTTGTGCACTGTGGTAAATTGTACCAAGTAATACACATTTCTCCCATCTCTTTTTTCATGTTACATGATTTTCTATATGTAAACTTTAATAAAATGAAAGATTTGTGTGTAAGTTAACTGAGTTGTATTGAATTGAGACTGCACTGTGGTTGATCCCCGGAGCCAGCATCGCAGCCATCGTGTGTGCTGATGTGCTAGGAAGGCAATAAGCTGGTCCCTGGAGCCAGCATTACAATTCAGCCATCAACACCAGGCAGAAGGATATCTACATCATCAGATGGAAGGAAATGCAGATGGATGGAGACACAGATAGATCACATTAGTTTACTGTAAAGCTACGTCGTAGTTGGTGCTTATCTTGGCGAGAGCCGAGTTCAAATCAGCATGAAGTTTTAACGTCTACTCTTGTGTAATGGAAATCATATTCATAGTGATTAGTATTGATTTGTTTCAATGTCTACCTAGGTGCTGGCTGGCAGTCCAGTGTTAAAAAAGGTTAAAGTAGTAAGAGGGTCAAGGTATGGAAAGATGAAAAGGTCAGTCATTAGAGAAAATAAAGTTGAGGGAGAGAGAATAACTTTAAACCATGAAGAGGTTCTTGATTCCGAAAGACAAAGTAAGCAAATAATCTGCAGCATCTTCCTCAGTTGATTGCAGAGAGGACAATGATGAAACATTTCATTCTCATGGTACCCCCTGCTTTGCCCCCCCCCAACTAACTCTTTACCATCCCCCCTCCAAATGAAAACTCCTAGAAACGCCCCTGATCATGAGTAACCTATAAGCCAAATGTATACTGTTAGTTTGTATTTAAGTTAGTCAGTGGTGCAGTGCTAAGTTATGTACAATTACAAGCATCTGCAGATTAATAGAATAGGTGTGTTTCCTATTCCTGTACAGATGCTCAGAATGAGCTGGAGGGGTTAGCAGCACATGTGTGCAGTCTAATGCTCCCAACTTCTTATCAGTTCTTAGCAAATTGATGCAATTGTAAGTGTCGCAATTGCCAGTAGCTTTAGTACATCTCATTACAAATGTGATATTTTGTAACAACTGTAAGTCGCCCTGGATAAGGGCGTCTGCTAAGAAATAATAATAATAATAATAATAATAATAATAATAATAATAATAATAATAATAATAATAATAATAATAATGTCATTACAATTGTATGGGATGCACCCTCTATACAGAGAGAACCACAGCCAAGCTAACCGACTGTAATAATAACACGTTGGGGAAACCAGAAATGTCATAGAAATTTGTTTTCAAGGCTTGTAAGTACTTAAAATAGAGAACAAGTTCCCACATGAATCTTCTCTATTTTTGGTTACACACAAGAGTCAGAAATTAAAACAGTTCATACACCCTGGAAATCCTTAGTAGTAACCACACAGGAATTAAAAAAGTTCTGTGCTTAAAATCCTCAGCTCAACTTTGAGTGCTTTTGGAATTCTTCTATCACAGTGATATCACCCACACTGTGAAACGAACACACCGCTAACTGTTGTTTTCTTTTTACTGTGATTTTCCCACTGAACTGAATACTTCTCTTCCTGGTTTCCAGCGCTACACACTTGCGTTGGAACAGGCAGCCGACAACACACTTTGCATTTAAGAATGACTTACCGTTTGCATGACAAACAGCACCCCTGCACCACAGAGAATAGTTGGCTCTTGCCTTCTCTCTGCTCGCTTTCTGTTCCATTAGTCCTTGCCTTTGTAATACACAGCGATGTTTACTTGGCTAGAGAAACTCACAAAGATATAACACATTTGGTCTCTCTGTTCACATTTCACCTTCTTGTACAGACCCTCACACTGAAAAGCTGCAGGTTTTTTATCATTGTGACCATCTCCGAATCAACACTCAGTTATTAAATTCATAGATGATCACATTCCACATGAGTTTACAGCACTGGGCTTTCCATCCACACTGCCACACAATAACAAACAGAACTATAATAAGCCCTTAAAACCCCCACTGTTTTAAGACACCTATTACTGACAAATAGTAACTTCTCTCACACAATGCACACTGGGAAATGCCGGCAACAGCTGCCACAGTCCCCTGAAAAGAAGAGGCATGATAATGCAGGGTGGATAACAGTTTTACCACTGCAGAGATAGCATAGCTTCTCTGGGTGACAGGCTCCAGGTCATCTTTTAAATCAGACAGCAGCTCAAGATCATTTAAATCGAAAAGGGTACGAAATACCCTTTCTCTTCTTATCCTACAAATCACATGTTCTCTTGCTGAAGACAATGTCTCCTTGCTGCAATAGTTAGGGGATAGTGTTTTTCATACTGCCTTTTAAGGATTCGTTAATTGCGACTGTTTAAAACGTGTTTTAAAAAGTTCTTAACAAATGTCGCAATTGCTGGCTGCTTTAGTACATCTCATTATAATAGTTGAGAACCCTTATTTGCATATCCACAGCATTTTTGCGAATTTATGCAGGAACGCCCATAATTACATATTCATCTAAGGCTGAACCACAAAGAAAAACTACTGCTGCAAAGCATTCCCTAAAAAGTCGCTAACAGCATTGCACTTGTTTAGTACATTTCACCCTAGACTTCTGACTCGTTTGCAACTGGTTTGCAACTATTGCGACAGGCGCAACTAGTACATCTACCCCTGTGTCTAGCAGTTTTTCCCCACCAGTTAAAATTACATGAATATTTTACATTTTAAAAAGAAAGATTAGTAAAATGTATATATTATCTGGAATATGGTCGGAGTAAGCACCTTTCACAAAGTATATTAAGTAGTCCCCATGGAAATCCACACTAAAATTTCCTAAAATTTGCAAAGAGAAAAATGTATTTTCTGCAAACATTTTGTCCACTTCTGATGCAATGATTTTTCAATGAAAAATAATGTTAATGAGTATTAATAAATAAGAAAAAGTCACAGATAGTTAAGTAAGCAATAACCCATGGCAGGGTGTGCAGGAAGACATAGGCCTCTCTTACACATGCCTGGGTGCGTTAATGAACCGAGGCCGTCATAGGCCAAAATATGTCTTGACTTAGCTCACACCCTGGAATGAGTTATTGCCCTTATACAATGGCTCTATATTTATTTTATAGACGCTGCCTACATCTCTTCTCAACACTAATTTAACATCTCCTGAATCTCTCAGACAGTCAGTCATGCAGAATGTCACAACAGTCAACCTGAACAAAAACTCTTCACTGCATTATAAATAGGGCTTACGTTTTTCAGTTTTTATCAATTTCATTTTTCGGGGCTTTCACTTTTTATATACTGTATGAAATTATTGTTTTGGTCACGGTACTTTCTTTTTTTTCTGTCACAATATATATAGTAACTCGACAGTACTTGCACACTTCAATTGTACCTTCTTTCCTTTGCTGTCTTCCATTATGTGACAGGGTAGTGTTGCGGGCCCAGATGGTATTGGCAGGGACAGAGACTCAGAGATAAGGAAGCTGTAGTTTAAAGCACTGATGCACATTTTAATAAACAAAATTAAGTCAAAAAGTTGAACAAAACACTGCTCACAGAACCAAATAAAGTTTTAAACAAAAACAAAACTGTTGAGGCTGGGCAGAGCCTTCACTGAATTTTTCCAAATACAAAATGCAGACACAGTATTAACACAAGTTCACTCACCCAAAACTCCTTCTTTGATGGAGCCCTGTGCTCTCTATTTATAGGATGGGGCTCATTCAATTAGGACCAGCCACATTCTCACATGTATTTTGACAGGGATAGGAAATTAACCCCATCCCTGCCAACCACCACTAAAACACCACAAAACAATATTATTTACAGACAGGGCCCTGCCCTACCACATACCCCTTGAAAGCACACATGGCCCCCACGGCTAACATCCCCTCTTTGAAAGCCATCCACCCTCCATCAAGTCCCTGATTGTCCTCCTTCTCCCATCCTTGAGGGAGGGTTGTTCCACAGTTCAGCGCCTTCCTGGCGGGACCAAGACCTGGCGACAGGGGACCCAGGCTCAGTGGATGGGGTGTCGGGAACGCAGGCAGGCGAACAGTCGGCTGCAGCCCCGGGCCGAGATAAGAGCCCAGGCGACCGTGGAGCGACGTATGGGCTACTAGGGGGAGTATTTTATACCTTTAAAGTATTATGCTTTTAATAGCTTTTTTTTTCTTCTGCCTTGTCAGTTCTTCAGTTCAGTGTTTGTATAGTGTTACAGTTCCTGACCTTTAGTGCCATCTAGTGGCCAAATATCATAATGCAATTCTCATCAAGCAGCTTCTTGAAGGATCCCAGGGTGTCAGCTTCAACAACATTACTGGGGAGTTGGTTCCAGACCCTCACAATTCTCTGTGTAAAAAAGTGCCTCCTATTTTCTGTTCTGAATGCCCCTTTATCTAATCTCCATTTGTGACCCCTGGTCCTTGTTTCTTTTTTCAGGTCAAAGAAGGCCCGGGGTCAACATTGTCTATACCTTTTAGGATTTTGAATGTTTGAATCCAGTAGTCTTCTTTGTTCAAGACTGAATAGATTCAATTCTTTTAGCCTGTCTGCATACTGACATGCCTTTTAAACCGGGGATAATTCTGGTTGCTCTTCTTTGCACTCTTTCTAGAGCAGCAATATCCTTTTTGTAACGAGGTGACCAGAACTGAACACAATATTCTAGGTAAGGTCTTACTAATGCATTGTAAAGTTTTAACATTACTTCCCTTGATTTAAATTCAACACTTCTCACAATATATCCGAGCATCTTGTTGGCCTTTTTATAGCTTCCCCACATTGTCTAGATGAAGACATTTCTGAGTCAACATAAACTCCTAGGTCTTTTTCATAGTTCCCTTCTTCAATTTCAGTATCTCCCATATGATATTTATAATGCACATTTTTATTGCCTGCATGCAATACTTTACATTTTTCTCTATTAAATTTCATTTGCCATGTGTCTGCCCAGTTTTAAATGCTGTCTAGATCATTTTGAATGACCTTTGCTGCTGCAACAGTGTTTGCCACTCCTCCTATTTTTGTGTCGTCTGCAAATTTAACGAGTTTGCTTACTATACCAGAATCTAAATCATTAATGTAGATTAGGAATAGCAGAGGACCTAATACTGATCCCTGTGGTACACCACTGGTTACCTCGCTCCATTTTGAGGTTTCTCCTCTTATCAGTACTTTCTGTTTTCTACATGTTAACCACTCCCTAATCCATGTGCATGCATTTCCTTGAATCCCTACTGCGTTCAGTTTGAGAATTAATCTTTTATGCGGGACTTTGTCAAAAGCTTTCTGGAAATCTAAATAAACCATGTCGTTTGCTTTGCAATTATCCATTTTCAATGTTGCATCCTCAAAAAAGTCAAGTAGGTTAGTTAGACACGATCTCCCTTTCCAAAAACCATGCTGACTGTCTCCCAGGATATTGTTTCCATATAGGTAATTTTCCATTTTGGATCTTATTATAGTTTCCATAAGTTTACATATAATAGAAGTCAGGCTTATTGGTCTGTAGTTACCTGGTTCGGTTTTGTCTCCCTTTTTGTGGATCGGTATTACGTTTGCTATTTTCCAGTATGTCGGTACAACCCCTGTGTCAAGAGACTGTTGCATGATCTTGGTTAGCGGTTTGTAAATAACTTCTTTCATTTCTTTGAGTACTATTGGGACGATCTCATCCGGCCCAGGGGATTTGTTTATTTTAAGAGCTCCTAATCCCTTTAACACTTCTGCCTCTGTTATGCTAAAGTTATTTAAAACTGGATAGGAACAGGTCGACATGTGGGGCATGTTGTCCGTGTCCTCCTTTGTAAAAACCTGTGAAAAGTAATCATTTAATATATTTGCTATTTTTTTTCTTCATCTATGATTTTGCAATTTGTGTCTCTTAGACATTTAACCTCCTTTTTGAATGTTCTCTTGCTGTTAAAATATTTGAAAAACATTTTGGAATTGGTTTTACCCTTAGCAATATTGATTTCTATCTCTCTCTTGGCCTTTCTAACTTCCTTTTTGACCTGTGTTTGCAGTTTCAAGTACTCTTTCTGTGTACTTTGTTTTTGGTCCCTTTTAAACGTTCTGTAAAGTGCCTTTTTTCGCTGAATATTTTTTTTAATTGATCTATTAAACCATTTTGGCCATTTTGTTTTAGATTTAGATTTGTCTGTTTTTGGGATGTAATTGTTTTGCGCATCTAGTACTACATTTAAAAAAAAAAACAGCCATCCTATTTCTGTGGATGTTTTCTCTATTTTACCTGTGGTGTTCCAATTGTGTTCCAGAGTTTGTTTTCACTGCCTTTTGTTAATAAAAGATGATGTTGCTGCTAACAGTTCCCTCTTTAGTCTTTACATGTTTAATTGTACATTATATGTTTGCTCGTACATATTTGTGCTCATACAAACGTTTACAAGACAGTAGGCTATATATATATTGTGAGGGGTTGGTTGCACACGGACAAAGTTCCAAAGAAAGTATTTTTAATAGCATCTCTGCTGCAACGAAGGAGCAAAACAAATAACAAACAAACAAAATAAACTGGAAGCAGGTCTCTTTACAAAAGTAAAATAAGCAAAACACAAACAGAGATTAGATACCTCGCAGCAATGTCCACAGGCCCCTGCTTATCCACCGTACTTCCAGTACTTCTGTTACAACAGGATACTTTCAGGTTGGTATTGCATCTCTCCACTCATGGCAGGTTGATTCCAAGCCAGCCACGGATCATTCCAGCCCCCTGCTGTGTTGACTGGCTTGTCTTCAGCCTGCCACGAGCGCCTCCTGCTGGTTAACCTATGAGCTGGCTATATATATAGTTTGGTCATATATATCTTTTATTTATTTTGTTTTGTATTGAATTTGTTTTGACACTCTGTTACACCTTGTTATTATTATTATTATTTAGCAGACGCCTTTATCCAAGGCGACTTACAGAGACTAGGGTGTGTGAACTATGCATCAGCTGCAGAGTCACTTACAATTACGTCTCACCCGAAAGACGGAGCACAAGGAGGTGAAGTGACTTGCTCAGGATCACACAGTGAGTCAGTGGCTGAGGTGGGATTTGAACCGGGGACCTCCTGGTTACAAGCCCTTTTCTTTAACCACTGGACCACACAGCCTCCTATGGCTTGTTGCTTTGTGCTTGCCATTTATAAATGAGTATGGTCAGTAATATCCTCGGCATCAGTCATTACCTGAGTTTGGTTGATAGCAGAAGTAATGAGTTTGGTCAGTGATACCCTCAGCAGCTGTCATTACCTGAGTTTCGTCAGTAATACCCTTGGCAGCTTTCGTTACCTGAGCTTGGTCAGTGATAACCTCGGCATCGGTCATTACTTGAGCTTGGTCAGTAATACCTTTGGCTGGGTCATTACCAGAGCTCGGTCAGTAATACCCTCGGCAGCGGTCATTACCTGAGTTTGTTCAGTAATGCCCTCGGCAGTGGTCAATACCTGAGTTTCACCACATAAACTAGTACCTTATCAGATCTCAGTCACTCTCTGATATCTATTCAGCCAAAGAGAATATTGCTAGTAAGCACGGAGTATGGTCCAGTGGATAAAGTCCAGGGGTTGTTACCAGAAGGTCATTGGTTCAAATCCCACCTCTGCCACTGACTGACTCACTGTGTGACCCTGAGCAAGTCACTTAACCTCTATGTGCTCCATCCTGTAGATGAGATGTTAAATCAATGTCCTATTGTAAATGACTGTGCATATAAGATAACACTTTAACTATAAAGGGTTCAGATACATGTCATACATGAAATGAATGTGCACACACTCCATAAAAAAAGTTAAATAGTCTGTGACCATACCTGTCAACCCTTTTTGAGCCCCACACTTTCAAACCCTAAAGGAATGCTTCCACACCTTAAGAAATTCGGCTCTGATTCAAATAATAGTATCAAAAAATATGAAAAAAATAGAGAACTTCTCCCAGTTTATTAATTGAAATCTGCAGAAAAAAAGCTTTTTCATCATTTGCTGTGTTCATTATTATTAACATCTTTAACATTTCACATTCTTCTTACATGGAATACAAATCGCGTAATCCCCACCGTCAGGAGAAGCCCTTATCAAGCCAAAAAATATCTGAATAGGGCCTTGTTTTGAAGCTCCGACTCTGCTCTTTCAAACACTGCATCGTAAGCAGGGCTGTCTCTTACAGTGCCTGAGAAAAAAAGACATAAAGGGCCAGGTCGCTGGCAGGATTTGTAACATTCGGCAGACCCTAAAGTGTTAAAGGAAAATAAATAAATCCTAGGAAATTGATTGATCATCAGTAGTGATTCGCCCCAAGCCATGCACAACACCATTCTTACTGCATGGTCATGCGATTTTGTTCAGCCAATCACAGCATTTTTACTTATTTGAGGCTGGATGGCATATATAATAAATTGTTTCTCGCACTGAATCCTGCCAGACTTCTCACTGCGGTACTGTTTATGCTCTACTCTATTGCCAGCTAATAGCAGTAGTAGGTACATTGAAAATTCTGCAAGTATTTTTTTTTTTCCCCAGCGATCTTGGTTTTTTAATTAAACAAGTTTAATAAACAATCTGACCAAAGTGATAAAATTAGTCCTATTTCTCCAAATATACAGAAAGGTTCCAAATACTGAATACATAGAAAAATACTTGTAGTTGAACCTCAAGTTTATATTTGTTCTAAATTCACCACTATGGAAGGTTTTTATAGTTAAGGCTCCAAACTTCATGTTTGATGATTTATTTATTTGTTCGACAGCTCATGTGGCTGTAACCTGTGACCTGAATGCCAACACCAATGCCTGATGAAGTAATCAGGACTTCTAATTCATGAGAAAAAATCCTCTGCAAGAGAGTACAACACACAGCTCTGGTGCCCATCAGGAGGAGTCCTCTGCCAGTGACACCAGTGAATCGGATGGATTCCAAGTCCACCAGGTACTCTCTCAGAGCAAAAGGATGCAGAGGATGATAATGATCCTGTAGTAATGAGCGGTGGACGGCCGCACATGTATAGTGAGGTTAGCAAGCATCCTGTGCTGGTTTCCTTTATGACTGGGGAAGAGTGAGAGGCTTACATTCAGATTGGCAAACTCATGTTTCAGGCCATGCATGACTAAATATAACGCAAAACTAAATATAATACAAAATCACTCTTGGATCTGTGGTTTTTTTTTTTCATTCTTTAACTACCCCTTACAATTCCATAAGCGAGCACTTTCAGTAGGTCAGCACGTTCTTGTTCTAGAAATCTTCCTCTGTAACACTATTCTCCTGTGCGGACTAGTGAAAGCTGGGTTTCAGTGGGTTTTTATTGGTGAGATAAGCCAGATGAGATTGTAGTTATCTTGGTCATTCTTTGACATTTTCCATTTCTCACCAGATATACCTAGACCATGGACAATGTCTGTGATTTTGCATCCATTTAAAACTAAATGGGGATGGGGATAAGAGTCTTTGAAATGTGCTAACCAACTAACCGAGTCAAGCAAGTCCTTCAGTTTCACTTACATTAACTTTTGTAATACTTTTAACCGGCTTTCAATTGAAATGTCGGTTCAGTGAGACCTTAAATGCAAATTATTAGAAACCGCTGTTTTCGTCCCATCCCTAATTTTTATATATATATATATATATATATATACAGTACTGTGCAAAAGTTTTAGGCAGGTGTGAAAAAATGCTGTAAAGTAAGAATGCTTTCAAAAATAGACATGTTAATAGTTTATATTTATCAATTAACAAAATGCAAAGTGAGTGAACAGAAGAAAAATCTACATCAAAACAATATTTGGTGTGACCTCCCTTTGCCTTCAAAACAGCATCAATTCTTCTAGGTACACTTGCACACAGTTTTTGAAGGAACCTGGCAGGTAGGTTGGCCCAAACATCTTGGAGAACTAACCACAGTTCTTCTGTGGATTTAGGCAGCCTCAGTTGCTTCTCTCTCTTCATGTAATCCCAGACAGACTCGATGATGTTGAGATCAGGGCTCTGTGGGGGCCATACCATCACTTCCAGGACTCCTTGTTCTTCTTTATGCTGAAGATAGTTCTTAATGACTTTCGCTGTATGTTTGGGGTCGTTGTCATGCTGCAGAATAAATTTGGGGCCAATCAGATGCCTCCCTGATGGTATTGCATGATGGATAAGTATCTGCCTGTACTTCTCAGCATTGAGGAGACCATTAATTCTGACCAAATCTCCAACTCCATTTGCAGAAATGCAGCCCCAAACTTGCAAGGAACCACCTCCACCATGCTTCACTGTTGCCTGCAGACACTCATTCGTGTACGCTCTCCAGCCCTTCGGCGAACAAACTGCCTTCTGCTACAGCCAAATATTTCAAATTTTGACTCATCAGTCCAGAGCACCTGCTGCCATTTTTCTGCACCCCAGTTCCTGTGTTTTCGTGCATAGTTGAGTCGCTGGCCTTGTTTCCACGCCGGAGGTATGGCTTTTGGCGCTAAGTCTTCCATGAAGGCCACTTCGACCAGACTTCTCCGGACAGTAGATGGGTGTACCAGGGTCCCACTGTTTTCTGCCAGTTCTGAGCTGATGGCACTGCTGGACATCTTCCAATTGCGGGAAGTAAGCATGATGTGTCTTTCATCTGCTGCAGTAAGTTTCCTTGGCCGACCACTGCGTCTCACGGTCCTCAACGTTGCCCGTTTCTTTGTGCTTCTTCAAAAGAGCTTGGACAGCACATCTGGAAACCCCTGTCTGCCTTGAAATTTCTGCCTGCTGATGCAGTATAACTACCTTGTGTCTTGTTGCTGTGCCATGGTGTATGACTTTTGACAGTAAACTGTCTTCAGCAACCTCACCTTGTTAGCTAAGTTTGGCTGTTCCTCACCCAGTTTTATTCCTCCTACACAGCTGTTTCTGTTTCAGTTAATGATTGTGTTTCAACCTACATATTGAATTGATGATCATTATCACCTGTTTGGTATAATTGTTTAATCATACACCTGACTATATGCCTACAAAATCCCTGACTTTGTGCAAGTGTACCTAGAAGAATTGATGCTGTTTTGAAGGCAAAGGGTGGTCACACCAAATATGGATTTGATTTAGATTTTTCTTATGTTCACTCACTTTGCATTTAGTTTTTGCAATTAGCCTAAAACTTTTGCACAGTACTGTATATATATATATATATATATATATATATATATATATATATATATATAGTTGACCTAGATTATTGCCAATACACTCTGCATTTTCATTTTGGCCCTTCTCCCTTTCAGGGCATTATCGTAACAACGGTCATGGAACCTCAGTGTCTCAGGAGGAATTGGCCCTGCTGCAGTAACAGGCTATTGCAATTGTTCACCCTCTCAACGAAAAAGTAGGGCTTTACTCTAGGCATTTCCTGGTGCCGAAACAGGATCTTTGACCTCAGACATCTCAATCTGTACTTGAGAGTATGAAGGTTTAAGATGCTGACAATGCAACAACTTTGCAGTCAGTCAGGGGATGCCTACTTTCACATACCAGTAAAACCCAGCCAGAGGAAATAATTTCTAATTTCTTCCATGTGTATTGGAGGGAATTATTAACTAACAGGATTTAGTTTTTTAAAGATACAAGTTTTTTTAAAGAATAGAAATGAAGCACATTTTACAGGTCAAGAAATGTATATTTTATTTCAAACTGCATAGTAAACATTTTAAAACAAAACAGGAAAATGTAAAGCATACAACAGGCCTAAAACATTAGTCAAACATAAAAGATTGTAAGACACACATTAAAACAGTGCATTAAATACTTTGCATATCTAATTCTGCAAGGCTTTGTAGTGCTCGTACAGCACATCTACTCTAAAAAGGTGGTGTGTGTGTCAAATTACATTTTACAAGTTATTACAATTTTAAATCAGAAATGTGTGTAGGAACAACAGGTGTACATGTGCTAACTTACATATACAGTAAAATTAAGTACATTAAAAAGTGTCTTCATGCACTCTGGGCTCCAATAATTTCTGAAAAGAGAGAAAAAGTGTACACAATGAATCTGACTACATATTATAATTATGTAGCACAGATCAACTTCAACATAAACAGTGCTGCCTATAAAATCCATCAGATATTGACAATGCTGGATACAATCTTGTCACTGTTAAACATCTCCAGCATAAAACAAGTTGGAGAAAAACTGGCAACAGTATAGTTTGGAAATTTCAACAGGGTCAGCACTTTAGAATTAAGACATAAGGGACCTAAATATAACCCAGTTGCCTACCTTTTCCTGCATTCATGCTCATTTGCAATGCACTTTACCCCCATCTCAACCCCTGCAGCAAGCACCCCCACCCCCCAAAAAAATGAAAAAGCAATAGTCCCTCTGCCCTCAGCAAAGTAGGCTTGAGATCAATTTTAAATACAGCATGCATTATCAATCAATGGGGTTGTCCAGAACAAACAAATTAAGCATGAACTGAACTACTATTCCCTTACAAATAGCATTTCTTCATTAATGGTTGAAAGCAATATTTAAATCTCACTGTTGATACAAAGCTGACAGAAGATAGTATGAAAGTACGGTAACAGATTATCATCATCATGTTAAAATTGCATATGTGATCATTAAAAACTTTAAAATAGATGGCAACTGATAAATTACATTTTTTAAATGCAGCATTACCAGGCTCTTTCAGTATTTGGGCATTTCCAGCAAGGCCTTGGGGTCCATCACCACTACCATTAATTTCTGGAGTTAAATGATTGTTCTCTTGTTCTGCAATTCTTTTCAACAGTTCATCCTTGTAGTAAAAAAAAGTATTTAGACATTAGAATTCACATAAACTTAAAACTGTCATAAAATTAAACAAACAATCTTCCTTATGGTAATACAGGTGACAAGCAAACTAAAAATACAAAAAGTTGTGTCTGCATTGCATCACTCCCCCACCAAGAAATAAATAAATAAATAAATATTCTTAAATCATTCCCAAGAGCCAACCAGAAGCCCATAAAACATAACCTGGCTCTAAAAAAGTACTAGACAGTTTTTTTTCTCTCTTTTTTAAATTATTATTATGGATACATTTATAGGAGACATGTTAGATGTGCTTGTCTGTGGAAAGCACAGCTGAATCTACATACATACCTCACACAACACCGAAAGCTGCAATGGTAAATCTTCCAGTTTAACAAAGTCTTCCTCGTCAGACTTCTGGCTTAGGTTTCCAGATCCAGCCTCCTAAGAAAAAAGGCATCTCAGCAATGTAGTCCTATCATATAAATTTAATCCCAAACTATTAAAAGCTTCATTACTACAAAACATGCACATTCTGCAAAAGTAACAACAGGTTGCAAGTGGTGGGCAGTGCTCACCAGGACCAGGTTCATACTGTATTTAGTAACCTATTACAGCCATTTACAGTTTTGTAAGTCTGTGTCAAAAAGCAAATAAATCAATATTGTAATAGGGTGATTGAATAGTGCAATGCCTATTTCTTTTTTAAACTTACATAGTCAATCATGACAGGAGAATCTGTATCAGGGCTGCACGCCAAAGAGCTTTCTGGAGTTAAAGTGGCAGATCCAGTGTCCATTTGCATGGGAGCAGTATCTGCAACTGTTCCTTCAATAAGCGGTAAGGAAGGAACCACCTCTTCTGTAGTGACTTCATTTATAGCAGCAGCAGAGGCAGCATCAGCACCACTCTCATTCAGTTCTTTAGAGTTCCCATCAATGGGTTCAGTAACAGCTGTTACGTTGTTTTTAGCTTGAAGGGGGGGGGGATACCAAATTTGTTATTTCTAAGCAATTCTTAGCATTAGCAATTTTAAAAACTTATGTTTTCATAGCTGGTCATACAAGTGGTTAAAATAGAAGTTAAGAATTTCAACCCAATAGTGAAATATATTTTGAATCTTTTTGTACAGAAAGTTAAAACAAAGTGAAACTTCACAATAAAAAAATGTTGAGGATTACTTTATACATGGGTGAAAGTGGTCAATTATCATTTTGACAAACTATTGGGGCAAAACCAATCTTTTGGCTGGGGGTCTGGGGGCCACATAGCCCTCCCAAAGCTCTGGGGTTGTACATGCTCTCAGATGCATTCTGAGCAATTTTGGACCACATTCAGAAGCAAATTGGAACTTGACTTTGTAGAAAAAGAAATTCAGAAATTACTTCACTTACAAGTTTATTTTACCAGATGAAGCAACCTGATAAATCACACATGGGGTTAGGTAACAAACAGTTTTGAAATGTTACTGATCACACCTTTTACATGTATGCCCAATTCACATAATAATTTTATAAAACAAATATTTTTTATAAAACAATTATACAAAAAAAACCCCACAAAAACAACAAACAAACAACAAAAAAACCACATTCTAGCCTACTTCACTAAAGTAAAAACGGGCTTCTGTTATTTTGAAATACCACTGCTTCAGATTATTACCAGTGCTTAACAGTAACAACATTTTATTTAGAGCTGTTGTTGAACTTAAACCTGTTCATGGCCCCGCAGCAACACAAACCTACTAATTTTCTTATTTAAAAAATAAATAAAAAAATAAAAAAAATAACCATCTGAATATAATTTAATAGAGAATAAAAACAAACTAAAACCTAACAAATACCTAGCCTATATTTAATTAATAATTTATTTTGTAGTCTCCAAAACTGCCCAGCACCTTCAACATTAGCTGTTGTAAACAGTGCAGACCAGACTATGGGTCAAACCAGCGTTCGCAAGGGTGCGTTTTAATGTGTTTTTCTATTTATTAATGTTGGACTAATGGTGTCTTCAATGACTTGTATCTATATATAGATTTTAATTTTGCCATTTCACAATTCATAGGAATGGACCTGGGAGAGACCATTTTGATGGAATTCCATCTACAGACAGAACACTTTCACCCATGTATATATAAACTTTTAATACAACACTCACATCCCATAGACTTGAGGTTTACATAGTTTGTAGTTCTATTAAGTGTTCATTATGTTTACAATTATTTATTTAAAATATACATATTTACTCCACCTTTTTCCTTTCATTTCAGTGCCTGGTATTCCCCATAAAAAAACTAAACAAATCACATGAATAGCTATGCGAATAAAGTTTGCTTTTGTACATTTATTTTGAATGGTGCTGGCTTGGATCACTCTACTGACCCTTTGTTTATCTGCCCTTTATTATTGGTCTGTGCTAATTGCAACTTTCAGGTTATGTCTCACAAGCACATTAAAACGACTATTGTTTTTCACTCTAAAGCATAACTTGAACATACCTTCTGTGCTATCAATAGAATCCTGCTCAGACTGATCTGTCTGTGTCACATTTTGGGATTTTACATTTGTACCCTAAAAGACAAAAACACCAACATTTCATAACACAGGTTTTGCAATCTTGCCCACCCTCCAAGAAATTAGCACATTGTATAGGAGTAAAAAAAAAACAGATTATATTTATTATTTATACTTAATCATTAATCCCTACAGAAAATTTTTATTTACTCCCTATAGGAAAGATATATTCCCTACAGTCCCATTATAAATAACACACACAAAAAAATATATTTAAAAAAACACAACCACCCCATTACCCAATTGCGTTTTAGTACTTTACAGATTGATTTGTGTTAATTAAAAGGAAGTTGCAAACTACCTGTTCCTGCTCATTTTCATCAGCAGTTTCATTACTAGCTTGCAGAGATGTCTGAACCTCAACAGGTCCAGCTTCGAACTCCTCCAGTTCCTCATCTTCATTCTCATCCTCCCCACTGCCATAGTTAGTCAGCGCCTGAGTCTCTGCTTTAGAAAGACCTTAGGTTTTAAATAAAAAAAGGGATATGAATAGGTCACAGAAACATATTGGTGGTTTTGTGAACAAAAACATATTGTGCAATCTAGCATCCTATATCGGTATCTCACATTACCTACATGCACAGTTAATTCATGTGAAATTGATTGTTTAATATCCTTGAAATGTTTAACTAAAATTGGGCAAAAGATATTAACCTATTCTACATATCTTCATGAGATACAAGTGTTTTAATGGCTTAAATAAAGTTTGATATTGATAAAACTGTACTGATGGTTTAATAGTGTAGATATAAAAATACACTTTGAAAAAAAAATCTTTAAATAAAATCAGAAAGTTTTTTGCTATAGTACAAACCTGTCATACATTTTTCATCTAAAAGACACTACAAGTTCCATGCATGACAAGTAGCCAAATGATTTAAAAGGAGGATAAGTCTGAAAATTACAGCCACTTTGAAGTGCTATTAAGGAAACATATCTCTGCTATTACAAAGCCTATACTTACTTATAGAAACAGGCAGACCTTCACTGTCATCTTCATCATCATCATCCTCCTCCTCCTCCTCCTCCTCTCTGTCAGACGTATTACAGCTCATGTTCTCCTTAACTTCAGCGGTTCCATTGATCTCAGACTCAATTACAGGATTCTGCTCAGTTTCATCTCTGTCCTGGAAATGTTGTAAATAAAAATTATGTGTCAGTGGCATCTCACAACAAACGTAAACTATAGCTGTCAGTAGATGTCAAAGGGTTGAAAAATATAAAATGTAAAAAATCAACCTAGACGGTTTTATCTTCATTGACAGAATACTCATTAGCACACACACACAATTTAATATGACTGAGCAGCGACAGGTTATTTGCCATGGCAGAAATACTGTTGCATTGTGAAGGGATCAGATCCAACAGCTGGGCCCACTAAACTTAATATGCAGCACTATAAAATGTTACTTCAAATTTAAAGGAGAACAATTAATCAGTGCCAGGATGAATTTAATAGTAAACTTACTTTATCTTCATCCTCAAAATCTCCTGTAAAAGACTGTTCACCTTCAAGCAGTTTACTTTCCTAAAATACATTTTAAAGTTAGTTAAGTGACATTTAAATGGTGTATGTAAAACAAAACACAAATAAAGTTCAAGATGATTCAAGAGAGGGAAAAAATAATTGCAGCAACAATGGAAAATGTAGATCTTATTTAAAGAACAAACAAACCTGTGGATTAAGAGTTGGTTTAACAGTTGTAGGTTCCATTTTATTTTTACATTTCTGTTTTATAGCACTGCTGTTATCAAGATCTTGCATTAGCCTGAAGAAAGCCAATTCATTAAAAAGGATCTCAGAAATTTCCACAAGAAGATCTTCTCCACATTCCTTCAGAGTCCTACCAGAAAATTTAGTTAAAGAATCCTAAAAGTGCAAATGAATACATAGTTAATCTTGGGAATATTATATGCTTGCTTTTAAGAAGTTGTTCGCTTTTCAAATGCTACAAGTTAAAACAGCCCTGAATGGCAGATGTCCTTTGTATTGTAAGCAAATTTTCCAGTGGTGCACCAGGCTGTTGAAATGTCTTAACAGTTTATTTATGTAGTTTCTGAATGAACTAAGGAGCCATCCTAAAATAAACTATGCATTTTTGTTTTTACTGACTAGACACAAGTCACTCATGGGAGGTCTTATGCCACAAGAAGCATGACACACTGTACATGTTAGAGTTATAGGGAGATTAGGAGTGAATTCTGAAAGCACAAAAGTAAACAAACCAAGGACCGTTTACCTGCCAAGATTATTGATACAACCCATTCACAGAAGCTTGCTTTATTGGTTATATAAAAGTTACAAAATCCAACTTTTTCTTATTATTTAAAAAAAAAACTATATCAAAATTGAGTCCATCTACATTTTCTTTTGAAAAGAGGAAACGGCAGATGGATTGAATACCGTATGGCGATTGATGTAATGAATTGGGTTTGTAAGGAGTCATCGCATACCGCACGCAAAACCAATGCTCAGCAGGCTAAAATAAGCTTAAGAGTGAATGCTCCGAGAGCACAAGGCAGCTAAAACTTAAATATGATGTGGTTTTTATCCAGGTCAGTTTAAAATCTACATAAACTATCTAAACAAGTGACTTTTAAATTTACTACCACTTGTGTTTTATGCTTTACAATTAGAACGTTGACCAAATGAAGGCAATTAGTCACATGATCTTCTGTAACTATCTCTTAAAAATTAACTAATCATTTTTAAATACTAAATTATGTTTCCATTTATCAAAAGCTAAACACCACATTTAACAAAAGTAAGAAATATTTTGTGTTGCCCATTTTGCTTTACAGTATCCAGCTTCACGGAAAAGGCACAGATGCAAGAGCACTAAGGAAACTGGAAATGCATCATAGGATTAGTAGTCCCAAAACAGCACTAAAATAGGAGTACTAATCTGCATGGAAGTTTACATTTCTCAATATCATTTACACACAGCTGTTCAAACTAGGGCAATTTGTTTTATTCAAAATGTTCTTCCCTGGTGGGGCTCCAAAATAATTCAACAAAACAGGAAATTCATGTTGAGTGAATTCATATTATCAGAAGTCATTTACAATATGTGACTGCTAAATTTGGCAGCAACCATGTAGAAAATTTGTAGTATCAGGAAATTAGTTTAATCCAAGTTCGTCTTAATGAGAATTGACTGTAGTTTTGATCAGGAAGTACTGAAACCACCCTACAAATTCCAATGATAACCATGTTAAGACTTTTTAATGATATGCCAAGATGTAAGTAGGTCAAACTAACCTGTAGTATACCGCCTAGTTGTTTATGGAAAAACCTCACAAACTCCTTGCTCTCATCATTTTGTTGTGTGAGTGTCAGGACCATACGTCTAATTGAAGTTAGCAGCTGTGAAGAGCAAACATCCTCCATGTGCTCCTACAAAAAAAAGTCAACATTAGCTACTACTAGATTTTATATTCTATTGTACAGCTACATTTCATTAAACATTTTTATTTACTCACTTTAAGAAAGGGTATGACTTCCGTCATGATGGCTTTAATCTGTCTATCCAGTTGCTGAGTATCAATGCGTGGACAAGGAATATCTGAAGAAACATGCCCAGTAATAGAACGTCTACTGCAAGCACCTGAACATGAAGCAAAAATCATTTATAATAAACTAATACAAATATTGTAGAACACCACATTTTCAGAAATGTATTTTAAATAATAATAATAATAATAATAATAATAATAATAATAATAATAATAATAATAATAATAATAATAATAATAATAATAAATAAGCAAAATAGGTTAAGCACAGCCAAAGAAAAATAGTACTCGGGAAAGAAGTACCTTCTAAGCTTTCAGCAGCACCTTGTTCAGCAGCAGAAGAGTCCACAGCATTCCTGTTATATTCAGCTTGGAGCTTCATGCGCTCATATTCCCTTATCCTAGCCAGTGCTTTGTCTAAGTGAATCACAGTGTTACCTGCACCAAGAAACATGCAAAAAAGTCAAAATTAAAAACGAGTTTTAACAATGGAAACATTCCAGTTATGCTTGTACTACAGCACTCTAAAAGACACAGTTTCTATATGTAGCACCAGTCCCTTTTGCACAAAAAAGTAATATAAAGTTGACGGAACACAAAATAACTTACCTAGATCATCATTTGCAAAAGGTTCAAGATTTGAAGCGGTTGACAATATACTTGCATTATCCAAAAATTCACCATCACCTTCATTCTGTTTCCTGTTTAAGCGAGATTTGCTCTCAATGCTCTTTTCCGATACCTCCTAGATAAATAAAAATAGGGAATCACAATACGCTTACTTAACCACTTCAGCTCCAGGACGTATGCAGGTATGTCAAAAGGCAAAACACTTGTAGGACCATGACCTGCGTATGTCAAGGTTTGCCAACTATTCTATGGGTTTCTTTCAACCTTTTCTGCCAGTGTACATGCTGTACAGGTTGTGTTGGGGTTTTGTCTGGTGACATTTTTATCCAATCACATTTCACACAAACATCTCTTGCATCTGTGAGTGCATTGAGAAGAATGGAAGATACAGCAGCAAACCAATGGGTATCTAAATGTGCATATATAGCATTTACTTAAATTTTGGTACAGTTTATTTGCTGTATTACTTGTTTACTTTTATTTTATATTGGTATAACTTGCTTGCTATTATTGCAAACAAAATAAAATCAATATATAGGAGTCTGGTACGATCAGGGGATTCTGAAAACAATAGCTTTGAAAAGAAGGATTTATTTGTGAAAATTAAGACATTTTTATTTTGCACCAGAGTATACAGCAATAGAGCAAAACACATGTTCCTTTCTGCATGTTTTGATTTGATTTTTTTTTTTTTTTTTAATAGCTGAAAGGAGTTTACATTCCTATGCATACCAACAAGTGAGCACTTCACATGTAGAAATACAGTAAAAAGGTCGTAATGATGTGATTTAGCTGATGTGACATATGTTTTGAAAGAGTAAAAAATAATACATGTGCATAAAAACTTTTTATTCTTCAGAAAGCTTGTGTTTTGTATGCATCATACAGTTCACAAATAAAATGTTTATTCTATTGTTCATTGCATGTGATGTCATTTACAGAAAAAAAATTGCAGGATTGTTTCTTTTCAAAAAGAAATATTTATTGTTCATAAATAAAAAGTATATGTAAAATCTGATATTGATTTTTACATCTTGAGTTGAGGGGGTTAATAGCAGGACTGTAAAACAGCGAAACATATTTAAAACAAAGCTCCTTGTAAATTTAAAAGTAACAAACTTACAGCATCACTTGTAGCTAGACTTTCACTTGGAGTAAGTTCTGAATTAGAAGCAGCCCATGTAGCTGAACTGAGTGACATTGCAGTCTCCTCATTTGTCTCTTTGTTCTCTGACAGATGCCTGGCAGCAATGTCCTAAAATTATAAGATGTTAAATGGACTGTATCCAGTACCCTAAAAAGTGCTACTAAAGCAAACAATTTAACCCTCACCCCAGATACATACACACAAACAAACAAACGGTTGAAAACAAGCACTGTATCACAAACATGGTCAGTAGTTAAAAGAATGTGGCACTGACGCAGTTAATATTCACTGGGCAGCATCTGTAATGGAAGTTTGAGAATACAACTGTGTACCAACTACAGATACCCTGTGTCAAAGCATCCAATCAATATTTCCAGAGATTAAAGCAATGAAGCAGTAAAATTGTTCATTTATAGTGTAAGACAGTAACTCAGTGTACTTTCTCTAAGCAGCTGTACAAGCAAAAATCACACAACAGTCACATTAGGTCAGAGGTCAACGTCATATATACCAACACATTATATTTTCAGGGTTATAAAAACCCAGCATGCTTAAAGTCATTACCTCAAATGGGTTCGGATACGAGGCTTTGACACTATACTGGGGGCTGTCAAAGGTTTTTCTTCTCTATTGAACTTGTTCTAGGTCATCACAGAACAAATATGTGTTCCGAGTATGTAGCCAATATGGCCAATCTAAGTGTTAGGTATTTCTCACATTCAGAAAACTAAAATTTAACATGACCCCAACATGGCGGACATCTTAAATCACAATACAAAGTAAAGGCTTCTGTGAAATTCTCTCTTTCTCCCCCCTCCCCCTCCCCTTCCCCCTCCGAGGAGTTCTGAAAGGCATAAAATAGGTTCTCAGTATTAAAGTAAAACATTATTGATACCCAACAAAATATAATAAACTCATTAGAAAGTCAGCCATGTGTACATGAAAAAAATTAGCATTACCTGCAAGGCATAAAGTGCTCTTTGTCGCAAATAGTCCGTCTTGAGCATCTGAAGTTCATGAAAAAGCTCAATAAGAAAATGTGGTCGAGACTCATTCTGTGAAATTAGAGTTGCCACTTCAGAATAGATTTTATCCCGTAAAGCTTCAAACATAGAAAAATCACTGCCAGTTTCTGTAAAAAACAAACAATTGAGTAGAAAATAAATTCATAATAAAATGTGCAATGTAGTGCTACACTATTTTAATGTTAAAGAAGTGACCAAGTTTACAGTTGCAACATTTTGTATAAAATAAACAAATTAGCACTATAAAACTGTGTAAAGCACACACAGACACATTAATTGTGCAATTTATTTAAACAAATGCATGGTAATAAAAACAGCACACATCTCACCTACATTTGCAGGTGCTGAATGGAGTTTCTAAAACAAGCTAAGAGCCAAATGGAATAAGTAAAAATGTGCAGTTAATTTAAATATAAAATCTGGACAACACTAAAATTGGTTAGAACAGTCTGTTGCTTTATGGAGGGTAAATTAGCAATTTGTTCATTTTAATCCTAATAGATAATTCTTAAAAAAAAAAAAGTGACACTACATAGATGTCTCAAATAAGGGAAGTCCAAATCAGAGGGGGATTAAATGTAAAAACAGATTTTCACATACAATACTGATAAACATGCAGAGACACACAATTACCTGGTGCTTCAGTGCATGCATTTCTGTTAGAGTGGAAGGGTGCTCTCCAAACATGTGCTGTAGGGAATTGGACAGATAAAAGTGATACACAAAACGAGGTGTGCAGAAACAAGTAAAAAGAAGGTTTAAAAAAAAACGTAACAATAATAATAATAATAAATGTGTGCTGGGACAAACATGTTATTTTAAAGTAATCTTAGTAAATGTCTCTCTTTGTATTTGTACTGTACTATTGACATGTACCCGTGCTGGCCCTGTGGGCACAAAGTGAATAAACTAAACTAATTTTACATTATATTCAAAGAATAAAACTACAACTACAACTAATAATAATAATTGCACACAGTAAGCACCGTTACTGCATGCTTTCTACACCTGCTGTATTCACTAACCAGTGGCAGCCAACCTAGTGTGTGTAAAAAAGCGCGTGGAAAAAGTACTGCGTTCCAGGCATTTAAATATAATCAATAATGTTAATATTAATGTATGGAAATGTATGCAAATTACACCACAAAATACAGCAAGGTAGGTATTTCATATGCAAACCATATTCACTTAAGGGTGCTAACTTTACTAGGTGCCTCAGCATGTGTTAAAAGTACTGCTTATTGAAACCATGCGGTGTCACAGAACCAGCAGATGAGCTACACAGGAGAGCGAGAAGAAGAGTCAGGGAGAGAGTATTTCGGACCAAGCAGACATTACTGGGGCTGTGTGATGAGGAGGTAATAACTAGATACAGATTGAGCACAGATCATATTAGCCTTACATGTAGGGCCCCTGAAAATTCACGATATCATGATTCACAGAAATCGTGCATTGGACTTCCTAAAGTGAAAAATACGCATTTTATTTTCCTTACAGTAGTTTACATTACTCTTCACCTCCCGTTCATTTCATACTTTTATCAAGTAGAATTAGCGCTACAGTAGTTGTACATGGTCCGGCAAACAAATACCGGCTTCATGAGTGGTGAATTCCTCATACTATACAGTGACGTAACATGTGAGTCAGAGGCAGGAAGTTTAAAATGGTTGTTAGATAGTGTTGATATATTACTAGCTTGCAGTTTATGATTAACATTAAAAATGGAGACAGCTAACAAAAAAAATTCATTCATTTCAACAGAAGATCACGTTCAGAGCTACGAAAAGGGAACGTTGCATGCAGACGGTGGGATTTTGTTTTGCTCAACTTGTAATCTTGAACCTACTGCTTACTTAGTAGATACACTGCATCTTAACCACACAGTAGGTAAGGCTGTCATTAAGACGCTTGTGAAGAATGGTATTGATTTCATCTTTGTGTCTGCCTTTGTAATAGACAATGTAACCAAGGGAGAAACGCTAGCTGTTTACGTCTATGCTTAGTCGTATACAGTTTATTTTTATTTTATTTTTTGGTTGATAGGCTCCAGTGGCATATATGATGTTATATAATTTACTAATAATTTGACGGTATCTGTGGTTTTAAAACTTCATAAAAAATAATTTCTGCTTTTTATAAAGAAAAACACAAAAACTTTGGTTTTGTCATTTCAGGTTTGCAGTTAACGTTTCTCCCATATTTAATATTTTGGTATTAAAGGCAGCAAAATAGTCTGAGAATTACAGTCACTGTAATTAATGTGTCAACATACGTTCTAGGGGTTTACAAAACTCAAAAATGTTGTTTAATATGTAATTCAAGGTTGTTTAAAAAAAAATCTATTTTATATGCTTTTTTTTTTTTGCAGCCAACACAGACCATTTTAAAAGACTTGTTTCCAGCAAAAGTTTGATTCATTTTTAAAGATTGTTTCAATAGTGACTCAAGTTACAATGCTACAATGTACTCGTACATCCTCAGACAGTCTTGGTGTAACAGGGAAGATCTGTGCTGACTGTTTGGCGCATGCAGGAAGAGGGCAGCAACCCGTAAGATCCGCCTGTCAGTCATGGCAATGACACAGAGAGGTGGGATGAGGGTGTGTGGTCTCTCCCTCTCTCTGAATGGTTGGGAGACCGGACTTGGGGGATTGCTGGGCTTATAAAATAACGCTCTGTTGTTCCCTCAGGTCGGCCCCTATAGGACGACAAACGAGCAAGCAGAAGCTCTTGCTGGACCGAGAACGGCCAGAGAACGAAATCAAAACAAAATAAAAATAAATAAAGGGGTAGCGGAGAAACCGTGGGCAGGTCCAAAAGTATAGACCGTAGTCTGAGGGAACGGTGGAGTTTAAGACGGAGACCTGGACGGTGCAGGTAGCGACGGTCCGGGAAACGCTGCAGAGTGCAGCACCTTTATTTTGTAGTTTTTGTTAGTAGTATTTTGTTTTCCCTTTTTCTTTGTGCCTTTTGTTTTCATTATTATTGAGCACTTGTATGTGCACTGGACTGTCTACCGTATTGGTAAACCTGTGGTCCTGATTATTGTTGGCAGTATTCAGGCCACGGACAACAGTGCCCTCTGTGTGTCAAAATAAAATCAGTGCGCCTGAGCGGCGTTACAAATAAAGTTTTGTCTCCTGTGTGTCAGTGAATTGCCCACCACCCTTCCACACCAGGATATATGAAGATTACGAAGCAGGTGTATATGCATCACTTTCAGTTATGTTAATATACCGAGCATCAAAAGAAACTTATCACTATTATAACACATTTATTAAAAAAAAGGTATATAAATGATGGACATTGACAAAATGTTTTTGGTTTCTTTTTAATCACTCGGTCATTCATCTTTAACCATGACACGCTTGAGTGACTATGACTGAAGCATATGCACTTAATCGCCTAATTAGTGAGACAGTTGATTGGACACTGGATATGGAGTGATTTCAGTTGATGAATTGCAAGCTTGAATAAAAGCAATAAAGAATCACAGAAAAAAAACAAAAAAAAGCAAGAATATGCCACATCTGTCAAGAGAGCAGTGCCTTCGTGCAATCGGCATGTTGGAGGCTGGAGTAGGGCAACGTACTGTGGCTCGTCGTCTTGGGCGCTCACAGGTATACCCAGACCACACACTGTCAATGACAGGCCACAAGTCACTGCACCTGCTCTAAAACAGAGTTTGCCATTTTTCGATCACATCGAGTTAATTTTATCCAAATATAAGTGATACATTTCTTTTGATGTTCAAATATAAAGTGGTATGTTTCTTTTGAAGCTCAAATATAAGATATGTTTCTTTTGATGCTCCGTATATATTTATATAGTCACCATGTACTTGTGATATTTAAGTAGTCTATGCTTAAAATAGCTTTAAAATATACAAAAGAAACTGTAAATGTCCAATAAATGAATGTACAGAGTGCGAGTTGAGCTGCAGTCATAAACACAAGCAATCAAACGGCATCCAATGTTAAAGTGAAGTTTCGCCAAACACCTTTTGAAATGTAAATAGTGAACTTTTAATTGACTGAGCGAGTGCTTTGCTGACTTGATTAATATTACAAAATAAATCAGAGGGAGATCAAGTTGAACAAACAAATATTTATTTGATTTGCTGAGTTAAACATAACAATTACTTTCTCTGCTTTGACTATCTCGCAGGACACTGATTTGCAGTCTTACGGTTATAAACCTTAACATCACATTTCCCTACTTTTGTCGTTTTAATATCACCCCTAAATATATCTATATATGGAGGTATATCAGCACTACTAAAATGAAAAAAAGGTTTTTTTTTGCATGTACACAAAAGGTTTAAATGGTTAAAAAAACACGATGTTTTGGACAAAAGCCATTCAGCTGTGTAGAAATAAAAGTAAACTTGTTGTAGTTTACAGCACTGTGTTAACTTTTCTTTCTACACAGCTGAAGAGCATGTAAATAGTCTTTGGCGGTTTTGCTATTTTTATTGTGCATGTTTTTTTTCTGTTCTTTGATTATGAGGTCATCACCAGCGCAGAACTTCAATCATGACAATGCCCTGTATATCATATCTTGTAGTCCCATTTTCTTTTATCTGGAGCTCAGCATCCAATAAAATTACAAGTCACACAGACGCTGACACTTGGCTTCAGCAAATCCGGCTGAACCCTACTTCTTGCCTCAGGACTGGTTAATATGGGGATTCTTAGACATGGATTGACACGCATGCAATTACAACTGTTTTAAAGTCTATTTAAAAGAGTTTTTTACTATTTATTGGACAGCTTTTTTTGCTTGTGCATGCAAATCTGGACTCAAGAGCTGCGTGTTGATCTGTTTTTTTTTTTTTTTATATATAGAAATCCCACACAGACTATTTTTCCATTTTAGAAACTGCTGTGTATATTCTGGCAATGTGGTCAATTGGTGCAAGGCAAAACACTTTGAGATATATATATATATATATATATATATATATATATATATATATATACAGTGCCTTGCAAAAGTATTCAGACCCCTGATCAATTCTCTCATATTACTGAATTACAAATGGTACATTGAAATTTTATTCTGTTTGATATCTTATTTTAAAACATTGAAACTCAAAATCAATTATTAAAAGGTGACATTGGTTTTATGTTGGGAAATATTTTTAAGAAAAATAAAAAACTGAAATATCTTGCTTGCATAAGTATTCAACCCCTGTGCTGTGGAAGCTCCCAGTTTACACCGATGAAAGAAATTGCCCTAACGAGGACACAATTACCTTACCATTGGCCTCCACCTGTGAACCATTAAAGTTGCTGTCTCATTTTCTGGATAAAAACCCACTGTTGAAGGATCATTGGTCAGGCTGTGAATCTGAAGGAAAATGAAGACCAAAAGAGCATTCTACAGAAGTTAGAGATAAAGTAATACAAATGCATAGATTAGGAAAAGGGTACAAAATAATATCCAAGTGTTTGGATAGCCCAGTGAGCACAGTTGGATCAACAATCAAGAAGTGGAAGCTGCGTCACACCACCCAGGCACTGCCAAGAGGCCGTCCCTCAAAACTCAGCGCTCAAACAAGAAGGAGACTTGTGAGAGAAGCCACAGAGAGGCCAACAATCACTTTGAAGGAGCTACAGAGTTCAGTGGCTGGGAGTGGAGTAATGGTGCACCAGTCAACCATATCAAAAGCTCTGCATAACACTGGCCTGTATGGGAGGGTGGCAAGAAAGAAGCCGTTACTCAAAAAGTACCATCTGAAAGCATGTCTGGAGTTTGCCAGAAAGCATGAGAGTGACCCAGCTGCGATGTGGGAAAAGGTTTTGTGGTCAAATGAGACCAAGATAGAGCTTTTGGCCAAAACTCAAAGCTTATGTGTGGCAAACCTAACACTGCCCATGCCTCAAGGCACACCATCCCTACAGTGAAGTATGGTGGTGGCAGCATCATGCTGTGGGGATGCTTCTCATCAGCAGGGACTGGGCATGTTGTTAAAATTGAAGGAAGAATGGATGGAGCAAAATACAGAGAAATACTGCAAGAGAACCTGCTTCAGTCTGCTAAAAAACTGAAGCTTGGGAGGAAATTCACCTTTCAGCAGGACAATGATCCCAAGCACAAGGCCAAAGCAACATTGGAGTGGCTCAAGAACAAAAAGGTGAATGTCCTACAGTGGCCCAGTCAAAGTCCTGATCTCAATCCTATTGAGAATCTGTGGCACTATTTGAAAATTGCGGTCCACAAGCGTCGTCCAACCAACCTGAACAACCTGGAGCAAATCTGCCAAGAATGGGCCAAAATCACTCTGACACTGTGTGCAAAGCTTGTACATACTTACCCCAAAAGACTTAAAGCTGTTATTGCAGCGAAAGGTGGCTCTACCAAATATTAATGTGTGGGGGTTGAATACTTATGCAAGCAAGATATTTCAGTTTTTTATTTTTCATAAAAATATTTCCCAACATAAAACCAATGTCACCTTACAATAATTGATTTTGCGTTTCAGTGTTTTAAAATAAAATATCAAACAGAACGAAATTTCAATGTACCATTTGTTATTCAGTAATATGAGAGAATTGGTCAGGGGTCTGAATACTTTTGCAAGACACTGTATGTGTATGTGTATGTATGTACACTACCGGTCAAAAGTTTGGGGTCACTTCCATGTATGTTTTCCATGAAAACATACATGAAATGAGTTTGAATAGGAAATATAGCAAAATGAATAGGAAATATAGTCATTGACAAGGTTAGAAATAATGATTTTTAATTGAAATAATAATTGTGTCCTTCAAACTTTGCTTTCGTCAAAGAATCCTCCATTTGCAGCAATTACAGCCTTGCAGACCTTTGGCATTCTAGTTGTCAATTTGTTGAGGTAATCTGAAAAGATTTCACCACGTGCTTCCTGAAGCACCTCCCACAAGTTGGATTGGCTTGATGGGCACTTCTTACGTACCATACGGTCAAGCTGCTCCCACAACAGCTCAATAGGGTTGAGATCCAGTGACTGTGCTGGCCACTCCATTATAGACAGAATACCAGCTGACTGCTTCTTCCCTAAATAGTTCTTGCATAGTTTGGAGCTATGCTTTGGGTCATTGTCCTGTTGTAGGAGGAAACTGGCTCCAATCAAGCGCCGTCCACAGGGTATGGCATGGCGTTGCAAAATGGAGTGATAGCCTTCCTTCTTCAAGATCCCTTTTACCCTGTACAAATCTCCCACTTTACCACCACCAAAGCACCCCAGACCATCACATTGCCTCCACCATGCTTGACAGATGGCGTCAAGCACTCCTCCAGCATCTTTTCTTTTGGTCTGCGTCTCACGAATGTTCTTCTTTGTGATCCGAACACCTCAAACTTAGATTCGATCTGTCCATAACACTTTTTTCCAATCTTCCTCTGTCCAGTGTCTGTGTTCTTTTGCCCATCTTAATCTTTTTCTTTTATTGGCCAGTCTGAGATATGGCTTTTCTTTGCAACTCTGCCTAGAAGGCCAGCATCCCGGAGTCGCCTCTTCACTGTTGACGTTGAGACTGGTGTTTTGCGGGTACTATTTAACCCTTTGCGGTCCATTGTTGGACTGGGTCCGACATTGCAATTATTCCCACCAGGTCCTTTGTCGGACCCTGTCCGACATCATTTTAAAACGCAAAAAGTCGTTTTTTCAACGGAAAAGCCGAGAAAACCATTCAATGGCCGAGTGGGAACGAAAGGAGCGAGACAAGCCGATAAAAAAAAAAAAAAAAAAGGCGATCTCATGAATAGTCATACTAGCCCCCTTCATCAGATGGGGCGGTCGTATGGAAACAAGCTAGAGTACAGTATCAGCGCACAGAGACTATCAAGGACATTTGCAGAGCTTTTTGAGATGTTATAGTAATAAAATAATGACTTGGATTGCATTATTGAGGAGTTTGGTGATAAAACGAGTCATCAGGAGACGATTGATCGGTATGTACGACTATTATTATTATTTTTATTTGGTAGCATATGTGAAAGCGATAGCAAACGAAAGGGTGGGGCGGGCTGGAGATCCCTAGTGAGTGCTTTGTTGATATGCAGGGCCATTTAAACCCGTTTGACTGTGGGAAAAAATACTTTTAAACAGCGCGTCTAAAATTAACTGCGCGTGTAAAAATTAATTAGACCTGGCGAGCCTGACGCAGAATTAATAAATGGACCGCAAAGGGTTAATGAAGCTGCCAGTTGAGGACCTGTGAGGCGTCTGTTTCTCAAACTAGACACTCTAATGTATTTGTCCTCTTGCTCAGTTGTGCACCGGGGCCTCCCACTCCTCTTTCTATTCTGGTTAGAGCCAGTTTGCGCTGTTCTGTGAAGGGAGTAGTACACAGCGTTGTAGGAGATCTTCAGTTTCTTGGCAATTTCTCGCATGGAATAGCCTTCATTTCTCAGAACAAGAATAGACTGACAAGTTTCAGAAGAAAGTTCTTTGTTTCTGGCCATTTTGAGCCTGTAATCGAACCCACAATTGCTGATGCTCCAGATACTCAACTAGTCTAAAGAAGGCCAGTTTTATTGCTTCTTTAATAAGCACAACAGTTTTCAGCTGTGCTAATTGCAAAAGGGTTTTCTAATGATCAATTAGCCTTTTAAAATGATAAACTTGGATTAGCAAACACAACGTGCCAGTGGAACACAGGACTGATGGTTGCTGATAATGGGCCTCTGTACGCCTATGTAGATATTCCATTACAAATCAGCCGTTTCCAGCTACAATAGTCATTTACAACATTAACAATGTCTACACTGTATTTCTGATCAATTTGATGTTATTTTAATGGACAAAAAATTTGCTTTTCTTTCGAAAACAAGGAAATTTCTAAGTGACCCCAAACTTTTGAATGATATATATATATATATATATATATATATATATATATATATATTTTTTTTTGAATACATGTATAATAAATAAAATAAATGTTTGGATATTCAGATATTTGTCCCAGCACTAAAATAAATTAGTGGTGGAAGAAATATACATAGAAATATTTTTTGACATGTATTTGGATACAAACAATCAGATATTCGTATTTGCTACAAGTGACAAAAATACCTTGCACTTATTTACAATCTCACCAGAATTTAAAAAAAAAAATGGCAAAAGAAAAGAGCTCTGTGTGATATGAGATATAGAGTATATATATATATATATATATATATATATATATATATATATATATATATATATATATATATATATATATATATATATATATATATAAATTGTAAAAACACATAGAATCAACACAGCAAATCCTGAGCCTCTATTTAAAAGTTTTAGACAGCAAAAATTAAAGCAAACTAGATTATGCGCGCACACACAGTTCTCTATGGAAAGCCATCTGGGACAAAAACACGTTGTGCTGCTTTAGAGCAAGCCAGACAAAAAGCAAGCACGTCATTCTGAAATGCCTCGGTTAAACAATACCCAACTTCCTGAAAGTGTTGTGTAGTGATTTTTATAGACTATATATATTATATATATATGTTGTTGCAACTTTGTTATGTGGAATGTAATAAACGAGAACCAAAATGGTAAGTTTTCCCCCCCTTCACGTTACAACGCCATTTCCACATTTGTTTTATTTGAAGTGTTAAAGTTAAATTTCAGTTTTCGTTTGCTTGTTCAGCTACAAAAGGCAGAAGTAAATCTCATGTTACTACTTTATGAAAACGTGTCAATGGCCACTGTTTACTGTGGAGAAACGGCAATGACAAGGAATGAAAAAAAAAAAAAATTTTTTAACTTGAACTGCTATTTGGCATCCTTTGTTTTGCAGTTAATTCACTGGTGTAAAGTAAGTCAAACACAACTTATTATTTACTCCTGGGATATTTTTCTTTTTAATCTGTTACATATGGTAAGGTCTTGCAGTAAAATAAAGGCGCACACACACAGGGGCCACGGCTACACCCCCTGCCCTTGCTGCTATGCTGTCTCGGTCTGCGTTCAGAAGAACATAACAGCTTTTATTACTTTTTGAAAAACAAATATTCAAACGAATATTTAAATTATGGGTGAATATCGGAAAAAGGAAAATCCCATGTTTGTCCCAGCACTAAAATAAAATAGGGAGATGAAGATAAACAAAAACAAAAAAAATAAACCAAAAAAAAAAAAACAGGAAAATGCAAAACCCACACGCAGATCCAACTGCTTATGCTGTACTTATTTTAGAAGTGCTTGATCCTATACAAACATCTAAAAAAAATAGTATTCTAATTAAATTATTTTTATTTTAACCCTAACAGGAAAAGCTGGTTTGACAATCATATTCCAAGAATGTAACTCCAACATTAATTGTTATCAACACTACCTGATGAAAGATCATTGGATTTACTTATTTTTTTCCCCAGTTTGTCATGAGTTAGTTTATCCAAGGCCTCTCCAGATTGTTCTGTCTGTTTGCTGTGGAGACCCTTCTCTTTATAGTCACTGGCACTTGAGACACTAGCACTGTCTTGCCCTGAAAAAAAATGGATTAAAAAAACCCATTTAACTAGAAATGGAAGAAGAACAAAAAGAAATATGGAACTTGTAGAATACACCTATGTAAGCAATTCCTCAAATGGTTTGAGATATGAGGTACTTTTGATACTGCAGTGTGAGAAACTTTGTGAAATTATTAACGCTAAAAGGGTTCATTTTTCTTGTACAATACACATGATCGAACTTGCATATACAGTATATGAAGCTAATCTCCACGCGTTGGATATCATCTGATAACCAACCAAGACACCTGATCCCAATATGGCATCTTATGTCAAAGTGAAAAGTAAAAAGTCAAATTGACAGTAATTGCTCGATTTATATATATTATAAAAAAAAGGGGGTCTAACAGATTTCACATATTTTTTCAATACATACCAATGCCGTCAGCTCTCGGGTTTTTGCCTTGGCCTTTATTTCTTCTTCTGCTCTTTGGCTTGGGAGTTTTGTCTTTAGAAGCCAGACTTGCTTGTGCTGAAGCTTTTCTTGATTTGAAGGTTTTAGTCACAGTTGTCGGATCCATGGGATCTGGCATACTGCTAACACTTTCCAGGGACTCCTGGTCAAACTGTCTGCCACTGCCTGCAGCTTGCTGCCTGATCTTGGTCTTCAGGCCCAACATAACCTTTCCTATGTGGCTGGAGAGATGCTCTTCAGTTTTGCCACCATCCATCCAAGCAGCTCCTTGCCGCTCAGCTCCATCTTTGGTTTCTTTTTGCTGCCTTATTTGGTTAAAAATATTATACATTAAGACCAAAAAAAAGTAAATGTTTCAATGCTTCTAATTCTAGTTGTATTCAAAAGAAAAGACAATTTGATCTATATCCAGTGGCTTGTCTATAGAAAGCTTTCAGAAACCCCTTCTAAAAATGTGATTTGGGGAGTCAGGGGTCCCTTTCAGGTATCCCATCAAAGCAGTACATTGACAATGGTGGCAATGCTAATAATCACAACAAATGATACAACAGCAAAAATATCAATTTCTTATATGCTTAAAGTAAGGATTTTAGGAATGACACCACTCCCTTCAATGTGTATCTACAAAAATATTCTACTCTAGCAGCAAGATATTTTAGTATGCTAATTAATGCTTATTTAGAGTAATTTCTTTGTATTGTGCAATGTATTAACACTAGAACCGCCTGAGTTATAGGCATACCTATAACCGCCAAGAGCCGTCAATTTGACGGCCTTATTAAAAACATATTGTTATAAAAGGGTAAACAATCAGATTTAAGTCGTAGTTTTATCCAGCCATGTCACAAAGCATCTGCACAACCAAAATATAAATAAATGGACATCTGAACAGAACAGTTTATATACAGACATATTACATGAAGCACAACTGCAAAAAAACGACAGATGTAATAAACAAATATTTGAACAGAAATGACTGTATATACAGGTATATTACATACTATACAACCGAAACATTGTAAATACGTAAGACAAAAACGAAAATAAATGGGTTTATATACCTATACAGACCTAAAATGCACATAGGCTAAATAAAAATAAATAAGGCACAGAAAATTGAAAATAAATGTGTTTATGTAGCCAATAGCCAAAAAAAGCATATATATGGAAACAAACTATACAAATAAAAAAAGCAAACATTTGGACAAAACTACTTTCATACAGACATAATTGAAATACGGTAACATAAATAAAGAAAAGGAATGTTATCAACATCTTATCAAAGAAGCCAAAGTGCTCTCCTAAATCACATACCTGCATGCAGTGCACTGTCTTCTTATGATTTGGGCACAGCTAAAGTGTGGTTACCATTGCATTTGTCGGCTGTACACCTGTACAGACCTAAAAAGCGCATACAGTATAGGCTACATGAGCGAGATGCATAGGAAAAAAAATATGTGATCAATACAATACCTTCAGCACGTACATGCTTTGCACTTTCTGTACAAAATAATAATTTGGCTAGCTGCAATAGGCTGTAAAGTATATACAGTATAGTTTCTTAAAGAATACAAGCATGAAATACCCCATGCCACCTGGTTTAAAATGTCAACTCAATACTTCGTTGTATTCAGTTTCATTTATGTAAGGGCTGCAGATTGATCTAATCAGTTCAATAGATCGCCGGCATGGTCATGACTGATACATAAAAAATAATAAAATAGAATACTATAATGTAAAAGCAAAATACTATTTTTTTTCTAATGTAGCTGTCAATTTGATGGCGTCTGGTGGTTCTAGGTAGGAGGGGATTACAACTTTTTCAGTTTTGCGATCCTGCCTTTCAAATTCCGTCAGGGTATTTAATACATTTATTTAGGAAAAGTCAAGAACGGACAACCGCGTATCTTTCACACACGCAGAGTAATTTCAATTTTAAAACGTGAAAACCATCAAATTGACGGCCTTGGCAGTTCTAGTGTTAAAACACATTTGCCATGATTGTGTCATCTTACCGTTTGTTTTCTGTCATATTCAGAGAAGAGCTTTCAAATGGTTTTGGAAAAGCCATGTACTCTGTTTTTGCAGAGGTATTGTGATCTGCTTGTTGCTGTTGC
Organism: Acipenser oxyrinchus oxyrinchus; assembly: GCA_030684275.1. Classification (NCBI taxonomy): domain Eukaryota; kingdom Metazoa; phylum Chordata; class Actinopteri; order Acipenseriformes; family Acipenseridae; genus Acipenser; species Acipenser oxyrinchus. The sequence continues at coordinate 53,760,680 of CM060247.1, forward strand.
TCACTAGTTTTGGTAGCTGCATTTTGATAAAAGTCTCCAAAGCCAGGTGGAAACACAGGGTTAAAGTTAAAACCTGCAAGGATAATGTAAATGAAAAACAAACACTGAAAATATGTATTAGAAACAACCATACTATTAGGACAAAAAAAATTAGAAATAGTTTGAAGTTCTTATTACTTTCAATATATATTCCTAAACATATATTTTAACATTGCACCCCACCCCCCCCAATTGCCCAAACATAAAACATGTTATAGGAAGTAGTAATACAACTGCAGGGATTGTTTTTTCTTAAGTACATTTACAACAAAGTATAATGATTGTGTTTCCATAGGGATTCTATAAGGGTATACATCTTTAATATATACTGTTATCTATGCAATTAACTATATTTAGTAACTCAAATTGATCAGCTCTGGCACAATACATACCAGCAGACATAGGAGAGAACTGTGCAAGCCCAGGCATGTTCATTGAATTTAAAGGGGGGAGAAAATTGAAAGGAAATACAACATTCGGAGAAGGAGGGCACAGACAAGGATCTTGTTCAACACTTTGCTGTGTCTGTTGCAACTGCTGCTGCCGAAGAAGATCATTTAGCATTTGCTTCAACCTGATTGAAATAAAAGTTGTACTTAATTTTCTTTTTCATGCAGATACAAACTTGACATCTTAAGCATTGAATTACTGGCCATGGGTAACCTTAACCACAATAACACTTAAGAAACCACTTCAAATAGAAACATGCTTTGGCTGGTTCCTTCCAGGGGATTCAAAGTGTTATAAGAAAATCCAGGGGGAACTCACCCTGGCAAGATACAAGTTGATCAAAATCAAAATTAGTTTATGTGTACTACTGTTTTCAAATCAAAGCATTTCACACCCAAGGCGGCGTGCAGGAGATACAAAAAATTCAACTTTTGCTGCTCCTTCGTTACATATCCTACCAGCAGCCAATCAGGCAAAAGTATGAGGCTCTCATCTCTCACCCCCTCCTCCCTCCTCTCCTTTCCTCTCCGAGAAGATGACTTGCACAGAATCAACAAACAAAATGGAAATAAAGCTCATCTACCATCCAGGCCTTTATAATACAACTTACTTTTTACCGGTATGCAAACTGAAAAGTCAATGCATGGAGGGCTGTCAGTGTCAAGATGGGGCGATCAGGTGTATCGATAAAGCTTTTATTTCCTACACTGCACCCTTTACTTTGTGTTTTTAGACAAAGCCTGCCTACTTTCCCCCTTTACATTGTAGTCAGGTTTTCATTATTTCAACATTTTAAATCATGACAAATATTTTTCATAATGTTTTGTACCTTTGAACATTGCTCTGTTGCCAAGCCAACTGTGTATAACACTGGTTTAACTGGTGCATGATTAGGTGCACCTGTGGGGATCCAACGTTGTTCGGCAAAATGCTATAGGGGCTGGTAAGCAGAGTCTGAAGCATGTATGAAAGAGTCTGTTGAAAAAACACAAATGTAAGACTTGACAATTCACTGCCATTTTCTTGAAAATATACCTTAACGAAAAATCTTGCTATTTCAAACCCTTTAGAACAGCGGTTCTCTACCTTTTTTTTTTTTTACCCACTTTTGTATTATTCTACTGAAGCTGTGACCAACCCAGTAAAAACAAAGCAATAAAGACATTTAAAAAAATATTTCATTTTATGTAGATATTAGAAATAGGGTTTCCAGTTTTCGGCACTTTTAAAATAAATAAATAAATACATAAACAAAAATAGGCAAGTACTTATCGGCACTTATTTTCAGGACCACGAAACAGGTCAAAATTTGTTAAAACCACCCTCCTACCCATGCTCCACAATGAAACTGGTAAAAATCGGTATACATAAACAACTTAAACAGTAATGTAATATTACCAGTACTAACATCAATAAAACAAAACATGTTATATTCGCAGCTTGTGTCACTAGTAGAAGGCATTTACTCTCCTGAAACCAAAGCCAGGCCAAATGAAGGAATCATGGAAAAAAAATGCTGCACAGCTCCGTTGAAATTAACTTTGTACATACACCTTAGAGACGTCCAACTTAAACATCAAAACTCTTTTCACCAACACAGCACTCCAAGCTGGCAGCAGACATTGAGGATCGTTTTGGACGTTGCAGAAAACATAAGGAATGTGCGCAACAACACACCTGATACAAACGGACATGGGAAGCCTTCTCGCGTGCGCATTCTCTCAGCAGGGGACATTGGGAAATGGATTTCAAAATAAAAACAAGGAGGAGATTCTGCTTTTATCCGTTTTATAAAATAAATGCTGGTAACTTGAACATTAAATTCGGCAGGTATTTATTGGTAAAATATTTTTACCAAAGCGGAACCCCTAATTGCTGTGTGGTCCAGTGGTTAAAGAAAAGGGCTTGTAACCAGGAGGTCACCGGTTCAAATCCCACCTCAGCCACTGACTCATTGTGTGACCCTGAGCAAGTCACTTAACCTCCTTGTGCTCCGTCTTTCGGGTGAGATGTAGTTGTAAGTGACTCTGCAGCTGACGCATAGTTCACACACCCTAGTCTCTGTAAGTCGCCTTGGATAAAGGTGTCTGCTAAATAAACAAATAATAATAAATAATAAAATAAATAAATAAATAAAACCTAACAGTACATTTTACAAATACTATAAAGGTAATTAACTAATGTGCGATCTGTGCCTGCTTGATCTCTAAGGTTTCTCCAGCGAGGTGTTATGAGCGAGATGTTTTTTTAAAGTAAGCCACAGGTTTACCTTCATCACCCGGGTGTAGCATTTGTTGATGTCTCTAAAGCATGACAGTTTCATGCTTTCATTGGCAAGCACTTCGCAGCAAATGACACACTGCAGTTTGGGTTCAGTTTTGGAACTGATATAAGTGAAGCCCAACTGAAGATACGATTTGTCGTATTTAAGCTTAGGCCCACCGCTGTTTCTTTTCTTTTTTGCTATGCCTTTGGTTTCTGCTGTCCGTCACTGAATTTGATGGAGATGCAGCTTCTTGGTCAGGCCCAAAGCGTTTCAAAAAACCATCCATTTAAAAAAATAAATAAATAAAATTCACTAATCTAATTTAATTATTTTTATTTTCTTTTATTTTAGATAGACTTAAATTTAACTTTATTTCTTAACTATTCCTTACACCTTTAACTTTACCGCTTTTAGCTTTCCAGATCCTAGCGCTCCGAGTCTTAACAGTTATAAAAGCAATCACTTTCTTGCACTCAACAATTTCCGGCTGCCTCATTCTCAGTGTAAATTAATTATATTTGATTGGCGGAACTCATTTTGCAAGCACACTATTTTGTTTTACCTGAGTAAGCAGTCCTTGACCGTCGCGACCCACTGGTTGAGAAATTATGCTTTAGCCTCCTTGTCATTTAAATCCACTGCCACTGGGTGAGAATCAATGTTATGGAAAACATTGCCCTCTATTTATATAATAATGAACTCCCCCTCCCCCTACAGACACATACTCTGATTTACCTGCTGGTCTTGCATTAGAGTTTGACACATACTAGTGCTGAAATCAAGCTGATTTTTCAGCTGGTTAATTTGTTCCTGCCATGGCTCTTTCTCTTCAACGAAAGAGCGGTCAGATGCCCAGCGAAGATTTTCCTGACGTCTCATGCTGACATTTTGCTGTTGGTTGGACTTGGCTGAGGTGCGAATGTCATCATCTACAGAAAACTGATGAGGCCTCCTCCAGTTGCTTAACAATTTAAAATAAAAGGTACGTCAGTAAACACATACAAGTCAATGGAATAAATCACTTTACAAATATGCCAATAACCATTGTTCCCATACAAATCAAACTTACCAGAATTCTTGCCGAAACAAGAATATTGTAAAATATTTACCAAATCTTAATTTGTAATTTTTTTTATTTTAATACACATTTTTGAATACTGTATATTGCTTGCAACAATGCATTTGTATCCCAACCCAATGAGAAATGTAATACATATTATTTTATTAGCTTTGCACTTAGGTTCATCGTGAACATAAAACCAACCTGTCTCTAGCTTTTCTTGTACTGAAAGGCCTCTGACTCCTGGAGTACACAGGGAAGTTTTCATTCAAGATGGTGTCTCCCTGCTCTTCCTCCTCCTCCTCTTCCTCCTCCTCCTGGACAGCACCTTCAGAAAGGAAACCACCTTCATCATGTTCCAGTGCATCTGCATCATTGTGCAGTGCACACTGAGTAGATCCACCCCATGTTGCCATTGTTCTGCAAGTTTAAAAACAATTATATATATTATTTTTTTTTATTTTTTCCTACTTCACTTCTAGCTTTCATTGTCACCTATTTTAAAAAGAGAGTCCTGGCTCTAAAAATAGGCAAATATTCAGCTAAACACATCTTGCAATAAAATACCTCCCCCCCCCCCAAATCAGACAGGATAAAAACCCTGTTAAAATGAGTGAAAACCATCACACAAGGCCACAGCGTGCATTGCTAACCTTTCATTTCTGCTAATTTGCTGAGAACCCTGTGCATCTGTCCCTTCGCTTTTGGAGGTATTATCATTCAACTCATTTTGTCTCTGATGCTCAGCCATTAAAGATTCAAGCTGTTTTCTCCTTTGTCGAAGTTCTTCTCGCAGGATCTGGTGCCGACGCATCTCAGACCAGAGCTAAAGTAAAAAATTAAATTAATATTGTTAAAAGCATTAATAAAATTAAGGTCAATCTAATTTGACACATATATAAATGAATACCATGCACTCCTACAACACAGAAGCAGTGTCCATGGATGGAAATTGCAAGTTTTAATATGAGCTTGATTAGCCACAGTATATAGGTAACAATCTCAGATAGGTCTTTTTAAACTCATAGTAAAACCCGGAGTGGATCAAACTGCTATGTAATGGGAGTCATTTCTATCCTAGTGTCTACAAAAATCAGAAAAGATAGCAGTGCATCACCTCATTATCTGGGGGTGAATCTTCTTCAGGTTCTTGCACTGGTTTTGTTACTCCACTTTGAGTGACAGCAGGAGTTGATGTAGCAGCGGGCAGCTTTTTTACTACTGACTGCCTCATTGCACTAGACACAGACAACTGGAGAAGACATGAAGGATCATTAAATGTGTACAAATTCATGTACATTCAAAGCAAACCATTTTTAAAATCATGTTTATTCTTGAAGTTTACACTTTCAGAAACGAGAATTTACATGTAGTAGAGAAAGGCTGAAATGATATATAAGAAGTCTGTCAAAAAGAACAAATAAGTTTAAATTTGTGTTCAAAAGGATGTACTGTACAGTTGTACTAGCAGTAAAAGTAAAAAGTTCTGTCATCACACTTTTTTTTTTTTTAAATTTGGAAACGCCAATTATTTTCCTTATTTTCTCCCCAATTAGAAAGCCCAATTATTGTTTATTTCAACCTGGCTCACCGCTGCCACCCCACGCTGACTCGGGAGGGACGAAGACGGACACACGCATCCTCCAAAACATGTGCCGTCAGCTGTCCGCCTCTTTTCACTCTGCAGGCCCACCATGCAGTCACCTCAGAGCTACAGTGTCGGCGGACCATGCAGCTCTGGGCAACTTACAGGCAGGCCAGTCTGCAGGGGTCGTTGGTGCATGGTGAGCCGAGGACACCCTGGCCAATCCAAGCCCCCCCCGGGCGGCACTCGGCCAATTGTGCAGCGCCCACTGGGAACTCCTGTCCATGGTCAGCAGTGGAATAGCCTGGACTCGAACCGGCGAACTCCAGGCTATAGGGCGCATCCTTCACTCCAGTGCCTTTACCAGATGTGCCACTTGGGAGCCCCTGTCATCACATTGCTGAGCACGAAAATCACAGTGAAACCAGCTGCGAGACGGTAAATGCTCTCGCAGGGCAATGCTTGGGGCAGATAGGTTGAAAGAATAAACACCCAGCTTTCCATGGCAATGCTTGGTGCTATTGTTTGAAACACTAAATGCCAGTCTCCACATGGCAATGCTAATTGGTTGAAAAAGTTGATTCACGTTATTGCAGGCAGTGCAGATCTGCCATACTTATACATAAACTAATACCACTTCTCCACTGGCACATCTGACAAAAGTACAGCCTTGGGACGCTGAGGAAGTGCTGGCTCTAGTTTCCCTGTGGGCAGATAGAAATGTTCAGGAAGATCTGGAACCGTGCATCAGAAATAAGAACGTTTATGCCCAAATTTCTGACAATTTGAACCAAATGGACATAAACCACGGGTTGCACACTCGCACACTCAATATCACAATTCTATCAAATTTCTCGTCCTTGACCTTTATTATATTAACATAAAGGGGGAAAAAGCAAAAATAAAAACTTTAAACTTATTTACAAAAATAGTCAAACAAAATACTGTACAGCTGTACCACACATACAACTACGGCTCTCATTGCCCTCGCGCAGCTTTTTTTTTTTTTTTTTTAGCACCCAAACGAAAAAACAACAGCTATCCTTAAAATGCGATGTCTTTGGTAAATATTTTTAGAAACGTTTTTCCCCCCTTCAACAGAACTAACTGAACTTTAGCAAGTCGATATAAAATCACTAACATTTGTGGATTATGAAGACATTCCTAAATATATTTAGAAACTATAGCAATACAAGATACAGCTGTACTGTTGGTCTATTAATTTTTGAGCACCATTTGTTTGCACATCTTATGGCAAACTGAGTCAATTAATAACAACTGTCTTCCGTTGTTTGTGACTTCAGTAGCACGGCTCGGCTCTGTAGTGGAAAAACAACCTAGGCTCCCCTTAACCGCACCGTGAGGGCTTGGTTTATCCCTGGTACGGCTCGGTTGTACAGTGGAAAAGAGGCATAAGGTTAGCAAAAGAAAAACCACACCTCCAGCAGCCTGACTTCCCGCGTCCTTGCATACCAAAAAAAGCAAACAGCAATAAAAACAGATGTGCCACTGGGGCGTGCCGATATGTGAAATGTAGGCCTACCCGTCCCAGACCAAATCAACTTGCATTTGGCTAGTGGGAGTATACTTATTTCAAACCCTTTAAAACAGAATTTATTTATTTATTTATTTCTTTATTTTAAGAATTGAAAACTACAAAGATTTAGACCAACATGCAAGTTCAATCTACCTGCAAGTCAGGACAAGCCCACTGTAAGTCCTGGATCTTCTCCTGAATTTCCAATAACCGCTGTCTTTCATCATGCAACTGCTGAAGTTCTTCCTGTTGCTGATGAAGTTTAGCTTCATACAACTTCTCCCTGTCAAACAACCATAATCCAATAAACTAAATTTAGGAGTTGTCACCTTTACTTTATTATTATTATTAATTTCTTAACAGACGCCCTTATCCAGGGTGACTTACAATTGGTACAAGATATCACATTATTTTTACATACAATTGCATTATTTTTTACATAGAATTACCATTCATACAGTTGGGGTTTTACTGGAGCAATCTAGGTAAAGTACCTTGCTCAAGGGTACAGCAGCAGTCTGTCTCCCCTACCTGGGATTGAACCCACGACCCTCCGGTCAAGAGTCCAGAGCCCTAACCAATACTCCACACTGCTGACTGACTTCATAGAATCTCACAATATAAACAGCTTAACTATATGCATTCTTTGTGGATAATTTGAGATATGTTGCAAAGTTTTGTCATTTAAGATTAATTAAAATGGCAATCCATTCTACACAGTCCAAAAAAAAGACAAAACAAAAAACACAAGTTTATGCCACTTACAGAAATACTTCAAAGCATAGTCTTTGTACTACAAACAGCTTATAAAAATTGAGTTAAATTATTAAGTACATTGAATATAGTGTTGCAGATATTACCTAGCCTTTTCTTTTAATGCAACATCCTTCTGTGTTTTAGGAACATTAGGCCTTGTGTTATTTGGTTGCTGATTTCCCTCATCTTCCTCAATCGCATTGGATGCATTTGAAATGACTAGATCATCATCATCATCATCACTGTCCTAAATATTTAGAATTAGAAGAAAATTAGAGCCATCAGTAACAGGAACAGGTACATTACCATCACCTACATTAAGTGTATGTCTAAAGAATGACCATAGCAAGTTTCATCCCAATTGAACAAACAGTATTATTCCTAAGGACTATGACACTATAGCTTGTATTGCAACTCACCTGCACCATTGCAACAAGCTCTTGAAGTTGTCTCAGTTTCTGCTTAGCAGTATGGAGTCTATGGATTTTCTCTACAAACTCAGGATCGTCATCAAGATCGCTCCTTTGGCTGGAAACAGAACCTTCACTTCCCTCATCGTCCTGATCCTCCTCCTCTGGCCCCTCATCTTCTTTATAATCATCATCAATATCATCATCTTCCTCCTCATTGAATGCTCTCTCTCGATTGTACTGGCACTCTGAAACAAAAGAAAACACTCAAGTTAAATTATACAAGATGTTAAACCAAACCCCTAGAAGTGCAGCATAGTGAGGAAAAGAAAAAGGCAACTGTAGCTAAGAAGATGAAAATGTAAGGAATTAGACAAACAATTCTCAGCTAAGGTTGAAAAGATTTGAGATTGTCAGCACTCCTATAAGGCATTGAGACACAGCGAGTGTGTAGACATCAAACATGCTAGCAGAACCTATATTCCTTTTAGTAGCATACAACTAATTGGCTACTTTGTTTCATTTTTAGCAAGCTCTTTAACTTGAAATTTCTATAACGGTACAAAAGTCATTACTTCTCCATGTTGGTTGCGGCTCAAATCCTGCGTAAATGACCTGTAAACATCAACAGAGTAGGATTATTATTTTTATTATTATTTGTATAATAAAAATAATAATTAGATAGATAGATAGATAGATAGATAGATAGATAGATAGATAGATAGATAGATAGATAGATAGATAGATAGATAGATACATAGATAGATACATAGAATAGCATGTTATCAGTTCTACCTGGAAAGGGACTCTGTCCAGCAAAGGAAATCAGGACACTGAAGGCAATAAATGGATTTTCAAAAATTCAGGTTCTTAATAAAAAAAATGTTTAAAAAAATTACCCAATTAAACATTTAAGAATATTTACCTAAATCTTCCAACATATAAATAAATAAATAAATAAATAAATAAATAAATGCTCTGTACCTATCACAGATGGAATGTTAAAACCCCTCAGGTTAGTTGCCGATCTGTTGTTGATCTCACAATCTGTATTCAGTCTTCCATCTCTATTATTTGTACCACACTGAGCATTTGTTAGACTATTCACTTCTGCCCAATTTCCGCCTCTTTGTGGGTTTCTAAAAAGCATAAAAATGTACAATAGGCATTGTTAGTAAAAGGTTTAAAACCACTATTTATCCCTGGATTGGAATAACTTAGCCCCAAAGTTTACATTTAAGTTCTCCAATTATAAAAAGACAAATCATAAATTGATTAATCATGGGAGGGTGGGGGTGTGAAATAGTCACTCTCAATATTATTGCTCTGAAAAAAACTAGGGAGGAATGCTAGGGAGAAATAGCTACCAAACCAAACCAAAACCCTACAGCATGCAAGGCATTATGGTTAATTGCTAAAAAATAATTACAGTTTTGCACCGCTTGTCAACATTGGTGCAAAATCAAGGCAGATAACTTGTTCACCGTGAGTCACTTAAATAGTTAAATGAAATGTATAATTTAAATTTTAATACTAAAACATAAGCCACAGTGATGAACTTTACAGAACACTGACACAATCCACATAAAGCCTGGAACAGACAGGCACGGTGCGACACGCGAGGCATTTTGCCGCCTGTATTGCTGCATTTGCTTTAATATAATCAGCACGGGATGATACCGCTAGTCCCATTGTGACGCTGAGCGGTGTCGCTCAAATCAAATCCAGAGCGTTTTTTCTACTATTTTAATACCTACAGTTCACGTAACATTGCACAAGTAAGCTTTTAAATGTTGTTACTAATGATCATTACAAATATGTTACAAAAACATAATTAGGCCATCCCGCTGCAGTGGCTTATCTCTGCTAATTGAAACAGTTTCCTTCAAAACCATTATCAAAATACAGTATCAATTCACAAAAAGATCTTCCTCAGACACTTTGCTAAGGCTGCATGTATCATCACAGTTTAGAAGCATGTTTGCAGTAGAAAAATGGAAATGGAAAACGGCAGTCATGATGGTGACTGACAGTAAGTTAGAAATGGATGGAATGTTCATGTTAGGATAGGTGAGAAAGCCGAGTAGTACTGAGTTTTGTACATGACGTAGAATGAAAAGGTGTTCATATGAAAAATGACCTTTTCCTTCACTTTGTTTAGAGAACACTAACATATAGCATTAACTGCTGTATCCCCCAATTACTATATTTGTGGTATAGCATAACAAGAGCGGTATCAAGAGACAAATGAATCCTAGTCAACAATCTCCCTCCCGATCTGTGAGGAAGCTGTATAACAGGAACAGAATGCATTGTACTAGTTGGTCTGGCAGTTCATTGCAGGGTCAGTCGGAAGCCAGCCATCCAGGAAGGGGGCAAGGTCACAATGCCTGAAGTCATCGCCCTAAAGCAGTACCCGATGTGTCAGTTATGGATTGGAGGAGACGTGACTGAACTAGCTATAGCAGGGGGCGGGACTATGTAATCTGTTCCTTTGATGTGGTTATGAGAATGACCGAGAAAGGAAACGGACTGTGAAAAGCATATCGTGAGCGTTAAGTGTTTTGTTTGTTTGTGGAAACTGTCTGTGTTTGTCACTGTTAGATGGCTAACATGAACCAGGAGCTGTCGCTACAGGCCAGCATCAAGTCCGGACTACACTGCACCAACTTCTCACTGTAATTACCTTGCACCGCACCTGCACTAAGAGCACTCACTGTCAGAAGTAGTGCCCGTGTCTGTGTTGTTCTTTGTATTACTATTATTACAAGACTGAACCCCGTGGTTTATACGCTGGCAATACACATTGTTGTGTAGAGCCAGTATTATTATTTAACAGTCTCAAGCAGAAAAGAGAAAATAAAGAACTGTTTTGAACTGTGAACTTTGTGTCTGTCGATGTTGGAGCACCTGCATCACCTGTACACTGCAAACCACTCGATCACAGGACATTAAAAACTATACCATTATAGATTTACCAACCTTATGTTTATAATTGGTTCTGGGTTTTCTTGATCAGAATCAAAAATAGACTCTTCTGTTTCTTCATCCTCATCTTTAGTGTTTTCATTGACTGTGTCCACTATCATGTCTGATGTCTGTTCATAGTAATGGACCAGCTCACGCAGCTCATTTAATCTTTTATGAACCTCCTTCAGTTTTCTTTACATAAAAAAAAAAAATGTTTCTCTTATGTTCATTTGTAATAATTAATATATTTTAACAATTCCTTTTATAAATATTTACCTAAATCTTTCAACAACAAACAAACTTGATAGACAGGCTAACACTGCTTCTCAACCTTTAATCTATGCAAAAGCTGCTGTGTAACAGGTTATACAAAGCAGTGTCCTCGAGTGGTCAGTCTTACTTCCAGAAGGTTTAGTTTCAGCATTATCTAAAATGATGCACCATGCTGTACCTACTGCTTTAATTCTGACAAACTACTTTTTTCTACTAAAGCAAATATCTAAATTGACTGCTGTACACCTACCAATAAACAACTGAATCATTATCATTGATTCATAGATTTTTTTTTTCCATACCGGAGTTTCTCTGTGGGGTTAACATTATCTTCTCCTTCACTATCATTCTGGGAAGCTGTTGAATCAAGGCGGATGGCTGTGGAAAGGCTGTTTGATTCCCTGTTGACTGCTATAGTCGTTCCTGCAGGTGCTGAAGCAGCTGAATCTATACTTCTCTGACCCACACTCCTCTGGGAAGGAACTGATGCAGACAGAGAGAATACAGATATCCACAAATGAATTGCCCACCCATATAAGCATTTTTAATTATAGAGCACTTGAAATAGCTACAGCAATTATGTGTTAATACAAAAAGCCTGAATGTGTGATGTGTTTTTAAAAATCATTCTAGGACTGAGTGTAATACAACAGTGAATGAAACAGGCAACGAATTAAACAACTATGAGAAATTACTTTGAGTACAGACAACTGTTTACTTACATGAGTTGTTGTTGAGTGTCTGGTCTCTCAATGTGTGCAGTTCTTCCAGTATTTTATCCATTGTGTGCTTTTTATCCTGCAGCTCTTTCAGCTTAACAAGCCGGGCATTCTCTACCGATAGCTGCTCCGAAGTGGATGAATTTCTGCTTCTGGAAGCCTCTCTGGTAAGGGACAGACTTTCTGCTTGTCGTCTGTTATCCGGAACAGCCTTTACCTAAAAATATCAAATTTTATAAATTTTGTATTCCAACACCATATTATCACACGGACAAAACATTACAAATAAAAAAGCACACTCTACCTGGGAGTCATGTAGCTGGTTATGGAATCTCTGAATCAAATCATTTAATTCCTCATTCAACTCTGATGTTATGCTCAGTCCAGAGACACTTCCAGTAGTTTCTGTAACAACTAAAAATGACAGTAGCATAATAATTTTGATCACACATTTAAACAAATATACAATAATGACAAATGCTATCAAATAGGTCCAAGTCTAAATACAAAATTCTGATCTACCTGGACTAGAGAAAAACATGAAAGATAGGGAACATGCTGAAGTAGATTGGATTGTATAATATCTCGTCATCAACTTAATTTTCACTTTTTTTTTCTTCTTGTCTATTTTTCCAATTCACTAACTACAATATTAATGGTAAAAAAAAACAAACAGATTATTCAGCAACTAAGTTTCACAGAAATTGTCTTTATCCTTTCACTCAAAACAAAATAGGACCCAAAATATTATAACAATGTGTTTACAATTGTAGTATTATAATATAGATCCAATGGCAGCATAAATAGAAGTACAAATAACATACTTTTTTCCCCAATGGCAGCATTAGAACAACATTACTTGTGCAGGCATATCACTTTTTAAATTATTTTTTGTGCGATAAATTTTAAACCCTCATCAATGCTAATGTCTTTATCTAGCACATATACATCAGAAAACTTGCGTCGCAAATTTTCAATCACGTCATATACTGTATCTTTCCCAGTTTCAGGCATGGGTGTATAGCGCTGTTATAATGCATTATTATCTGTGAAGTGTATGCACAATAAATAAATAGGTTGTTTTGACAAGTACCAGTCCTGACAAGGCTTCCTTACAACCTGCAACACCAACAAATAAAGAAATCTCCTCGATTTATTCTCTGTAGATACACAGGCATCCAATTTTCACTCTCAGCTGTGTATATACAGATGACCCGGTCTGTCAAGCACATTTCTTAGGGACTACTGCCAACAGCCAGTTAAAAACAAAACTGCATACAATTTTACAATACAGTTTTCTTATTTTTTTCCTTGAAGCATGTTCAAAAGACGTGTGAAGCTTTGCAGGTGCCCATATAAGAGCCTGTACGCTATTCTCAAGGAAATGACACATTTGGATTTGCTTGAGCTCCACGAGGAAATTGCAGGATAAGCAGCTGGGTGGTTAAATAAAATATAAATAAAAGTTATTATAAAAGCAAAATACACCTGCCTTTATTTCAACAAAAACACCACAAGCTCTTCCCTAGAAAATTTGAATGTTTTTTTCACGACTGCTCTGTTTATTAAATACTTTTGAGAGCTTTGTGGGTGACACATGAACTGTATTTTGAAATGGATTACAGTACCTGCTCATGACGAGACACGTAAATATAAAATGAACTTTAGACCTGCAATACAAAATTTAAACATGCATTATCTAGCCTAGCATCCACTCCAATTGAATAAAAAAGGTTCATTAATCTGAATAAGGAAGTTTGGCATGGGCAACATTCCATGCCATACAAAACTCGCTTGAGTTGTTACATCAGCTTCTTTTCTGAATACAGAAAGGAGCATCTGCTGACTGCCGAGTCATGCTTTTAAAAGAGGCTGGTTTGTTTCTCAAGTTTGGTACAGGCTACTCACATGAAAATGTGTTGCGATTTGTTTCATAGACGTTTGAGGTTGCTCGTCTAGTGTGTAAGCGATTTGTTGCAGATAAGACAGATGTTTACCACTGTTTTCCAGTGAAAGCAAACTTTCCCCCATTCTGGCTTAAAGCCTCATACTTTCATTTATTACTCATGGAGGGTTTACTCCATGCCAATGTCTCCACGAAACGAATGAGTACTTAATTCAAAATGATCAAACTGACTTTCAACCACACATCCAGCTTTCACTCGAGGTGATAGAAATACGCATGCACAAGCGTGTGGTAATGGTCAAGTGACGAAATGTGCAGTGAACATGCAGGCTGAAATAAACACGAGAAGGGGAAAGAAGAAAGAATAAAACAAATACAGAGAACAAAAATAATAAACTTGTATTAATTTTGTTTCTCTTATTTTGCTTTGTTTATTATTCTTTCTTCAGTTCACTCAAGCCTCAAAGTGTCGTCACCCAGCATTTCACGGCAGCCACACTTGAACTGGCAACGAGTGGCTCGTGAGCTGTGGTTTGGCCACCTCTGGTACATACCGGTATATAGGGTATATACTGGTATATAGGGCAGCAGTGTGGGGTAGTGGTTGGGGCTCTGGACTCTTGACCGGAGGGTTGTGGGTTCAATCCTAGGTGGGGGACACTGCTGCTGTACCCTTGAGCAAGGTACTTTACCTAGATTGCTCCAGTAAAAACCCAACTGTATAAATGGGTAATTATATGTAAAAATAATTTAGAAAAAATTATGTAATTGTATGTAAAAATAATGTGATATCTTGTAACAATTGTAAGTCACCCTGGATAAGGGCATCTGCTAAGAAATAAATAATACCATGATTTTAAAGTGCAGCATTACCGAAGAGCATATTAAATTGCTTTTATTAATATTATATATATATATATATATATATATATATATATATATATATATATATATATATATATATATATATACAGTACTGTGCAAAAGTTTTAGGCAGGTGTGAAAAAATGCTGTAAAGTAAGAATGCTTTCAAAAATAGACATGTTAATAGATTATATTTATCAATTAACTAAATGCAAAGTGAGTGAACAGAAGAAAATCTAAATCAAATCCATATTTGGTGTGACCACCCTTTGCCTTCAAAACAGCATCAAGCATCAATTCTTCTAGGTACACTTGCACACAGTTTTGGAAGGAACTCGGCAGGTAGGTTGGCCCAAACATCTTGGAGAACTAACCACAGTTCTTCTGTGGATTTAGGCAGCCTCAGTTGCTTCTCTCTCTTCATGTAATCCCAGACAGACTCGATGGTGTTGAGATCAGGGCTCTGTGGGGCCATACCATCACTTCCAGGACTCCTTGTTCTTCTTTACGCTGAAGATAGTTCTTAATGACTTTCGCTGTATGTTTGGGGTCGTTGTCATGCTGCAGAATAAATTTGGGGCCAATCAGATGCCTCCATGATGGTATTGTATGATGGATAAGTATCTGCCTGTACTTCTCAGCATTGAGGAGACCATTAATTCTGACCAAATCCCCAACTCCATTTGCAGAAATGCAGCCCCAAACTTGCAAGGAACCTCCACCATGCTTCACTGTTGCCTGCAGACACTCATTCGTGTACGCTCTCCAGCCCTTCGGCGAACAAACTGCCTTCTGCTACAGCCAAATATTTCAAATTTTGACTCATCGGTCCAGAGCACCTGCTGCCATTTTTCTGCACCCCAGTTCCTGTGTTTTCGTGCATAGTTGAGTCGCTTGGCCTTGTTTCCACGTCGGAGATATGGCTTTTTGGCCGCAAGTCTTCCATGAAGGCCACTTCTGACCAGAATTCTCCGGACAGTAGATGGGTGTACCAGGGTCCCTCTGTTTTCTGCCAGTTCTGAGCTGATGGCACTGCTGGACATCTTCCGATTGCGAAGGGAAGTAAGCATGATGTGTCTTTCATCTGCTGCAGTAAGTTTCCTTGGCCGACCACTGCGCTCACGGTCCTCAACGTTGCCCGTTTCTTTGTGCTTCTTCAAAGAGCTTGGACAGCACATCTGGAAACCCCTGTCTGCCTTGAAATTTCTGCCTGGGAGAGACCTTGCTGATGCAGTATAACTACCTTGTGTCTTGTTGCTGTGCTCAGTCTTGCCATGGTGTATGACTTTTGACAGTAAACTGTCTTCAGCAACCTCACCTTGTTAGCTGAGTTTGGCTGTTCCTCACCCAGTTTTATTCCTCCTACACAGCTGTTTCTGTTTCAGTTAATGATTGTGTTTCAACCTACATATTGAATTGATGATCATTAGCACCTGTTTGGTATAATTGTTTAATCATACACCTGACTATATGCCTACAAAATCCCTGACTTTGTGCAAGTGTACCTAGAAGAATTGATGCTGTTTTGAAGGCAAAGGGTTGTCACACCAAATATGGATTTGATTTAGATTTTTCTTCTGTTCACTCACTTTGCATTTAGTTAATTGATAAATATAATCTATTAACATGTCTATTTTTGAAAGCATTCTTACTTTACAGCATTTTTTCACACCTGCCTAAAACTTTTTGCACAGTACTGTATATATATATATATATATATATATATATATATATATATATATATATATATATATATATATATATATAAGCTCAAAGAGCCAGCTTCCCAACGTTTTGATATGTTGTACATATCTTTCTCAAGGGAGCATGTGTTTGAATCAAAGGGTATTTAGGTATTTATAGGTTTTTAACGGCATGACAGCTACTTGTTATTGGTTATATTAAAATCCATGATTTATTCTTACATGATGTAATGGTGTTCTATATATTGTTACATCATTTTTACTTCTGTCTTTAAATCTGTATTAATTTTAATTAACATTATTTTATATAAACTTATATTTATATTATCATGCAATGCTGGCTCTAAGGATCAGCCTTGATTTGGCCTCCCCAGCATATCAGCATGCACAACTTCTGAATGAATTTTATTTATTTATTTATTTATTTAAATGTTATATAATTTATTGGAGTTAATTAGTTCATTCTGTCGCATTGTCTAATTTTAGCTGTTCTAATACCACAAACTTTACATCATTTATGTCATGTCCTTGACTGGTGAAGTGCTGTACTAGTAGTTCATTCATTTTTTTTTATTTGTAATTAATGAAAGGTGGTTCTGAATTATTTTATATAAAGTTGTTCCAGTCTCTAACATTTTATTTCATCACATTTTTGACAGGCTATTCCATAAACATTGCTTTTTTATAGTAGGTATTAGTTTTTAGTTGATATGTGTTGTTCTTATGTTTAATTATATTTTTATTTTGTCCATGTATTTACACTTTACATGTACTAGTGCAAGTATTTGTAGAACCTATTCTGTCAATTAGTCTTTTATGTTTACTGTATCACCTAAAATATCACCTAAATTTGCTTCTCTTTTTAATGCTACAACTGGGGCCTTAAGAAATACTTTTTTCAATGTTTCTGAATTATGTTGAATTATATATTATTTTTAAGAAAATGGAGTTGACAGATCTATCTGATGGCGAACTTCTTCACATTACGTACCCGTCAAACTATTTGGTGTAAAATGAAAACTAGACACTATTTATAAAATTATTTCTGGTCCTAGTTCCTGAGAGTTGTGGCTACCACCGATACCTTTACAGTTTTTAGGTTGGAGATCGAGACATTTCTAAAGAAAAATGAACTTTAGTACATTAAGACTTATTTTTTACATTCAAACTGGGTAAGTAGGGTATATTTCATCAGTGTGAAAACGTTATTCTCTTAATAATCTCAACTGTTCTGAAAGGTATAATATGGTATACTTTTGGTGGCTATTTATCCCGATACACAAGCTGAAAGTCAAGTTGTGTCAGTCAGACCTCAAATAGGTAGAATATTCACTGTAGCAAAAGGGTTAAACAGCATTTAGACTTGGACTAGCTAAAGACTGGGCCTCAAAGTTTCCCATACATATTCAGAAAGTTTTAATCCTATACCTTGAAAATATGTAAACTATAGAAAATACTTAAATCATGCTATACCAGTGTCATCCATTACTGCTACGGCTTGTTCTGTTTTATGCTGCATTGTCAGCAGTGCTGCTTGTCTTCCCTGTAGTGCTCTCAACTGTTCCTGTTGTTGTAACATTTTCTTCAGGAGATCATGCTGTTTTTTCAGATTTTCCAACTCTTCTTTTGCATCGTGGTTTGGACCGCTACCCTGTGAAGCAAGGAGACTAATTTTTATTTATATGATCTTTTCTATGCAACTAAAATTGCACAACTTAATGTACTTTATAGTAGCCAGAAGTTCTGTTACCAGTTTCAAGTGGTGCGCTTGGTTGACTGGTCAGTTTGTAAAATGTGGGGTCTGCAACTTTGGGGGCATATGCTTGTATAAATAAATAATGTGTCTTCCTGTCTAAATGGAGGACAATTTAGTTTTATTACCATGTCAGCATATTACAATTTCTATTTTTGATATGTGTAAAAGTAAGTGATTTTGTGCCAGTGAAATGTTCTTGCTCATCTTTGAAAAGGAAAACAATGATCATTAGCTAGACATGTAAGTGCAGGCATTTTAAAAGTATAGAACAAGCTACTCAATTGTCAGCTAATTGCAGGAAACAAAGTCAAAAGATAAGGAGTGGAACAGGTTATCTTCAAATCTATGAGATATAATATCCACAGTATACAAGATCATTAAATAAATAAATTAAATAAATAAAATAAATAAAGTAAATACTAAGGGTGCACCGATAGAGATTTTCTTGGCCGATACCGATAGCCGATGGTTATCTACCCATATTGGCCGATACCAATAGGATATTGCTAATAGCGAGTGCTACTAGAACAAGGCATCGGGCCCATATTTAAATTTGTATATTATATGTGTTAAATGAACAGATATGGTTTATTTGTTGTATTTGACAAATGAACAAGTATTGTTTACTTGTTGCATTTACTTCAGAAAATTAATACAAAGAATAACGTAGAATAGTGTGCTTGACAGCAATTTATACATTTGTTTTACAACAGTATACAAGTGACATTTTATAGCAACTTGCTGTCAAACATAACTTCTACCTATACTGTTCAATAGAAAAGAAATGTAGCCGATGCATACACTGCTTATATGCAGCACAACTTAAATTGTTCACTTAATAAAAAAGGATGTCATAAAAATATTAAATTTCCGGTTACAAAATTCAGTCAAACTTGAATTTGTTACTTCACAAAAGATGGCACAGTAATCCATTTCTACTTCAAAATGCTGTTGAATACACCTGCTGAATACAATGCAGATTAAGCAAGAAACAAAAACTACAAAAGGCCATTTTGTAATAATTAAAATTTGGGTCAGGCAAACACTCCAGAGTCTTAAATATTCAAAGGAGAGCACTTTTTTAAAAAAGCATCAGAATAATATTCTACTCACAGTTCATCGTTGGATTTAATGTAGCATCAAGTCTGTTCTGCTGCACACAACTCAGCTATCCTATTGTCTTCAGATATTTAAAAAATAAATCCAAACACCGCTCTTTTGACAGATATATTTTCTCCAAGTTATCGCAAGTTACACAGAACTGGGAATGTCTTGGTGTTCTTGCGTCATTAGTATACCACATTCCTTCGAATTTAAGGATGCACTTTAACTATTTTTTGCTTCTCAAAAATAGCCTGCGTCTTAAATTTAAGTACAGTCCAGTGACGCATGTATTAAAATCGGCAAACAAAAGACGTGACTACCCTAGTACACAGACCGACTGCCGAAAAAAGACGAAACAAAACGTTACTGCCCGATCTCAAATCATCCATGACACACAGGCAGCCATTTTCAAAGAAGAGTCATAGCTTCCTGAGGTATTCAAAGAAGCTTTTACAATGTCTGCGTTTCTAACAGTACCAGCTTGGACAGATCGGAAATGCTGATCAGACCCCTGTATTGTTTGACAAGCCACGCAATAACAGTTCACAAATTGGTTCTGTGGTTAATCTACAACACACTGTTTCGTGTCAGTTTTGTACGATACAACAACGTAATTGAGGTTGTATCTTTGTAAATGCATATTTATTTGATGTTTTATTTTTTCCTCAGATGAGGGTGGTAAATTTGGGCTGCGTTTTAAATTCGAGTAAACTCGAAGGAATACGGTAGTAAGTGCGCCAGACAAAACATTCAATTCTGTACTGGAAGAAATTCAAGCGTGAATATCGGTGTACATTACCGGCTAAAATAACAAAAATTGCCGATCGCGTTTTTTTCCCTCATCAGTGCCATGCCGATCAGAGCACCCCTAACAAATACAAAGATTTAAATGTCAATTTACACAAGAAAGGAGACAAACTTTCCCCCCTAAATTAGTAAACGGTCGAAGGCAATGTTTTTTAGGTACCTTTGATGGTTCTCCACGATCCTGGCTATTAATCCTATCAGCATCAGGCCATATTCCCCTGCAATTCAGAGCAGCTCTCTCCCTTTTCCCTTTTGATGTTGTAGTAACATCAAAGCCTGTAACCTGTCCTTGTGAGGCTGACTTCCCTAGAGTGTCCTCAACACGGGGTCGAAATCTCAGAATACGAGATGCTTCCTTCGTAACAGTTTAGTAGTTAATTAGGTTAAAATGACAAACACTATGTTAAATAAGGACACTCATAAGCTAGTGTTGCCCTGAATTATTTGCAATAACTGTCAAGTATTTGGTTTCTAAGTAAGTAAATTAAGACCTCTTATTATAGACAGAATACTCTAAGAGTCATTATTGCAATCAATTGCTTAAAGATTATTTTACATTCACTACAGAGCTGTGC
Source organism: Acipenser oxyrinchus oxyrinchus (assembly GCA_030684275.1). Taxonomy (NCBI): domain Eukaryota; kingdom Metazoa; phylum Chordata; class Actinopteri; order Acipenseriformes; family Acipenseridae; genus Acipenser; species Acipenser oxyrinchus. Next base: position 53,781,460 of record CM060247.1, read on the forward strand.
CATTGACCAAATTATGCTTGGATTTTTATCCCAGTAGCAAATTCTGCTAATTTCTTCAAAAGCTATTGAACAGGAACTACAATTAACTTATTTTAGAGGCAATATGTATTTTAACATACAAGACGAATATAAGCTTAAAACTGCTTACCGTGGCATGTGAAGCTTCTGAGTGCACTTCTATGTTCAGAGATGTGCTCTCAGCAACAGAACCAGATCCCACAGCTGAATCAATAGTGCGGACTTCATCTTCATCATTCTCTCTAGCCTGCAATTCATTGAATTGCTAAAATTATTATTCTAATATATATTATATATATATAATTTGTTTATTTAGCAGACGCCTTAATCCAAGGCGACTTACAGAGACTAGGGTGTGTGAACCATGCATCAGCTGCAGAGTCACTTACGATTACGTCTCACCCAAAAGACGGAGCACAAGGAGGTTAAGTAACTTGCTCAGGGTCACACAATGAGTCAGTGGCTGAGGTGGGATTTGAACCGGGGACCTCCTGGTTATAAACCCTTTTCTTTAACCACTGGACCACACAGCCTCCTATATATATATATATATATATATATATATATATGGGTGATTATAAAGTAAGTTTACCACATCAACACACCATATCTCACATGGTAAGGCATAGGAAGGTGAAATTGCATATGGTTGTTAAAGGGGAAGGGAAACAGCGGGACTGTGCATTAAAATTATTCATCAAGTGCTAAAGATAACATTTCTCAACACCCTTGTATTTATCATATAACACAATAAAAAGACTCTGGTTGGACCGCTCGACCAGCAGGTTTGTAAACAAAGATTTAAGTGCTCTAAATTAACATTTATTATTTTATTTATTATTATTTTTTTAAGTTTTATCACTTTTTCCTCCGTGGGTATAGTTTCTTTCTCACGAAAAGGCACTGCTAAAGCACTCTTGTCCACCTTTGAATCTTTGTCACTCTGTATGCGGAAGCCTAAAGCACCGTACATATAGTGCATACTCTACTCATTCTCCCTAGTTACTGCAAGTGCTGTTCAAAGATCTGATGGAAAAAAAAAATACACTTTGTACACAAACACCTTTTCATGATCCAGCTAAAAATGCGCCGGGATCCAATCCTGTTTTCTGATCCACTAGTACAACCGGCCTCAAGTCACTGATGCCAAGTGCATTTACTTTACTATGAAGTACTATGGACATTTGGAAATTGGAAAACTCACGTAAAAGCTAAATGTAAATCGTATATAAATGACTTTGTTATAATCATATTGTACAAAATCATCATCAGTAAGACACAATTATAAAGCTCTGAATCTCATGTTAAAATGTGACATTTTCCAAACAATTTGCATTAGAGAAAGCACACACTTCTCCCACTGCCTTCTCCAACCAGTGACGTCACAGGAGAGATTTCCAGCAACGGCAGAAGTTAAACAGCTCATGACATATGAAAATAAACCCGAGATTACACAGTTTTCCCATCTATCTGATAATTTACAAACAAACCGAAGTGTTTCCTATCACCTTTAAGTGAACCATGGGGACGCAAATGCCAGTTATTACATTTGTCTCTAGGGGGCGCCACTATGACCTACCTCTGACAATCACAAGTGTTCAATATGTGCTCCTCCATGATCCAAAATGAATGGACATTATGGCAGCATTATGCATCTCATCAGGTATGCTAGCCACCTCCCGGACAATGGCATCGAGGTCTGGAATTCTGCAATGGTTCCCTCGGTACACGCATGACTTCATGTACCCGCATAACCAGAAATCTGCTGGTGTAAGGTCAGGTGAACGAGATGGCCATTCACAAGGAAAGTGATGTGAAATTATTATATCCTGAAAGTGCTCCTGCAAGACAAGTTTCCCCTGGTTACCAATATGCGGAGGGGCACCATCTGCATGAAGACTGTAGTGTCTTACAAGTGGCTATTTATACCCACAGTACTGTAGTATGGAAATATGCAGCAGTAACCACATTGGCACCCCCTAGTGACAAATTAACTGTGGCATTTGCGTTGCCATGGTTCCCTTAACCGTATGCAACTTCACCTTCCTATGCCCTCCTGTTTGTGAGAAATTGTACGTTGATGTGGTAAACTTACTTTTTAATCACCATTTATATATATATAGAGAGAGAGATATATATATATATATATATACACACAGTGGTTTGAGAAGTATTCACCCCCCTGCAAAGTGTACACAGAAAAACAGATTAATCTCAGTTGCATAAGTATTCAACCCCTTTGCTACTGCAGCCCTAAATCAGGTGCAAATGATTTGTTTGAAATGTCACAAAATTAGTGAAACGGTTTCAGCCTGTGTATACAGAAAGTGGTTTAAGTGGTAGATAATTTCTCTCAGATTTATAAAGACTTTCAAGCTGCAACTCACATAGTGAAGACCAAGGAGCTTTCGAAACAAGTCAGGGATAAAGTGGTAGAGAGGCACAGAGAAGAAGGGTACATGAAAATTTCAAAAGGCGCTGATTATCTTCCTAAGCACAGTGAAGTCCATCATTAAGAAGTGGAAGATGCATCATACCACCCAGACATTTAACTACCCAGATCAGGTCGTCCTCCCAAAATGAGCAGTCGGGCAAACAGGAAACTGGTTCGGGATGTCACTTTGAAGCCAACAATGACGTTGAGAGATTTGCAAAGTTCTGAGTCTGAGATGGGAGTCAGTGTTCACACATCAACAATAAGCCGGTCCCTACACAAAGCTGTACTGTATGGACGGGTGGCAAGAAAGAAGCCATTACTCAAAAAACCTAATCTTAAAGCACGTATGGAGTTTGCGAAAAAGCATATAGGTGATTAAAATTTAACTTTTCGGTCTAAATTCCAAGCGTTATGTCTGGTGCTAGCCCAACACTGCACATCACCCAGTCAACACCATCCCAACTGTCAAGCATGGTGGTGGCAGCATCATGTTATGGGGATGCTTCTCTTCAGCAGAGACTGGGAAGCTTGTCAGGATAGAGGGGAGAATGGATGGTGCAAAGTACAGGCGAATCCTTGAGGAAAACCTGTTTGAGTCAGCCAAGACTCTGAAAACTGGGGAGGAAATTCACATTTCAGCAGGACAATGACCCGAAGCACAAAGCCAAAGCCACATTGGAGTGGTTGAACAAGAAGAGAATTAATGTTCTTGAGTGGACCAGTCAAAGTCCTGACTTGAATCCAATCGAAAATTTATGGCGAGACTTGAAGATTGCAGTCCATCGACGATCCGTGAAGAATAGCCAAATTTTCACCATCCTACTGTGAAAAGCTAGTAAAGACCTGTCCAAAAAGACTCATA
>CM060247.1:53787276-53979776 GCA_030684275.1 Acipenser oxyrinchus oxyrinchus
GTGTAATTACTGGAGATTTAGTCAATATGGATAATGCTACTTTGTCATACAGCCTTAGCTGTTTTGTGATAGAACTAAGAAAATGTAACAGAGAGGAGTACTGTGGTAATTCACTATAAGAACTGGTAATGTGTATACAGCATTTTAAGACTGCAGAGACGCCCATTAAGTTTGTTAAATGACCCAGTGTTTGAAAGTTTTCAGCGTTCTTGATGGGAAAATGAAACTGTCCAAATCAGGAGTTGGTTTGCATAAAAAAAAGCTAAAGTTATTTCCGAAGCACAAGAAAATATATTGTACTGTGTGCTGAAATTGGAAATCAATTATGTTTAAACGGTATAAAAGTATAGCTAATTGTTATTATAATTGCTGCTTATTAAAAAGACACGCGCTTTTTTGTGAATTGTGTGTGACTGTGGTTTGTTAACGAATCCACAGTTTTCTGTGGATTCGTAGCTCAAAGTGTGGATTTGTTTATCAACAATACATCTGCCCCACACTCTCCTTCTCTTCAAAGCCACACTGCCACTTTAGTTAGACGATTCGTAGATATAATCCACTGAAAGATCAGAGGGTGACGTCACAGAAATGTTTTTATATATATATATATATATATATATATATATATAAAGTACACAAACAATACCAAAACACAACATTTAGTTTATTTTATGCATTCTTACACAATAAATCATTGCAAAGAAATCGAATACTGTACCATCTCAAATCTTGAGCTAAAGATTGTTCTTCAAAAGTTTATCAACTGGATGAGACGGCTAAATTAAATTTTACAGAATTTACAGGTGTCGCCGCTATATTTAGTAAATTGTACTAACCAACATCTTTTGAAGAAATTTTAGGTAAGATTTCTCCTGTTCCTTAAGGTGTTCAATTAGATGTGACAAACGGTCAACATTAGCAGATATTTCATTTTTTTCCACAAGGTCATCCCGCATAGAGCTGGCCTTGGTTATATACTCCCGGATTTGGACAAGTTTGCTGACAACCTAAAAAGCAAAGAAATACTTGTGGAGTAATTTTTTTTATGGAGTTAGAGACTCAGTTTTGCACTTCTGCATCAGTGAAAATGGTTTAATGGAAATATGTTGGGTTTCAATCAAATAACATTTGCATGAGTCAAAGCTTTACAAAACACTGAGGAACTCTGCAACCCGTGGAACTACAGGACATATGCAGAACACCCAAAGCACCCACTCCCCATTTTTTAAACCCGTTTCTAAAAGTTGACAAAGACAATGCGTGAAAATATTTACCTGGCTGCTGTCTATTTCAGGTTCTCCTCTTCCATCTTCACTTTGAGACATCTGCTCAATCTGAAAAGAATCTTTGCTCAAAACTGAAGCAAACAAATCTTTGCCTGATGACTGCTGTGTTGTCTCTTTGCTTGGAGTGACAACTACTTCTTTGCTTTTGTTAGTGTTAACATATAGTGGTAAAAAGTTAAATGGCTTTTTGCTTTCAGCAAATTGACGCTGGTTATTAGCAGCAGTGGCTCGACCTTGGGAATCACTCCCAATGCTCCTCTGTATTAAAAAAAAAAAAGTAAATATTTTCAATATTAGTTTAAATAAGAATAAAACAGTCTTACAATCCATTTTTTTCCTTTCTACATGTCTGTGCGATGCAACTATGGCTAGAAAAAAGTGTTAATCAGAAACTATTTCATATCAAAATCTTAACTTGGCAAAAACAAATTAATGCTGAACAAATTTAAGTTTTTGGGTTATACGATGTAATACTTATGTGGTGATCCAGAAGTCGATTACTGTAGTTTTGGCAATGTAAATACTAAGGAAAAAAAGTCAGTTCACCAACCTCATCTAAATCACTGAAATTAATCCTCTGTTTGAGTCTCTCCAACTCTGCTTGCTCTGGAACAGACATCTGGGTTGCATATTTCACATGGGAGAATGAATGAGGAGTTCTGGCTCTCCTTCGACCTGTTCCTGGAGATGACTCCGGAGAAATGTCATTGGTTACTCTACTTTCAGGTCCAACGGCAAACTTTTTCTTGTTTTTTTCAGAGGACCTATTTGCTTTTTTATGTTGCACACCCCAATCCTAAAAAACAAAAATAATTTTATGTATACAGTATATATATATATATATATATATATATATATATATATATATATATATATATAACAGATTTTAAAAGTGCTACATCAGGTGCATTAACACCTACCATATTATTTAGCCTGTCCTCCAGACTTCCATTGCTGATACTCCAGTTAGGCAAGTCCTGGTCATCAACACCTTCTTCAAAAGGAGCCCCTCCAGTGGCCATACTTCACAGCTTTAAAGCATATACCTGCAAAAACCTAATATTATATAGACAGCATGTAAACTGATATTTTATCACCAGAGTGAACAAATACATGGTTAATATGGAAGTCTAGCTCAGGTGGGGGTGACATATTGAAAAAAAACAATTAGAACTTTCCCTGTTACTGAGAAGAAAATGCTGCTCGTACAGTACCTTGTTAAAAGACCATGATCAGAATAACATTTGGTAGAGCCTGTTATGTTCAAATTAACTTTAAATTTAAAATTTAAAGACCAATTAAGACTGTTGAGTTTAGAAACATTCCAAATATTAGAAATACTGCTGGCAATTTACCATAACCTAAGATGGGTCTAAACATAAAACAAGCGTCAGTCAAATTTCAAATACTAAATTACAAGTCAGAACCCAGAATGGTTTACAAAAAGGATGCAGTATTACATAAAGTGATTACACCTTAAGTTCTAAACATGCGGACACTCTACTGGGTAAAATGAACCAAAATTTTGTGAAAATGTCACCATACGTCTCAGATTTGGATAGTTAGTAAAAGTGATGTCATGGAAAAATCTGAAATCTGAGCGGTCAACTCCTAATAGTTCCTGAGATATGACTGTTTACACCTAGGGGGGTGTGGAAGGGTGGTGGACAATTCACTGACACACAGGAGACGGAAATTTATTTGTAACGCCGCTCAAGCGCACTGATTTATTTTAGTCTGCAGAGGGCGCTGTTGGGGTAATGAGGTCCACAGGAATACCAACACAGGTAAACAGTCCAATGTGGGTGCACTGAAAATAATAATAATGAATGACAAAAGGTGAAAGAAAAAGGGAAAATAAAACACAGTAATAAAACTACAAAATAAGTGCTGCTTACGCAGTCCCTCCCACTGCCGCTAAATCGGTCAACTCGGGTCTCCGTCCTACGCTTCTCTATACACTATACGCTATACACGGGGGTGTCCAAGGTTCCCCTCTATTTACACCCGTTTTCTTTATTTTCTTTATTTAAGGCAGGCTGTCTTCCTCAGCCGTGCTTGCCTGTTTTGTCGCAACCCCCGCGCTCAGATTTTTCAATGAAAACGCTTTTACTAATTTTGTGCCGATTTTTATCCAAATCTGAGACGTATGGTGACATTGACTGGTTGAATTGACACGCAATGACCCTGCTGTTATAATAAAGTTGTGTGCTGCTGGAACAATGCCAAACTAGTCATTAAATGAAAAATCCATTAAATTGAGTCCATGAGAAAGCAAACATGTTGTGCCCAAAAGCAATACAAAGTTCCAGCCGAGTCAAAAGCCCTAAACAATCGACACTCAGTCATGCATCAGTCTGACTGATGCTGCAAAAACACAGCAAAAAATAATTTGTACATCAGTCTTTACCACAAGCTTCAGTGATATACAAGGCCTAAAAATCAAGACGATTCTGTGTCAAAACACAATATGCTGCTTTTCTTTTTTAAAAGGTAAAATACATTTTTTTTTTTTAAATACTTCAAAAGACGTACATTTACACCCCAGTGCTACAGCTAAGGCAAGTGCAAATGTTTCCATATCGCACGTTTAAAAGAAACACGTTTCCGCATACCTGAAGAAATGTCTGTTTTGCATAAATATCCAATGCGAATCTGATTCCAGTGTCCCTTGTAAAAGCCAGGAAAAATTAAAGAAAAACAATGTTGTTTACAACAAAGAAACCACAAGGCTCAATCCAGAAACAACTGAACCACATGCCGGTTTCTTCTGGAAAGTACAACCTCGCTCTCGCGATCTATTCCAAAATCTCTTTCCTTCTCACCAAACAATAAACCAACGGTATTGTTTATTTAGTGTCTTTGGTAAAACAAATACCGCGCTAAAACAGCTATTTTTGCCGGCAAATATCAGCAAAGCAGACAAATCCCTGCACAGTCCAACCTCTGCGAACGACCTCCGGCAGAGAAATCACCATAAAAAAATGTTTCCTTTCACAACAAAATAAAATAAAATGCATTTTAGCATACATGGATTGAATGTAAAAGTTACCAATTATCACACAACCAAAACATATGTGCCAGTTTATTTCAAACAATCGTTTTACAAAAACACATCCAGTGTATCTTGTGATATAGAAATTAGGAAAATAAAATCTTAGCATAACAACAAGATAACAAAAAAGACCGGCATTTTTTTTGTTACATTAATAGAAAAGTGAAAACTACAAGTACGCAATTCACTTTGGTAGGATTATAATAATAATAATAATAATAGTAGCATACAATTATTCATACGCAACTGTTTTTTAAACGTTCTCAATTTAGCAGAGTTTCGTACAAACACAAGCTTCTAAACTTTAGTAAATTCGACAAGGGAAGAAAAACTTTACAAGAAAACAATTAGGGGTAAAGTAATTGAAACTGAGGCAGTTAATATTACAGCGAAATACAGTCACCATGGAAACATAACACAATTCCGTCCTGTAGGCTGCCAAAGTTTAGATTATACAAAATACACACACACAGTTAATAATTATTGCAGTCACCTTTTATTAATAACGACTGAAGCCTTGCCTGAGTTGGCAACTTGAGTTTGTTTTCAGTCCAGCAATACTGGGATTATTTTGCTGCTTTATTAACAAAGTGCAACATTTAGACACCCCCTTGTAAAAACAAACATCATTACCGGGCTCGTCACACTGCATAACATGTTCTTTTTCTTGCCCTCAGTTACCGTACCTGAGTTCTTAATTACATGTGTTCCTATTAAATCCAAACATTAAAATTCTATAATTACAGACTGCGCAAAAAACGTTATTATTGCAGTCACCGTTTAATAATAAACGACTGAAACCTACCTAGCCTGTGTTGACAACTTGGGTTTGTTTTCAGTCCAGCGCTGTACAGTAACACTGGGATTATGTTGCTGCTTTTAACAAAGTGCAACATTTAGACACCCTCTTGTAAATATATATATATATATATATATATATATATATATATATATATATATATATATATATATATATATTACTGGCTCGTCACACTGCATGACATTTTCTTTATCTTGCCCTCAATTACCGTACCTGAATTCTTAATTACATGTGTTCCTATTAAATCCCAACTTTACAATTCTATAAATACACCAACAAATGTATACACAGCTCTGTAAACAAAACATAACTTTTCTTTTTTCCCGAGGCCTCAGGACGTACTTGGCTTTTTTTCCGCAACAACAAACTGAGGAACAGTAATAAATAAATACATAAATAAATAAATAATATATTACGAACAAACCTACATTATTACCTTATGTTACGAATCAACACCCCCACTTCAGACTGCTAGTATAGCTTTTTTAAATATTAGTGAAACCGTGAAACGAGTACTGTTATATTTTCGAAACCATTCCAGTAACGCTAATTTTAAAACATTTATTTAGCCAATCCTTTTCCAGTCCAGGAAGAACAGTGGGTCAGCCGCCATCTTTCTTAGTGTTCTCTAGCTCAGGTGCGGAGGAATATCCCGTTACCAATAGCGACCGGTTTGCAAACACACAATATTTCAATAGGTGATCTATTTTACTTGAAAATAATGTCTATAATGATTTTTATACGACATACTCTATAATAATAAAGGCTATGCTTTACATATTGATGATAAATCGATGGCTGAATGCTGGGGACTAATTGTTCTCTCGGATGATTACGTGTAGTGGTGGAGGGATTTGGCGCTAAATGCAGCAACCGGGAGAAAGCATTTGGACTGTTCCAATGGAAAACTTTCTAAATTCAAGACCAAAGTAGGTTGCTGTGAGACACCTGCTCCAACAACTGTCTGTTTTTATATGCTTAACATTCTTATTTTTCTATTTAACCTTGAATTTATAACTAAAATCATGTTCGTTAAAATGTAAACTCACTTTTAATGTATCCATTATGTAATTTAGCTTATGTATTTTTTAGCTTAAAATTATTAAAGCCAATAAAAAGTGCCTTAGTGAAGTGACAAAGTGTAATGTTAAAAAAATATAATAAAACCCCAAGAGTAAATAAGGTGAATCCATGAGGGCTGTACATAATGTAAACCAACTGAACTTGTAATGGGGTCTGCTCTCTGGTAAAATGTACACAGCGTTAACATAACATAAACATATTTTATTTGGTTTGGACAGTTCTGTGGGCCCTAACTGCTTTCTGATATAGTACTGAAGCAGGAACTAAATGTCAAAGTGTCAAATGGAGTTAGAAAACACAGACAATAGCCAAACATTTGGAATTTTCCAAGCAAGCTGAAAGACAGACACAAATAAATGCCAATGAAACAACAGTTAGTGGGCCAAAATTGAACACTAAGGCCTCTACACACCGGACGCGCTGCAACAAGCAGATGTGTTGTACAACACGCTACGACAAAAAAAATAAAACGTATTTTTTATATGAGCCATTCACACTGCCTGCGATGCGACATGCGACACTGAAGCGAAATAGGATTGGTGTCTATTTTTGCGATTTTGTCGCGTGACAGATTGGGAACTGACCAATGAGGAACACCTTCCCTTGTGTGCCTTCAGTATACAATGGTTGAAGAAAAGATCATTCTTGCAGTACCAAAATATTCTGAGCTGTACAGTACAATAAAGGACATACAAATTATAAAGACATGGCAATGAGGGAGAACACCTGACAGTTTATTTAAAGGGAACTGGATATAGCTGGTATGTACAATTCGTTTAACCTTTACTGAAATAAGTATTCCGAAAATAGCCGAAAAGCTATTATGTATTCTACATTTTTATTAGCTGTATAACAGGACTATCACACGTGTGATTTTTTTCCAGCTGATGATACAATCAGAAGAGAATTGCCTATCACATCGGGCACACCTGTCACCACTGGTGTGAAAGGTAGTGTCCAGCGAAAGTACCACTTTATTGCAGGACAAATCTCATCGCGTCCTGTGTGGAGAACAGGTATTCCTTACATCCACCAGGAGCAGAGTGTTACAAGGGCAACCAGTTTATTCAAAATGACATTCATTACTGTGTTCAAACTAGATTAGGTATTTTTTCTTCTTTTATGATTAAGAATTACATAAAATACATGAAGCAGGGTGTTTGTTTTAGAGTCAACAAAAGTTTTACAAATATTACCAAATCACTTGTTTGAGGTTGATCCTGGTTATTTTGATCTTTGTAAATTACAGAAAGATAAGAATGACACTGTAGGCAACCTAGTTTTAATATACCGAGCATCAAAAGAAATGCATGACTATTATAACACATTTATTTCCAAAAAAAATAAGGTATATAAATACCTATCTCCTCTCTTCATTGCTGATGTTTCCGGCTTGCTGTTGAAATCGACTACTGCCACATGCTCCCTGGACCCCTGGCCAACTAACCTTGTCCGTCTCTGTGCTTCTGATCTTGCTCCTTCCATTATGCACACTCTCAACCTGTCCCTGGACTCTGGCTCGGTTCCTGCTGCCCTCAAGCTTGCCCGAGTTACGACGGTACTCAAAAAAACCCTCCCTTGACCCGGCTGACTTATCTAATTTCTGTCCCATCTCCAATCTTCCTTTTCTCTCAAAAACTCTCGAAAGGGCTGTAGCCAGTTAGCTGACGAAAAATCTCACGGACAACAATCTGCATGAATCTCTACAGTCTGGTTTCCGGCCGCATCACAGGATTGTGAATGATCTCCTGCTCAATGCTGATGCTGGTGCTCCTTCTGTGCTTGTCCTCCTTGACCTAACAGCTGATTTTGACACCATAGATCATGGCATTCTTCTTGACTGCCTTCAGAAGTATGCTGGGATCTCTAGAACCTGTCTCTCCTGGATGTCCTCTTACCTATCCAGACGCATGCAGTCTGTCTTCTATGATGGAAGCAGTGGTGTTGCAAACTCAGTCACTTGTGGTGTCCCCCAAGGATCTGTTTTTGGGCCCCTTCTCTTCAACTTGCTTCCCATCTACATGCTTCCCTTGGGTCTCCTCATCCGCCAACACAGCCTCATGTTTCACTCCTATGCTGACGACACCCAGCTCTACTTAAAACTCGACCCTGGAAGCCCTTCTGCCATAGTCCGGCTCTCGGCTTGCATTCAAGACATCAAGGCCTGGATGTCTGCCAATTTTCTTCAGCTAGCAAATCTGAACTCCTCCTGGTAGGATCTAAAAGAATCTAAATATAGCTGCCCTGAACCTCAGAAACGGTCTGCTGCTGCCTTCCCCTACAGTACGAAGCCTTGGTGTACTTCTTGACAGCAACCTCTCCTTTGATGCCCACATCTCCTCCGTAGTCAAATCTTCCTTCTACCATATTCAAAACATCTTCAAAGTCCATCCCTACCTTTCCCAACCAGATGCAGAGATACTTTGTCACGCATTTGTCTCCTCTCGACTCGACTACTACAACTATGTATATGGTGGTCTCCCGGCATGGGCCATAAACCAACTGCAGCTGTTCAGAATGGCGCTGCCAGGATCCTTATCGGATGTAAAAAAACGTGATCACATCACCCCCCGTCTTGCCCAGCTGCACTGGCTACCTGTAAAGTTCAGGATTATTTTGCCCTTCATCACACAGGTCCCGAGTACCTCCTTAACATGCTGACCCACTATGTCCCTGCCCGCAAGCTGAGGTCCTCCGACTCTGGCCTGCTGTTATCCCCAAGCAAAAGTGCACCTCATTTGGAGAACCCTCGTTTAGCTTCATGGCTCTGACTCTGGAACTCTCTCCCAGCTTTGGTGCGTGATGCTCCCACCATCGCTCGCTTTAAATCAACTCTCAAGACCCACTTGTTCTCTCTTGCTTTCCATGCTCTTTAAGCCTGATATCTGCTATTAGCTGCTGTGTTGCTGCTACTATTTCATGTATTATGCTACTATCATGTATTATGTACTTTCCACTGTATTTAATGTACTATTTAATGTATTATGCACTTGCCACTGTATTTAATGTACTTTGCACTTTCCACTGTATTTAATGCATTATGCTTTTTTTTTTTTTTTTAACTGTATATCATGTATTATGCATTTATCTGTATTAAAGTATTATGGATTTTCTTGTTGTTACTGCATCTTGTAAAGCACTTTGTGATGGTGGTCCACTATGAAAGGCACTATATAAAATAAAGATTAATTGATTGATATTATTATTATTATTATTATTTATTTCTTAGCAAACGCCCTTATCCAGGGCGATTTACAGTCGTAAACAAATACATTTCAAGAATCACAGTACAAGTAATAATACAATTAAGAGCAAGATAAATACAATGACTTTGGTTCTAGCAATAAGTATGACAAAATACGATTCAATAATGGAGCAGATAACAGTGTCAGTGATAATTGCATCAGGATATAATTAAATACAAAATACTACAGATTAAATAACACTTGACAGTGTCACGTTTTAGGTTTTTACGTATTTTTATTTTACACTCTTAACTCAGGGGAGACGTTAGGAGGAAAGAGATAGTATAAACTCCTAGTGGTTTATGTTCGAGCTGCGTGTCCATAAAACCTTTGTTTAAGCAAGAAAATCACTCAGACTCATTTATTTGAAGTTTTACGAATCAGAGCAACCTCGGCGCTCCTTCGGTTTATTAAAATGCTTTTAATATTGGTGTGACAGGGTGGCTGGGCGGTGACGTCACGGCAGAAGCAGGAGGAAAAAGACTGACACCAGGTACTGCAGTTCAAAAGAAAGAATCGGCTGGCTGCCGTTTTATTTTAATACAAAAATAAATCAAATATTTTAACAAAAAGAAACTTACTCACAGAGCGAAAATAAATAATTAAACAAAACAAATCACGAATACAAAATATACGAAACACAGGTCAGGCTGAGCTGTAGCCTTCACTGATCCTGTATCTTTTTAGACTCGTGTTTCTCTCCACTCTCGCTCCTCTCACTCTCACTCTCACTCTCACTCTCACTCTCACTCTCACTCTCACTCTCACTCACTCACTCACACACACACACACACACACACACACACACACACACACACACACACACACACACACACACACACACACACACACCCGAGAGCCGAGAGCTGCAGGCTTTTATATTCAGGTGACCATCTCCCGATTAGCAACAAAATTAACCACTTAATTAATTCGGCAGATGGCCACCTTCTGCACGAGTTTATTAATTATTCCTGGCAGAGGACGAGCACCAATCTCGCCTCTGCCAGAACACGTTTAAAATAAACAAAACCGCACGGCTATGCCGTCATCTATAAATACAATAAACAATAACAAAACCTGCGGCGCTTCACCGTCTTCTATACATAATAAATAAATCATAATAATAATAAATAATAATAATACAAAACAAATACAGGGGCGGAGGGGACCCCGTTCTAAAATAAAATAAACAAATCAAATGTACAGGGCACCTCGCCCTGTTACATATCCCCCTTGTGCAACGCACACTTGGCCCCAGCGTGAGTTGGTCTCCTGACCTCCCCCCCTTCTTCGTGGCCGCCAGCTCCCCTCCGTGGGGCTCTGGCCACTGTGTTTCCTGCCACAGAAATGCGACTGGGGGCTGGTCTCCTGACCTCGCCCCCTTTCTTCATGGCGGCAGCTCCCCTTTGTGGGGCTCCGGCCACAGTGTAGCGACCCCAGGCGAAGCAGGGCCCCCGGCGACCCCAGGTGAAGCAGGACACTTGACGACCCCAGGTGAAGCAGGATCCCCGGCGACGGCAGCGGACCCTCGGGAGGCGACAGCAGCAGCAGCGGACCCTCGAGAGGCGACGGCAGCAGCAGCGGACCCTCGGGAGGCGAACTCGGGAGGGGAGCCCCTGGCCATGGAGGCGGCAGTGGGAGCTCCACTTCTTCCTCGTACCCTGTACCCTGTGTGGAGCAAAAGGCAGCCCCAGGCGATGCGGAGCAACAGGCAGCCCCAGGCGATGCGGAGCAACTGGCAGCCCCAGGCGATGCAGAGCAACAGGCAGCCCCAGGCCATGCGGCAGTGGACCCTCGGGAGGCGATTGCAGGAGGGGAGCCAGGACCAGCGGTTAGGGTTGGCCCTCTTCTCAGCTGCTGCGACCCAACGGTTTTCCCCCTTGCTGTGCTCAGCAGCCTATGCAAGGGCGGCTGCAGACCGCCAGCCTCCTGTTCCGGTCCATGCTGTCGTGAAGGGAGAGGCAGCTCCTGCTCCTCTCCCTCAGGTGGTGGTGGTGGAGGCAGAGGCAGCTCCTGCTCCTCTCCCTCAGGTGGTGGTGGTGGAGGCAGAGGCAGCTCCTGCTGCTCTGCTCCTGGCGAAGGCGGCAGGGGCTCCTCCCCTTCTGGCTGCAGCGAGGAAACCAGCAGGCATGCTCCCTCAGCTGGTGGCGGCGATGGAGGCAGAACCAGCAGGCATGCTCCCTCTGCTGGTGGCGGTGATGGAGGCGGAACCAGCAGGCATGCTCCCTCTGCTGGTGGTGGCGATGGAGGCAGAACCAGCAGGCATGCTCCCTCTGCTGGTGGCGGTGATGGAGGCGGAACCAGCAGGCATGCTCCCTCTGCTGATGGAGGCGGAACCAGCAGGTACTCTACCTCTGCTGGTGGAGGTGGGAGCGGCAAGTCGTCCTCCCACGGAGGTGGAGGCGGAACCAGCAGGAACTCCCCCTCTGCTAGTACAAAACAAATACAGGGGCGGAGGGGGACCCCGTTCTAAAATAAAATAAACAAATCAAATGTACAGGGCACCTCGCCCTGTTACAACTGGATTAGTAGTTTGCGCATACCACCAAAACCCAGAAACATGTAATAACAATCAGCAGTCCTAAGTTTATTACAAGCTCAGCATTAATACTTCAATAACATAATACAATTATATGTATTTGTGCAGCCCTCAGACCAGCTAAGCACCAAGCCTACAAGCACCCACTGCTATATTTTAGCACATTCAATACATCAACCTCTTAATACTAAAACATAGTTTCAACACCTTATAGCAATATAACCAATAAATGGAAGATACAATAATTTCATTAATATGCTTACCTCCTCTTACAAGGGAGAGTAGCGTGAACAAAAGAAAATAACTGTCTTGTGGAGATTCGCAAAGGATGGACCACGTCACTCTGCCAAGCCGAGTCTTGATTGTGGTACCTCATTGTGAGAGATCTAGGTTTTTATAAGATTTTCTCTCCATTGGAATACATGGGAAGACTTAATCATATCCAATCATTAATTAGCTTTTGACAGTTCTTATCTTTTTTGGCAAATAACTAACTTTTCACAATTAATCAGAGTCATATGCCAATAACACGTGTCTAAAACACTTGACTATGATCTCATCCACTCATCTCTTGACTCCCTCCTTTATCTGAAAAGTTAGGTGAAGTCCTTGCTACTTTACTACTTTTTATATGTGTATTACAAATAAAATAATTTTGTTTGAATATATGAGTGTTGTGTGAATATATACAACACCAACAGTCTTGATTATACTGATTATATGTACCTGGCTTCTAAAAATATATTCCCTCATATCATCTCAATTTTTCAAATTAGTTTCCTTCTTTCCTTACAGGTGTGTGTTTAGCAGGTATTATAGAGAACTTCCATCCTATGTTGCTTTAGTATAGAGTTTCTCCCTGTGGAAAATCTAATTATTTTTATTTGAGTGTAAGGCTGTAGTATCCTTTTTCTTATAAGTTTCTGACAGCCTGAACTTAGCTGAACTTCAGATGACTTCTTATTTTTTAGCTGTTCACAAACTGGCTAAAACCAGTTTGCTTGAGACACCTCTCTCTTTGTCTGTTTTAGTAGTGATTAATGTTTTTTAGTAACGTTCCCTACCTCTACACCTTTTGCTCCAAGTGCTTTTTCTCTGCCCAGCAACTAACTATCTTAGTATATATTGGAATTAGTCCATTTCTATTCTGACCCCCCTTCTTCTAAGATGAGGAATAATTCTGGCCTTGATGCCGTAAGTTTCCCGATAAGAGAATCCCTGCTTCTCTTGCCAACGAAGACCTCTTGGTACCAAGCACTGATCTTTCCAAAAGTAGGCTTGTAGAAAGTTCGAGAAAACAGGTTACATAGAGTTTACCTTTCCAAATCCTTTGCTTTTAAAGTTACTTTTCAATATTTATTCAATCTTTTTATTTTGTATTTTAAATACAACATCTTTTTATGCTGCATTATCTTTTTAACTCAGAGCCAAACTAAGTATTTTACTCCTCAT
Source organism: Acipenser oxyrinchus oxyrinchus (assembly GCA_030684275.1). Lineage (NCBI taxonomy): Eukaryota > Metazoa > Chordata > Actinopteri > Acipenseriformes > Acipenseridae > Acipenser > Acipenser oxyrinchus. The sequence goes on from CM060247.1 coordinate 53,800,757, forward strand.
AGATTATGGTTGATAACTATATTCTTTTTACTAGCAGCAACATAGCAGCAACATCGAAATAACAATTTATTTAACTTTTCTGCTCCCTTTCTGTGGTGTATCTTCTAAAATACTTGTTTTTCTGGAATCAGAGGCTGCTTTTTACTCTAAATCAGTTTTTACCCGCCTACTCATCCTAAGACTAATTTACAAGATAGGTGAACAAGTAAAAACCGACTCAAAATGAAATCTTTTAATCCTTTTCTGTTTTCTTTTCAAAATACTCCTAACCCCTTTTTCTCTATATTCAGAAAGTATAGTTCTTAAATGCAAGCATAAGAATACACATAGCAACACCCTTCATTGAATTGGGACTTGGTACTCAACCATGCCCATCTTGATAAGAAACAGTTTCAGGCATATTATCGTATCAGGCAGTGTTAAGCATATGGTCTTATACATAAAAATTGTTCATACTATTTCACACTGTTATATAAACTAAAGATTATTAACACTACTTATAATTACATGTTACCACAACAATCTATATTACTTAAAGCAAACATATTAACACACACATATATTTAGTACAGCAACATTTTACATTCAAACTGAAGTGTGTTTAACAGAGACTTGGCACTCAATCCTGGAGCCGTGCCTATCTTGATAAGAGGCTGCTTGAATCCAGCTTGTGTACCAGGCAGTGCTGGTTTCTTACTATACGGTTTTACACAGTATTTCTTACAGACTAAAGATTATTAAGCATTACCTTGGGTTACATTACATATTATTTTATCAATACATGTCATTTTTAAATCATCCAGTCCATGTCCAGCAGATTTGCACATTCCCAGCAGGTTTCAAAGTCTGTGACAGGTTCAGCTCGAGTGGGTTCTGCAAAGACCACCACAGGCCCTTTAATCCAGCGTCTCGCATCACAGGTGTGGGCTGCCATGGACCGGTCTTTGTACCTACAAGACACTTGTACACGCTTAATAGGGACACCTTCCTCACATTCCAATTTGCCCAGATGTGCCCATTTTACAAGGTGACCGCGTTCACAATCCATGCATTCCACTGTATATTCAATGTATATTCAAGTGAGAGAAAGATATTCCCTCAGCATCTTTACATTCAAACAAGATTCGACAGTGTTTGACTAGGTGACTGCAGGCTGGACATGGCTTGGGCCCTGCCAGGGGTGATTCACCTCTGCACCTGTCTCAGGCACACATAACAAGAGGATTTTTTCCCATTTGATGATTCAGAGTTAGCTCTGTACCCTTTACAATCATTCTGGACTGTGGCAGGCTGGCTTGCAGTGGTGACGTCACGGACCAGGAAGTAACTGAAACCACAACAATGGATGGGCGGGCGAAACTGAACGCAACGGCGTTCAGTTAATTTTATTAATCAAAATAAACAAAACAAAAGATTTAAACAAAACAGAAAACAAAAAGGCGCGTTGGCCAAACAAATAAACAGACAAACAAGTAAGTGACGTGCTGGCTAAACCAGCACGCTTTAGCAATTGTTTTCTTGTACCTCTCTATCTCCCCGTACTTCCTCTCTGCATCCAACACTCAACACCGCAGCACAGACAGCTGTCGGTTCTTATACTCTGGCCGAGGGGTTAACTAGCTGTTTATCTTATTACCCCTCGCCACAGTCTGCATCGTTTGGTAAGGATGCATGACTGTCAGCTAGTTAAATAATCAGTAGCTGATCAGTCATGCATCCTCACGGGTTTTTAAATATAAATATAAAAGACGCGGCGCTTTTACCCGCCGCAAAACAAAAATACAAATAATAATACATAGGGCGGGACACTCCGCCACACATGCCCCCTTGTGCGCAGCACACATGGCCTTTTCGCCACCTCCCCCTTATTCCCTAAAGTCCCGCTAGCAGTCCCGGCGCAGGAACAGGGGCAGCAACGGGCCAAAGGTGGCGGCCACGGTGGGATGTCCTCCTCCCACCCAAACAGCCGTAGCGCTCCAATGGCCCGCGCACAGGCCGGCTCCTTTGGCCAAAAATTTTTGGGGTGGTCTCCAGACCTGCCCCCTTCTTCATGGCCGGCAGCTCCCTCCGTGGGGCTCCGCCACCCTCTCCTGCAGCGAAATTGCTGCGGGGAGCTGGTCTCCTGACCTCCCCCTTCTTCATGGCTGGCAGCTGCCCTTCATGGGGCTCCAGCCACAGTATTTCCTGCCGCGAAAGTGCGGCTGGGGAGCTGGTCTTCTGACCTCCCCCTTCTTCGTGGCGGCAGCTGCCCTTCATGGGGCTCCAGCCACAATATTTCCTGCCGCGAAAGTGCGGCTGGGGAGCTGGTCTCCTGACCTCCCCCTTTTCCGTGGCCGGCAGCTCCCCTTCATGGGGCTCCAGCCACAGTATTTCCTGCCGCAAAGTGCGGCTGGGGAGCTGGTCTCCTGACCTCCCCCCCCTTTTCCGTGGCCGGCAGCTCCCGTTCATGGGGCTCCAGCCACAGTATTTCCTGCCGTATGGCAGGACTGGTAGCGACCCCAAGCAAAACAGGACCCTCGGGAGGCGATGGCAGCAGCAGCGGACCCTCGGGAGGCGACGGCAGCAGCAGCGGACCCCCGGGAGGCGACGGCAGCAGCAGCAGTAGCGGACCCTCCGGAGGCGAACTCGGGAGGGGAGCCCCTGGCCATGGAGGCGGCAGCGGGAGCTCCACTTCTCCCTCGTACCCTATAACTGGTGGCTCTCCAGGCGATGCGGAGCAACAGGCAGCCCCAGGCGATGCGGGGCAACAGGCAGCCCCAGGCGATGCGGAGCAACAGGCAGCCCCAGGCGATGCGGAGCAACAGGCAGCCCCAGGCGATGCGAGACAGGCCTTCTTGGGCGAAGCGAGGCAGGCATCCTTGGGCGAAGTGAGGCAGGCATCCTTGGGCGGCGAGGCAGGCATCCTTGGGCGAAGTGAGGCAGGCATCCTTGGGCGAAGTGAGGCAGGCATCCTTGGTAGGTGCGAAGCAACAGGCATCCTTGGGCGGTGCGAGGCAGGGCAGGAGCAGTTCTTCCCATGATGGTGGATGTGGAACCAGCAGGTATTCACCCTCTGCTGGTGGAGGTGGAGATGGAACCAGCAGGTATTCACCCTCTGCTGGTGGAGGTGGGAGGGGCAAGCAGTCCTCCCACGGGGTTGAGGCGGAACCAGCAGGTATTCACCCTCTGCTGGTGGAGCTGGGAGCGGCAAGCAGTCCTCCCACGGCGGTTGAGGCGGAACCAGCAGGCATTCACCCTCTGCTGGTGGAGCTGGGAGCGGCAAGCTGTTCTCCCACGGCGGTTGAGGCGGAACCAGCAGGTATTCACCCTCTGCTGGTGGAGGTGGGAGGGTCAAGCAATCCTCCCACAGCGGTTGAGGCGGAACCAGCAGGAATTCACCCTCTGCTGGTGGAGCTGGGAGCGGTAAGCAGTCCTCCCACGGCGCTTGAGACGGAACCAGCAGGCATTCACCCTCTGCTGGTGGAGGTGGGAGGGGCAAGCAGTCCTCCCACGGCGGTTGAGGCAGAACCAGCAGGCATTCACCCTCTGCTGGTGGAGGTGGCGGAGACAGAGGCAGCTCTTGCTGCTCTGCACCTGGCGGTGGTGGAGACAGAAGCAGCTCCTGCTGCTCTGCTCCTGGCGGTGGTGGAGACAGAGGCAGCTCCTGCTGCTCTGCTCCTGGTGGTGGTGGAGACAGAGGCAGCTCCTGCTGCTCTGCTCCTGGTGGTGGTGGAGACAGAGGCAGCTCCTGCTGCTCTGCTCCTGGTGGTGGTGGAGACAGAGGCAGCTCCTGCTGCTCTGCTCCTGGTGGAGACAGAGGCGAGGGCTCCTCACCCTCTAACGCTGGAGACGGCAGCAATGGCTCCTCTCCCTCTGGCGCTGGAGACGACAGCAGCGACTCCTCTCCCTCTGGCTGGAGAAGGCAGCGACGACTCCTCTCCCTCTGGCTGGAGAAGGCAGCGACGACTCCTCTCCCTCTGGGCTGGAGAAGGCAGCGACGACTCCTCTCCCTCTGGGCTGGAGAAGGCAGCGACGACTCCTCTCCCTCTGGCGCTGGAGAAGGCAGCGACGACTCCTCTCCCTCTGGGCTGGAGAAGGCAGCGACGACTCCTCTCCCTCTGGCGCTGGAGAAGGCAGCGACGACTCCTCTCCCTCTGGCGCTGGAGAAGGCAGCGACGACTCCTCTCCCTCTGGCGCTGGAGAAGGCAGCGACGACTCCTCTCCCTCTGGCGCTGGAGAAGGCAGCGATGACTCATCTCCCTCTGGCGCTGGAGATGGCAGCGGCTGGGCTTTTCCCGATGGAGCTGGAGATAGCGGTAGCCCTGCCATATCTGCAGCCAGGTAGTGGATTACCATGTCCGCAACCTCCGCGAGGGACACTGGGCAGTGTTGCTTTTCCCAGGCTTCCCATCGCTCTCCATCTCTGGCCCACAGGAGGTTGATCACATCGGGAGGGCCTCTTCAGCATTCCTCCCAGGCTCCACCAGCCAGCCCCAGATTCCCTCAGAGGAGAGTGAACTCGTCTTAGCCAGCGGGCCCTCTCCCCTGACGCCGGACGCTCAGGCTCCTCCATCTTATGCCATGCGTGGCTCTGGCTGAGTGGAAGATACCTTACCTCGCCACACAGGAAGCACCACCCTTCCTCATCCAGACAGGCAAGGCAAACATCCGGCGTAGTAGAGACGCCGACGGGACCTGTGACCGGGCCCGCTGCTCTTGATGCACCACCTGCTGCTGTTGCTGCTTTCTTCGGCCGCTTCTTCCCATTTTTTTTTTTTTTTTTTTCAAACACAAAAACACTTTTCGAAAAAATAAAAACGCCCTTTGTATTCCTGGTCCGGCTGTTGGAGGCGTTGTTTGTCCCACGCAGGACACCATATGTGGCAGGCTGGCTTGCAGTGGTGACGCCACGGACCAGGAAGTAACTGAAACCACAACAATGGATGGCGGGCTGAAACTGAACGCAACGGCGTTCAGTTAATTTTATTAATCAAAATAAACAAAACAAAAGATTTAAACAAAACAGAAAACAAAAAGGCGCTTGGCCAAACAAATAAACAGACAAACAGTAAGTGACGTGCTGGCTAAACCAGCACGTTTTAGCAATTGTTTTCTTGTACCTCTCTATCTCCCCGTACTTCCTCTCTGCATCCAACACTCAACACCGCAGCACAGACAGCTGTCGGTTCTTATACTCTGGCCGAGGGGTTAACTAGCTGTTTATCTTATTACCCTCGGCCACAGTCTGCATCGTTTAGTAAGGATGCATGACTGTCAGCTAGTTAAATAATCAGTAGCTGATCAGTCATGCATCCTCACGGGTTTTTAAATATAAATATAAAAGACGCGGCGCTTTTACCCGCCGCAAAACAAAAATACAAATAATAATACATAGGGGCGGGACACTCCGCCACATGGACCTATACATGTTTCTTTCATACATTTCATTTTGTTCACACAGAGATACTTTACGAGGTATGCCATCCATCCAGAACACAGTAGGAGGCCAAAACTCACTGTTTTTCATATCAGCGGGCACCCAGCATCTGTTCTGCTCTGCATCATCAGTGGCCAGACTTAATACCACTGAATCTGAATCAATCGATGAACCGTGAACTCTAGCCACTGAAATTCTCCATGCAAAGGGATCCAATGTTTTACTACACATAATAACTGGTTCGGGATCACCCGTGACATGAGATTACTGTTATCTAAAGTACAGGATTAAATGCAGTAAAATAGGGGGCAGATAAGAGCAAGTAAAGCGCATTTAAGGAAGAGTGATAAGTGTCCAGAGGGAAAAACAGGAGCTCTACAGGTGCTGTCTGAAGAAGTGAGTCTTGAGGAGGCACCGGAAGGTGGTCAGGGACTGGGCAGTCCTGACATCTGTAGGAAAGTCATTCCACCACTGCGGGGCGAGGGTGGAGAAGGAGCGGGCTCTGGAGGCAGGGGAGTGTAAAGGAGGTAAATGATGGACATTGACAAAATGTTTTTGGTTTCTTTTTAATCACTCGATCATTCATCCTTGACCATGACACGCTTGAGTGACTATGACTGAAGCATATGCACTAAATCACCTAGTGAGACAGTTGATTGGACACTGGATATGGAGTGATTTCAGCTGTTGAATTGCAAGCATGAATAAAAGCAATAAAGAAAATCACAGAAAAAAAACAATATGCCACGTCTGTCAAGAGAGCAGCGCCTTTGTGCAATCGGCATGTTGTAGGCTGGACTAGGGCAGCATACTGTAGCTCGCCGTCTTGGGTGCTCACAGCCAGCAATTTCAAACCTGGCGAGACGGTATAACCAGACACACTCTGTCAATGACAGGACACGAAGTGGGAGACCAAGAGTCACAACACCTGCCCAAGATCGGCAGACCATTTTGCAGCATCTTTGTGATGTCATTTGTTAATCAGCACAATAAAAAGTCACTGCACCTGCTCTAAAACAGAGTTTGTCATTTTTCCATCACATCTAGTGAATTTTATCCCAATATAAGTGATGCGTTTCTTTTGATGCTCAAATATAAGTGATACGTTTCTTTGATGCTCAGTTCTTCTGTTGGGTGTCCTTCTCAGTTTATTTACACAAACCAATGCAAAGGAACAGATTACGATTCTCTGTCCCCTACCGCTGCCGCCCCATCACCTGCCCCTGCTACTACCTGGCCACGGCGGTAGCATACTGCCCCCAGGCCCAGACCAAAACTTCCCAGATTCTCAAGACAGACATCACAAGAAGCATTCTTTGCCCAATTCGAGCTTGCAGCCGCTGAGCACGGCTGGAGCTCAACCATCAAAGCGTCCTATCTGACACAGTCTCTCGAAGGAGCTGCACTAGAGATACTACCAGATCTGGAACCCGAGGAAAGAGCTGACTACCGAGTCCTTTTAAGGGCTCTGAAGAGGTGGTTTGGAGAGACTGAGTCCTACCTTCTACTTCAGGACCAGTTGCAGAGCCGCAGAACACCTGGAGAGCGATTGGGAGAGCTGGGAGCAGACATCGCAAGGAGGGCATACAGCAACGAGGACAGCAGCTTCATCCGCCGCATTGCACTAGTTGTCTTCCTACGTAGCATCGACCCCGCAGAGCTATGTTACCAAGTCCGACTTACAGCACTGACATCCCTGGACGAGGCAATCGACCGTGCTACCGCCATCGAACCCAGCAACCTGTAGCACGCTGCCCGGTCAACCATCTGATTTTCTGGACCAGACCGCTGAACCGCAAGAGGGCACGGGATACAGAGAGAATCTGCTGGCACTGTGGGATCCCGGGACCCCTTATGGCTAACTGCCGCCAGCTGGAATCCAAGATCGATAATTGCCAGCCTACGGGAAACAAGAGCAGGTCCACATAGAGGGGGAGATGCAGACCCCATCTAATGAGCCCCAAGACGCCACTTAGTCACCCCCACCTGCCACTGTAGGGCGCACAGGAGAGGAAGTTTTGTTATACACCCCCGTCGAGATTGAAGGCGTAGCGTGCAATTATCTATACGGGCTCGTCAATCACGATCGTCCGTCCCGACATCATCCTCCAAGCCCACACTGACTGGAGAGCAAGAGTGGCCGACACCCAAGTACAGCTTCGGACTGTGACTGTCGAACTAGCCCCCATAAAACCTCGAGGCTGGTTGAAGATCGAGCATGGAGGGCACCAATACTGCCATGAAGTCTGGATCGCCTCCATCTAAGACCCATGAATCACCACACTGAAACAGTTTTGTGCGTATCTCATTGGCAGGCACTTCACATTGTGCATGCATCACGCTTCTCTCTAATGGCTGACCAACTTTAAAGAACCATAGGGACAACTGGCACGCTGGCTGGAACGGCTGCAGGAGTATGACTATACGATACAGCACAGAGCAGGGAAACAAAACACCAATGCAGACGCTCTGTCTCATGGCCCCTGCACACCTGACAACTGCCACAACTGTCTAAGGAGAGAACAACAAGATCAGCAAGAAGACAGCTGCAGGGAGTGCTTTGTTCCCCTGCCAGCCTGCAAAGAGCTCGCCACTGTTCTTCCTCCTGACTGGCGCACACAAAAGGAGTGAGACCCCGACCTACAACCTCTCTTTCTGTGGCTGACACAAGGTACCCGACCCTGCTGGTCCCAGTGGCAAGGACTGACCGTCAAAGACGGGGTGATGCAGCATCGCTGGCTGGAGCCTGCCCCCCGAGAGGAACGATGGCAACTGGTGGTTCCCCGTTTTCTTCAATCCACGGTTTTTGCCACCGTGCATGGGGCCCCTAGAACGGAGCACTTTGAAGTACACAAGACGCTGTGACGACGCCAACGCAGCTATTATTGGAGCCAGAGCCACCGCGATGTTGAAGACTTCTGTCACCACTACGACCAGTGTGCAGCCCGGAAAGGCCCCTGGGACAGTCCCATACTACCCTCCAACAGTGCCAGGCCAGAGCACCTATGGAGCAGGTCACCATTGACATGCTGGTCCCCCTCTCCCTTACCACGTCTGGAAACAGGTTCATGCTGGTGGCCATGGACTACTTCAGTAAGTGATCTGAAGCCTATGCCCTTCCCAACCAAGAAGCCACCACGGTCGCCAATGCCTTCCTCGAAGGCTTCTTCACCCGCTTCGGCATGCCCCAGGAACTGCACTCGGACCAGGGGCAAAACTTTGAAAGCCGGGTGTTTGTGGGGGTTTGCCAGCGGTTGGGGATCCACAAAACCCAAACCACCCCTCTTTGCCCTCAAAGCGATGGACTGGTGGAGAGATTTAATCGCACTTTGGGGGCGCAGCTCGCCATCGTCACCAGCACGCACCAAAAAGACTGGGACCTTCACCTGCCATTCATCTTAATGGCATACCGCAGCGCTGTACGCTCTCCTGGTGCTGGGTAGGGAACTCCAGACTCCCACCGAGATGGTTTTTGGCCGGCTGCCAGACCAGCAACACCCTCCTCCAGGGCCGGAATACACCCGACAGCTCCAGGACCGGCTGGACACAGCCCAACAGTTCGCCTGGGACCAACTTCAAGCAGCCGGTATGCGCCAAAAGCACAACTATGAAGTTCACTGTCCCAAACTCGAAAGCCCCTGGGTTGGCCCTTGACTGGTCTTGGAGTGGGTCGAGGAGGTCGTGTAACGGTTTCAGCTACCTTCCCCCGGCCAGAAAGTAGTGCTGCACCGAGATCATCTGGCACCTTACCTGGGTAATCAGCCAGCGAGCTCCTCACCAAACCCCGGTGAATCAGCAAGGAGCCCCCCCTCACCGTTCCCGAGCCCACCAGCCACAAAGTCACATTGTCGGCCCGGACCAGCTGCACGGAAACGAGCACACCATCACCTCTCTGCTCCTTCCCATGTGACTTCTACACCAAGGTTCGTACCACCACCAGAAACGACCTCCCCAGCAGAAGAGTGAGGGCGTACCATTGCATCGCACTCAAGGCCGCCCCCCACTGCTATGAGTCTGCCAGCCCCACAAGTTACCATCGGGCACCCTATGAGACAGCGCCAACTGCCCCTCCGCTATCAGACCTGAAGCTGGTTCTTCCTGGGCCGGGAAGTGTTTGAGCGGGAGGCAATGTAGCGTCGGGTCAAACGCAACCAAAGACTGGGACTTTGTGTGTTCTGTGTTGAACTTGTGGGGGGAATGGGATCATCGTTTCTGTGAGTAGGTCTCTTATTTTACCATTATATGTGAATGAGCTGTACTACCTGTATCTCTGCTGCCTATTCTATGGGTGCTCCGCCCACAGCAGGCTTACTGTGCCTGTGAATGGTGGGAGGTTATGTAAATTAGTCACTGTAAATACCAGCCAATGAGCAATAAGAAGGAACCTATATAAACATGGCCTGCACGCTGAATGGTGTGTGTGATACCAAGGAGTGTAAAGGAGCTAAATCCATTATTAAAAGCATCTAAGTTTGAGCTGGAGAGATATTTGGAGGAAACACATACAGATTCAAAAATGCAGGAGCCTATGTCAATTCCGTCAGACATCCCACCTATCAATCCACCAGAATACCAAATGGAGGACTGTGTACCTAAGTGGAAAGAAGTAGAGCAAGCTGTGAAAAAGCAAGGGCTTCATCATCTCCAGGGCCTAATGGAGTTCCAGACAGAGTGTACAGAGTGCTTCAGGAGTTCTACGAATCCTGTGGAAATTGATGAAAGTAGCATGGGAAAAACAGGTTGTACCAAGAGCATGGCGCTGAGCAGGTGGAGTCTTTATACCAAAAGAAAAAGATTCTACAAGCATCAGTCAGTTTCACCTATTTCCTATTAAACGTAGAAGGCAAGATTTTCTTCAGCATTATTGCTCAGAGATTGTCAACTTACCTATTAAAGAACTGCTTCATTGACACTTCAATACAAAAGCGGGCATTCCAGGTTTCCCAGCATGCTTAGAACACATCAATGTGATCTGGCAACAAATTCAATCAGCTAAAAAGGAGAGGAAGGAGCTCCATGTGACATTCCTGGATTTGGCTAATGCATATGGTTCAGTGCCACATGAACTTCTTTGGGCAGCATTTGATTTTTTCAGTGTACCGATGACAATAACAAATCTAGTGAAAGCCTACTTTGGAGATTTGCAATTTAGTTTTTCAACTTCAGAATTCAGCACTACATGGCAATGCCTAGAAGTTGGAATAATGGCAGGATGCACCATTTCTCCACTGGCTTTTACCATGGCAATGGAAGTAATCATTAGGGCATCAAAATGGGTAGTGGGAGGAGAGCGCTTAGCTTCTGGAATGCGACTACCACCAATTCGAGCATACATGGATGACATGACAACTATGATTACAACAGTAGCCTGCACTAATCGGTTATTGGGCAAATTAACCAATAACATTGAATGGGCACGAATGCAATTCAAGCCCACTAAATCAAGGAGCCTCTCTATAATTAAAGGTAAAGTAGTAGATAAAACGTTCTTCATTAATGGTGAGGCAATACCAACAGTGTCTGAGAAGCCAGTGAAGAGCCTTGGGAGATGGTACGACGGGGATCTAAAGGACACAGTTCGTGTGGGAGAAGTTAGACAACAAGCTGTGGAAGGGTTGAAGAGCATAGACAGCAGCGCTTTACCAGGCAAACTAAAACTCTGGTGCTTTCAGTTTGGTCTACTGCCAAGGTTGCTGTGGCCACTGACTGTGTACGAGGTTTCTTTGACAACAGCAGAGAAGCTGGAAGCTTTAATCAGTTAACACATCAGGAAATGGTTGGGAGTTCCACGCTGCCTCAGCAGAGTGGGACTTTATGGTAAAGGAATACTGCAGCTACCAGTCTCCGCTCTAACCGAGGAGTTTAAGTGCGCCAAGGTCCGACTGGAAATGTCATTAGTAGAGTCACACGACAAATGCATAAGGGAGGCAGCACCTGTGTTGAAAACTGGAAGAAAGTGGGCGGCAAAGAAAGCTGTGGAGGATGCAAAGGCTGCCCTTTGAATTGGTCTCAGTTCAGCTCCTCCTACATGGCACAAGGCAGCCCCAGCTCAACAGAGGAAGCTGGTAGTCAACGAGGTCCAAAAGCAGGAGGAGAGGATGAGGTGTGTAAAGGCCATTTCCCAGGCCAAGCAGGGAGAATGGATGAGATGGGAGAGTGTGGAACAATGCAAGATTGGCTGGCAAGACCTATGGTCAATGGAACAGAGCAGGATCAGTTTCCTTATAAGGTCAACATATGATGTTCTCCCATCACCACAGAACCTAAACCTCTGGGTAGGAGAGGATCCCTCATGTCCTTTGTGTTCATCACCTGCAACATTAAGGCACATTTTGACAGGATGTAAGGTGGCTCTTAGCCAAGGACGGTTTACTTGGCGCCATGACCAGGTGCTGCGATGTTTGGCCTTAGCATTGGAAGACAAGCGTAACATGACCAATAAGTTGCCACCTGTTCCATCAAAACATTACACACAAAGACAACATTCCTCCGCCCAGGAGAGCAACCACCAAGAAAAGGTGTTAAAACCAATCCTCGCCCAGGACAACTGGAAGCTGCTAGAGACTGGAAAATGCTGGCAGATGTTGGTCAACGGCTTATTTTTCCACCTGAGATTGCCACCACTAACCTTCACCAGATATTGTCTTGTGGTCTGGATCAGCACGCCTTGTTCACCTGGTAGAGTTAACAGTGCCATGGGAGGATGCTGTAGATGAGGCGTATGAGAGGAAGAAACTGCGGTATGCTCAACTAGCCACTGAAGCGGAACAGCGAGGATGGAGAGTCTGGGTTTACCCAGTGGAAGTGGGTTGTCGAGGATTTGTGGCACACTCTACAACCCGGTTTCTCAGAGATGTCGGATTCAATGGCCAAGAGTTGCGTCGCACAGTGAAGAACTTATCTGAAGCAGCAGAGAGGAGCAGCAACTGGCTGTGGTTGAGATGGAAAGATTCTGGCTGGGGATCTCAAGCACAATAGAAAAAGAAACGCTGATGTACAGGTAAGTAAGCTGGGCTGAGTTGAATGGGGGACGGAGGGGGGTGATGCTGGGACGCCAGAATCACCGTCGAGCCCTCTTGCGGTGTTGTGGGCTAGTCGACGAAACACCGAGGATGGAAGGTGCCCACTTGAAGATGTACCCTACTTAGCTCAATCCAGATGGTTGTCATGCTGATGCGCTGGGGAGACCGCACTATGGTTGATCCCCGGAGCCAGCATCGCAGCCGTTGTGTGTGCTGATGCGCTAGGGAGGCAATAAGCTGATCCCTGGAGCCAGCATTACACTTCAGCCATCAACACCAGACAGAAGGATATCTACATCATCATATGGAAGGAAGCGCAAATGGATGGAGACACATATGGATCACATTAGTTTACTGTGAAGCTACGTCTTAATTGGTGCTTATCTTGGCGAGAGCCAAGTTCAAATCAGCATGAAGTTTTAACATCTACTCTCATGTAATTGAAATCGTAATCTTGCTAAAAGAGCTAAGAATTAAATGGCCCTTGTTAAAGGCAAAGAAATATCCTGGTAGCATCTTCATTTCCATTGCTATGAACCCACTACACACAGTCGTTACAATATATATTTTTATTATACTGTTGTTTGAATATGTTATTTAAATGGTATGATTGTGGTAGATCTTTTACAAATGTATTCTGGTTTGATTTTTCTACTATGTACTTTACGGTGCTTTGAGATACTACTGTATAAAAAGCGCTATAAAAATGCATATAAATAAATAAAAATAAATCATATTTTTTCGCCAGCAGGTGGAGATAGAGGGTTAACTTTACAGAAGCCATGTTATACTAAACAATCATGCAAAACGCCAAATTGCGATTTAAATCATTATCTTTGCACAAAACTGTTTTGGCTACCTCTCTATTCTTGCTCAGTAATTTTTTGTCCTGATTTCCCTGTTGCAGCCTCTTTTCTCATTCATTGTTATTTCAGACCAGATTTAGATCTGTCTGACTGCTCCTGTTTTGAAAACATGAGACAAAGGGAGTTTAATTGCATCTGCAGTCATACATTGCTGAAGCTTTTGTCATACATAATTAGGACCCTGGCCCTTTCAGAAAAATAAAAAAGCACATATAATACTAGAACCTAATAAACACTAAACTGATTACAAAGTTAAAACATTTAACATTTTATTTTCAATTCACTTCTGACTTCACTCATTTTGCTTAAGCTAGTGAGTGTGACTTAATGATTATGAATATGGCTGAACTAGACAAAAGGAAATACTGTATATTTTAAATTGTAATATAATGTAAAATTCTATTATAATGTACATTACATAATGTCATGAAAATGTATGGATTTTTTGAAGCACCAGTTGTATATACAGTATGTAAACAAAATGCAGTTAAGCAGTAAATGATCATGCATTCATTTTAAATGCTGTCTATTTCTATTGGCCATGTGTTCTCTGATGTGGGTAGAACATGACTCTGCTAGTTATACAACATATTATAGTAAATGGCCTCTTTGCCACTACAAAGAGATGTCTACCATCTGAACAGAACCCTAATGAATATCATCTTGGAGACAAAATGAATCATGAGGTACAGTAGACTGAGTTGAAAGCCTGTCATTTACCAGTGCAACAAAATAACAGCCAAGTGTCTTGTGCCTTAAATTCACAGCAGCATATACGCAGAAAGAAGAAAACATTGCTCTGTAAATGTGCCATGACATGTGCCATTGTCCTTCTTACACATTGTCACCTGACCTCATTTCAGTTGGATCATAACAGTAAATGTGACCCTACAACACAGGAAGTGATTGGGTACTGTGAAGTCTTTATGTATGTCATTTTACAGTTTTGCACAAAGGAATTGCTTCTCCAATAGTCATTAAACTTGCTAAAGACCTTATTTAGTACAAGTTATATAATATATCATAAGCTCACAATATAGTGTATAAGGCTGATTGTATGTCCATCAGACTGTTTTTCTGCATGTCATTTTAGAGTTTTGCATATACTGTAGATAAAGAATATCTAGCACAATTGATATTCTTTATCACAAGTTATTGAGAAAATTATAATCTTATAAATACTGTATACCGCTTACCCAATTGTGATAAACTTGAGAAGTCTGGAGGTATGTATATGAAGACAATCTTATTTTTCTGTCTGCATTTCAACATCCATAACTATTAAACAATAAATAGTGCTAGATTTAAAAATACTGAAAGAAAGTATTGAATTCAATGTCAAACATTTTGACTAGCAGTCTTTCTCAATGATTAATGACATTTGGAAAAACTTGTCGAAATGCTTGTCATTGAATTTATTAAGTTTCTTTTAATATTTCTACAATATGTTGATTTCAAACTTATGTTTTTACATGTATGTACAATGGATATGGTGTTCATGGTGATCTACTTTTTATGTTAATTGTGGTTGTAATTTAGAATTTACTGCAATGGCGAGGGATGAATATCACTGACATGCTTTATATTGAATTATTATAAAAAGCAAAGATCATGCACCTCAAGATAATTCTAATAATCGTTCAGAACAAAATATTGGATTAAGAGGTTCATAAAGTTCCAAAAGATATTAGCATTTTACCCTCTAGCACTGGAAATTTAAGACCTTAATAACGAATGTTGGCTACAGTGAAAGACGCTTTAGGCTAAACCCTTCTTTTCTTAATTAATGCTTTTGTTTAATCCAGATCTTGACACGGTAATATTATCATAGCATAATGACTTGTAATACGTATATAGTCATTAACTATATTATTAAAGAGATTTAACTTCCTGGCAACAGGTATTTAGTGGAGGCAGTATTACAATCGCCACAAGTATGTCATATTTTTCGACATACCTGGAGAACCGCAGATGTTGACATTGCCATTATTGAGGAGATCAGATTCTGGGGGTATATGTAAGAGTCTCTCTGTCTGTACATCTGTCCTTCTGTATGTCCCACCCATACATCTGGAGAAAAGCATATACAACTGTGATTAAACATTTCATTGCCTAGCTCACATTTATATTACATTTTTGTATTGGTATTCCAAAAAAATAAACCAATATACTGCATGTTTAGCTGCTAATGTGTGGGTGGGGAGGAGGTCTTTTTGTGTGGTTCAAGGTGGTGTCTGTTTTAGGTGTGCACGTTTGAAGAAGCACAGCTAACTTTTGTTAACTGAGCTAGATGGCATATTCTTCACTAGTTAGACGCCCCTTTTTTTTAAACGGCCAATTAAGAACGAAACAGCTGCTTAATTAGTATAGTGATTATTTAGTAGCTAACTTGTAAAATTGCAGTGTAAAATTGCGTAGCCAACCCGCATGACACCGGGTCCCGACCCGGGTAGAGCATGTCAGTGTGTTCAGATTGTCTTCTGTTTTTACAGTTATCATGTAACAACACCTTTCTTTATAGGAGAGAATGAGACCAAAAGTTCAAAATACACAACCTAATAATTTCAGTAATTGTTACTGTGAGAATACAGTATGTTTCTTTTACAGAGAAAATGCTCAGGCTGACTCACTCAATCAATCTTTCAGTCTTTAAAGACTAAAACCTGTATTAAAGAGCAAGACGCAATTTCTGTAATTATCTATACAATATTGCTTTGTAACGGTCCTTTCTTATTTATCTCAAAGATAGTTGTTCTGTAAGTTTCTTATGGAGTCGTCCCAATATTTGCATATATTGTTTACTAGGTATAAATTTATGTCTGAATTTTCCAACACATGTTTCCCTGTAGCAACAATCATTAACCATTCGGAGACTGATGATAAATACCCCAAGTATTGTTTCCTCCTGCTTGACTCAGTATGGTTACAAACACATTATATTTTGTTTAGCTAAAATGGATGATTAAAACAGAGGGAAATAACAATGAATATACAGTTCATTCTAATAATTGCTCTGCCCTTATGGGCCAGGAAACCTGCTACAGCACCTTGGCAACATGGAAATACCATCTCGTTTCACTCAGCACTAAAGCTTAATAAACACCACATATACCATGTTCTAGTAGAATAAATTGCAGATTGTATAAATGGTTATTAATCAAATGTACCAGAGTGCCTAGTGGAACGAGAAAGAAAAAAAACAGATGCAGTGGCTCACGGGCACTCCCCTAAAGAGAGATTTATACTTGGCTTACTGAGAAAACAGTTGCCTTTAAACATTTTTTTTAAAAGAGAAAGCTTGTTGAACTGTACTGGAACATTTGTATAATAATAGGAACAACTTATTAAAAAAGAAGTAGAGCAATAAAGCAGATGTACAGTGTACATTGAAGGACAAGCTAATTGTAATGGAGGCCTGTCATAATCCTAAGGGCCAAACACAGTATATTATATGGTTGGTTTGACACTATTGCTTTAATACTGTACTGTAAAGAGTTTGGGTTTCTCAACATGTCTTTCACCTCTACCACCCTGCTGCATTCTTGCAGCTGTTACTCCTTCAGATTGAGACTAGATTCTATCACTTCAATGCAAGTGTTTATTGCTTCAGCTTTTATCATGTTGTTGAAGCTGACACCCTGGGATCCTTCAAGAAGCTCCTTGATGAGATTCTGGGATCAATAAGCTACTAACAACCAAACGATGGGCTGAATGGCCTCCTCTCGTTTGTAAACGTTCTTATGTTCTTATGATTTACACTTTTTTGTTCAGATCGGTTTGACACATGCGCAAAAGGTTTGAACCATGCGCAAAAGGTTTGCACCTCGTAAAATTCTAGGTACTGTTTTTGATTCCCGAAACGTCTGACTTGGCTTGCTTATTTTAAGCTTATCAAACAATCTGTTGTTATATTCTATTATCTCTGTGTTTGGGAGATGTGTATACTTTAAGGTAAAATTTAGAAAACTGGATTGTATACATTATCAATGCATTTTTGCATTGTTTTCTAAGTACAGGATTCAACTGAAATTGCTGTTACGGTAAATGTTCATAAAGTGAATTAGGGGAAACATGAACAAGACACAGGGATTACAGGAATATATTTCTGTGTTGTGTCAGCCAAAGAAAGTGGGCAGAAAAACACATAATCAAATCACTGTGAAGACCTAGATTTTCTCTGCATTCCAACAAGCTCAATCACTGGAAGAGGAAGCTCTTTTAGTCACTCCAGCTGGTTTAAAAAAAAACAAACAGCATTTTGAAATCAAGAGGTATTTTTTGGGGCATACTGATTTTGTTTGTTTATTTCACAGTAAAACAAACAAACAAACAAACAAACAAACACCTGGAGTAAAATAGTTAAAATAGTTGGCAGTATAAACTTCAGGGCATTGTCTGGGATTATTATACTAACTAGGTTTTGATGTGTGCATGTAATTGTTATGTTTGGCACACGGAAACGTATAGTGTTGAAGAAGATGAAGGTATCCCCCAATCTGAGTTAGGATAACTTGTTTTTCATCAGTTCACCAGAACCCATCCAAACATTCCTCTGGTGTGACTCATTATCACAGACATGGGGCTAAATACTAAAGGGTTAAGGAGGGTTAAGACAATCTTAACTGGTGGCAGGCACAGTCCATTGTGAAGTGAGCAAGAGAAGCCAGGACAGCTGTATGTGTCAGGTTTCATTTGGGTTTATGTAAGTAAGATGAATTCTATTAGAATGGACAAACACAAATGTAAATATTTTGAAGCAAGGAATACATTGCATGTTTTACTTGAGGTCTTCTGTCTTTCTTTCAGAAACCTAATGAGGAAAATGGTTTGGGGTTTAAAGTTCTTGGCTGTGGGAATTGCTCTTTTTGTGGACTTCTGCAGCTCTGTAAGTTTTGCTTATATTTAATAAAAGGGAGAGAGTTTATTCAGACACAGCTGGTCTGTAATTCAAGAACTGGTAATACAGCTTATAGTTTTTTTAAATTATTATTATTGGTGTTCCACATTTATATGTATATGTTCATCATGCTAGTACGCGTTACTAATAAATTTATACCCCATCTGTATAAGCCCCTAGTGCATTTTTTTACAGCATTTTATAGCACTCCTGAATCACCCCGGATTGAATCAACAATAATTTGGTTGATGCAATCCTGAGTGATCCCCAGTGCTGTATAATGATCTAAAAACTCTAAGATGGTTTCCAGTTTTATTCTGACAAGAATAAAACTATTTTAAAGTTTTAAAAATTAGCACTAAGTAGTTATTATTCTATTTTATTGATAGTTTGTTTCTGTAAAGTTGCTTTATTCCTTTTAGCAAATGTGCCTTTGCTTTTACTCATAAATCACTGTCATATTTATCAACATGATATCTTAATTTTTTAAGAAATTATAATTAGAATTAGAATAATGGACACTTCAATTGTATATCTGAAAATGACCTTGTAGCAGGGCGGGAGCGAGCCCTGTACATTGTTTTGTTTATTTATTTTTAGAACGTGGTTTTCCCCCTCCGCCCCCGTGTTATTTTGTATATTATTATTATTATTATTATTATTATTATTATTATTATTATTATTATTATTTACGACGGCGAAGCGCCGCGTATTTTATTGTTTATGTATTTAGGACGGCGTAGCCGATTGTTTTTGTTTAAAACTTTGATTTATTTTTGTATTAAAATAAAACGGCACCCAGCCGATTCTTTATTTGAAAACTGCAGTACCTGGTGTCAGTCTTTTCCTTCCTGCTTGTGCCGAGACGTCACCGCCCAGCCACCCTGTCACAGACCTTTAGACAATTAAATTTAAGTTCTGACTAATTGTTTTTATTATTTTGGTGTACCATTGTAATACCAGTAAAAAAGGAAGTACAGAGTAGAGTGTATGAAGATTATTGATTTTCATGCAGCTCTTATTGTTACTGTTGTTTGCCTGCATTGTGTATTGCTAGGCACCTGATAGCTGTCTGGAAGAGAGACAGCGGCTGAAATCCCAGGTGAGGAAACTTGAAAACCGTGTCATGGTGCAACAACAGCTAATCCAGGAGCTCCGCAATGGAAATACGATCTCACTGCACGGACGGGGGGATGAGAACATTGATCTGGGCGCTAGAACACAGTATGCAGGTTGGAAAGTCTCAATATTATTATTACTGATATCAGTGGCAACTGATTATCTTAGTGAGGCTTGAAGCAATCCACCAGGCACATACACAAAACTTATTTACCAGTTTATCATAGCATTAATACTGTAGTGGGTAAATTACAAAATCGTAGACTTTCTTTTGTTAGTGCAATAGATGTAATTGGAATCAGGCCTAGCATTTTGGTCATGTTACTCTGTATAGATGAAGCCAGGTTATGCATTACATTACCAAGATGCATTTACAGTACAAGGCTTCAAATCAGGATCTTTAAATAAGTCTGCTTTTCTGAATACAACGTTTGATATTCATAAAAGGGACTAGGCTAGACTGAGGTTTCCTTTTTTTTAAATAGCTGATCAGTATCTCTCAGTGAACAAAAAGCTATTGTGGCAAACGGGTGTGCAAAGGAACGCTCATCATCATTCACCTTGAGGAAAGATGCTGTGTCATCACTGTTCTTCAGAGAAGAACATAACACTCATAAAATGTAATACTTTTAAAAATACAGTACCTCACCTTGTTATTTTTAGAACCACTGCATACAGATAAAAAGTCTTTAAAGTAACCGACAATTAAAAAAAAAGAAAAAACATAACTACTGTTTACTGTAAGTTACCATATCTTTTTCACTGTTTTTACATAGCTTTTTCATTGCTGTGTTTTGTCATGCTTTCACAATGCTTTTTACAAGGGTTTTACTACATTATGATATGATTGTATCACTATGTTAAATGTTTGATCTTATTGTCTATTAAATCTCCAATTGCATAAAGACTTTAACAACAACAAACCCTTTACTTGTTTTAAAAACACACGTTTGAGCAACGGTCATGTTTTGATGCATTTATCTTACCTGGTTCAGATTGTGCAGAGATCTACAATGATGGGAATAGAAGGAGTGGGATTTACAAGATTCAGCCCCAGAAATCCCCCAATGAATTCCAGGTTTACTGTGACATGACTGAAGGAGGGGGGTGGACAGTCATCCAGAGGAGAACCGATGGCAATGAAAACTTTGAAAGGTTGCATCAGAAAGTATATCGTATCTTGCATTTGTAGTCTTATATTAAAAAATAAATCCAGCTTATCTTCAGTTTAAGTACACTAAACTGAGGGTGTAGCTTTATGAGATGTGGTTGTGGTTGCAGTTTTAGTGCAGGTGCTGCTAAGTTAAACTACTGTCTAGCCACACTCTAGTAATTGTCTCATATCATTCACTAATACAGTTCTTTTAAGTTTATTGTGGTGTCTCACATGTTACCCATGTACTTTAGGCAGGGCACTAGAATAATCATCTTCTCGCACAGGTCCTGGAGTGACTACAAGGGTGGATTTGGAAACATACATGGAGAAACCTGGCTGGGAAATGACAAACTACATTACATAACTTCACAGAGTGAGTTCTTAACGTTCCACACTAAACATACGCTTTATATATATTCCTAAAAAAACCCACAAATATTTGGTCAGTATTGTGATACATGGAAGAATATGTTGTAAACACTGTAAAATTGAACACAACAGTGGGGCAATGCTTCTTTTTTTGTGAGCTAATTCCATACAATATAAAAGTGTCTCAATAAATTATACAAGGTTGTTTGCAGTATCTTACAAGCAGCCTACCAAAGCATAGACAAAGGCATTTTTTTCTGTATTTCTGTAAGCTATGTCTAATAAAGCAGCTGTCTGTGTTTAAGCTACCCTGAATTGAACTTAGCACACAGATGGTAGATGCTGCTCTAAGCCTCATTCGCCATGTTTCATTTTAGCATGAAAGGAAATTCACAAAAGACTGAAAATACACACGGAATAAAGGAAATGTAATCTTAGATTCACTTTGCATCTCTGTCAGAATCATGTCTAACATCTGGTACCTAGAGTGTTAAAATATTTAAACAATCTTCTGTTTACTAGAAAACTACATTTTGAAAATCAATTTGGCAGACTTTGAAGGAGAACAGCGCTCAGCCCTTTACAAAGAGTTTAAAGTTGGAGATGAAGAGGTAAAAAAAGAAGATGAGAAAGGGATCTAGTGTTTCCTTTTTACTGGGTTAAATAAAAATAGCAGTGCAAAGTGGGGAGGGAAATACTGTACTCAAAATATTATCCATTTAATGTATGGTATAACAGGAATAATAAATTCCTAAACTCAAATGTGAGTTGTGTACATTTTACAAGTTTTAGTTTTCTAAATTGTGGGTAATTAATTGAACTGCATAAACTGCAATTTCATGAAAGGAAATTAAATTGTTATTATTACAAATCTAGTAACAAAGAATTGAGTTATTCCTTTGAGTCCTTAAATTAACCTTCTGAGTTAGTTGTTGACAATTATACAATTTTATTTTCATAAAAAGGGTACAAATTTCACTTTGGAGTCCTAGATTTGAAAGATACACTTTTTCTTTATTGCAGTTTGCCAAAACCTTTTTATATTTCCGTTATAGGTTGGGCATTTTGTTGTTGTTGTTGAGAGCATCTTTTTGTAACAGCATATTATGGTGCAGTACAATGTCACATACTACTACTGCAACATCTTCTTTAAAATTATAGTGCATTTACACTTTCTCAACACAAGGCAGAGCTTTGCCATAATGTCTCCCCAAACACAATATGATAGGCTTTATATTAGTCAGCTATTGTACAGGTTGGGCACAGAGAGCACAAGTGAATCTCTTTAAGTCAGTGCTCCCTGGAATCATACATTTTTCAACTCTTACATTAATCTAGAAAGTCTGAATGGTGTTACTTCCTCTTACATGTCCGACCACCTGGAACCTTATGGACTCACCCTCTCTTAGGCTTGCTGGTTGGGACAAAAGTACAGAGAGGGCTTTGTCAAACATAAGATTTATTAATAGTGTAACAAATATTGGTAAGCTTCAAATGCCTTTGGGTGCAAATTGGTTTTGGGCTAGAAAAGAATATGGATTTTGACAAGAGAGCAAATATGGTGAAATTCCAAATCATTTTGCAAGCAGCTGTGAGCATAAACCCTGCTTTTTATTTCCCCCAGAGTTCATACCAGCTCAGTTTCGGTCAATACTCTGGCACTGCAGGAGACGCACTGTCTGGGAGCTATCACCCAGAAGTCCAATGGTGGGCCAGTCACAACGGAATGAAGTTCAGCACATACGACAGGGACAATGACCGTTATGAGGGCAACTGTGCCATAGAGGACAAGGCTGGCTGGTGGTTCAACAGGTTACAACCTCTAATTTCTAATTGTGTTGTTGTATAGCAAATGGAATTCGGGTATTGTGAAAGACAGATGATACAAAAGAGAGTTTAAGAAAAATGCAGTACCTGTTATTGGGGAAATTGATGGTTCATTTAGCCATGTACTGAATATCTCATTTATATTGCTGCTTCTTTTTAACCACAAGGAAACCATCAGATCAACTTATTTTGTTGGCTGTCCTAGTCACAATAACCTTATTCATTAACAATTTCTTTGACAATGTAAGCAGTTCTTGTATACACTTCTGTTGTGATAACAAATGTAATATTCTTGGCTGTAAAAATGTAATGGAAACTATTTCAAGGTTACAACTGATAAAATAATACAAGTAGATTAACCAAAATAATATTTGCAGATTCAGGTACTGTAATATACTTTTAGGGAAGCAAGATACTAGTGTTGTGTTGTTTAGGAATACATTTCTTCTGGTCTTTTTATACTAAAAAGCCTTATAACCTCAGTGTAAAAAAGAACAATGCTGGTCTGTAGTGTGTTCTGGTGGCACGTGGGGGCATACACTAGATGGTTTAAAAAGATAGGAAATAGATAGTTGAGCACTAGTGATTTGCACTGAAAAACATGTCCTCCAAATTCAGAATGGGTGTTATTTCTTTTGTTTCCTCTAGATGTCACTCTGCCAACCTGAATGGCTACTACTACAAGGGACCTTACACTGCGAAGACTGACAATGGGATTATTTGGTACACATGGCATGGATGGTGGTACTCCATTAAAACTGTCATCATGAAGATCAGACCTGCTGAATTTGAACCAAATGCTGTTTGAATTTTTAGCAAATGTACGGTCCTATTTCACTAACTCAGTTAACTCTGAAAGTATTCTAAGTGAATTTTTAACTTTGCATCCCTTCTGCCCATATTTTACTGTAGTTTCAGGCAGGCTTAGGGAGGTTATTATTATATATTTAGTTATAATCATGTATCAATTAAAAGCTCTGTTTATTTTTTAATATTGACTTTAACAATGGAATGCAAATTATATTGTTAGTTCATCATAATGAAACTACTGGTATTTGCTTTTGATATTGTCACATACTTTTTATTTCCCTTGTTTAATTTAAACTTACAGCATATTTTAATTATTATTATTATTCACATGCTCACATAAACACACCGAACAGCAAAAGATTATATTTTACAACATCATGTTTGCTCACCTTGCAGTCATACTATCTGAAATCTAATTGGTGTTACCAGTGATAATGTATATAAGGTTTGAAAAAAAAAAAAATTATTTCACTCACAAAAACGTTTTGTAAGAAAAAGGGTTGCAAACTTTCCATAAAATGTATACCTGGTGGATTTAAATACTTACTCGAGGGGAGGCCATTTGGCCCATGCTCCTCTGATTCCTAGTACAGAGGCTGATTTATCTCAAAACTTTGTCAAGGTTGGGTCTTAAATGGTCCATGTGATTCAGCATTAACAACACGACTAGGTAACCCATTCCATATCTTCTTCCCTCTGTCCTGTTTCCACATCATTTCAACTGTGTGCTCTGGTTTCTGTAGTGCACTTAATGTATTGATTAGGGTTAACAATGTCAAGTCCTTTTAAGATTTTAAAGGCCTCAATCATGTCCGTCCGTCCCGTTCCCCCCAATTATTATTTTTTTTGTTCTAGGCTAAATAGATTTGGTTCTTTCAGTCTATCTTCATAGCTCATTCCTTTAAGCCCTGGGATGCTCTTCATTGGACTCTCTCCTGGGTCACAGTGTCCCTTTGGTGGTCCAGCTCCTTTGTATATACTCTACACTTTTGGCTATATACCCAAACAGAAAATGGTGCTAATGACTCATAAACAGTTTTCTGTAAATTCATTACTTACATTGGTATTTATTCTGCTAAATTATTACACATTATACTTACAGACTGACATATTTTTTTCTAGTGACTATGTTAAGTGTGTGTGTTACAGCAAATTATTCTTTATAAAGCAGTAGTTGTCTCACTCTGTATATTATTATTATATTATTAATTTCTTAGCAGACGCCCTTATCCAGGGTGACTTACAATTGTTACAAGATATTACATTATATATTATACAGATATCACATTACTTTTTACATACAATTACCCATTTATACAGTTGGGTTTATGCAACAATCTAGGTAAAGTACCTTGCTCAAGGGTACAGCAGCAGTGTCCCCCACCTGTGATTGAACTCACAAGCCTCTGGTCTAGAGTCCGGAGCCCTAACCACTACTCCACACTGCTGCCCACTAGTATTGCTTTAATTGCTACAATATTCCCTGAAGGTTTTTTTTTTTTTTTATCCTGACACATTCCAGGCTTAGCGGTTACAGAAGTGAAGGCCTCAGTTAATGTTTATTTGTTTTTTTAAGACCATAAATGTAGATGAAGGTAGATAGACTTAAAATGAGCCGATATAGCATATAACAGAGTTATGTCAGGGATTGACATAGAGAGAAGGGAGAAGGGAGAAGGGAGACAGACAAGGTATTTTAATAATTGAATAAGTGTTTTGGGTACTGGAAAAGAGCTTCGTTGTCTGGTGATAGTTTAAACTAAATCTTTGGAAAAGTTTAGTTAACACTCCTGGAAGTAGTTAGGTTTTTGTTTACATTATTTTTGTTTTGTACAAATACATATACAGGCACTGTCCTGTTTTTGCAATCTCTTTACACAAAAATGACAAGTGAAGACGGTCCTGCATGTGGCAAGCTCCCCCGGTTTGTCACACATGGCTAAAACTGATATTTAGGAAGCATTTAAACAATGTTTACAAAACATTGAAACCACCAATGTCATGAGCACAAAACAATGGTTTGGTTATTCTGAAGCTTATCTTTAGTTCAAAAAGAAAACCTTTACACTGTAATCAGTCAAGAGTCTTATAGCTTGTTTTATTTCTCTCCTAAAACAGCATTACTCTTTTTGAAGTGTATGTGTAGTACTTCTTTTGAAATGCAATAGGTGTGGCAGGCTGACTTGTTCTAATAGCATTGGCAGGAATAGTAAAAGGTAAATCGATACTGTTGGTCGCAGACAGTGCAGAGATAGTATTATTCATTACCAGTTTAGGTTACACAGTTTAATCAATAGCATAGCAACTAAACACAGAACACACTTTAACTCCATACTTGTTTGGAGTACACTAAATAAAATATTATTATTTTTTATTTATTTAGCAGATGCCTTTATCCAAGGGCTAGGGTGTGTGAACTATGCATCAGCTGCAGAGTCACTTACAACTACGTCTCATCTGAAAGATGGAGCACAAAGAGGTTAAGTGACTTGCTCAGGGTCACACAATGAGTCAGTGGCTGAGATGGGATTTGAACCGAGGACCTCCTGGATACAAGCCCTTTTCTTTAACCACTGGACCACACAGACAATAAACATTGATTAAATCTCTAAAATCCAATGATAATTCAGGTGGTCAGTATGGTTAGTGGGCAACTGGTCACATGGTTTCCAATGGGAGACAGTGTACATTACTGTAAAAGCCACAGTGCTGTGTGGACTTATCAGGTAGATAACATGCATTAGGAGTGTGACCATTCTGCATGACCCATAATGGTCTTAAATGCAAATGCATCAGGAGCACAAAGACAACCACAGTAGTATGAGAAATGTTTACATCCTTAAAAACAATATCATATTATAAATCAATGCACAGTGATAACCATTTCAGTATTAGTAACAAGTGCATTGTGCAATATTAAAATCAGAAACTAAAGTATTTTTCTTTAAGGATAATCAAATATCTATTTTAATGAAACATATTTTCAAATATATTTTTGAATAATATATTTGTTTTCCCAAATAATTATTCTAATAGGGTATAGAGTTTGATTGTTTTCAGTTTTTGATATTTTCTTAAAGTTACCAGGATGAGGCAAGATGCCCTAATGAAAACAGAACAGGTGGTAACCTTGGCGTATTTTGTTGTTTCTTTACCTGATGACTGATTGAGTGCTGCTGGAAAGTGTGTGGCGACATGGGACCGTGAAAGAAGCAATAGTGACGTCACAGGGTTTAAATGCAGGTGTAGAATCCCGGAGAGAGTTTTTGCACGATACTGCTGTTTGGAAACACTCATGGTTTGCAGTTTGAAGTTTACTGTTTACGATGTAAGTATATTTTAACAGTTTGTGTCTGTTTTATATATATATATATATATATATATATATATATATATATATATATATATATATATATATATATATTTTTTTTCCAAAGCCTACATTGATGTTTTCCAATTGGCTATACCCTTGCGTTTGTATTTTGGTTCTGCTGGTAAACTGCTGGGACAGGGAGTCTAAAAGTATTTTGTTTATTTTGTGATCCTCCCGAGAAACTAGCATTGCAACACAGCTGTTGGCAATTTAATTATTTTCGAGCCCTAACCACTAGTATTCCGTTGAAATACATTTCATTAATTTAGGTTGAGGGGCGTATTGATTTCATAGAAGAGAAAAAAAAAAAAAGAAACAGGTCACATTTATATTTATATATATATATATATATATATATATATATATATATATATATATATATATATATATATATATATATATATATTTAGCGCGTAGGGATGAAGCTGTTTAGACGCATAATGACATGAGTGGGAATATATCTGTCTCCTGTTAATGAAGTTACAACAATCTGATCATCTTCCGTGAAGGGCTACACAGCGGATGACTACAGTGCTAACAAGTACATCAATTTGAAATTGGTTTATGTAATTGTAAAATAGTTCACCTATCCTGGATGGGGTGCAGAACGTTTCTACATTATTATTAAGGTCCGGTATGTGAGGTATTACTTTAATGGTATTTACATTACCCATATACAGTAATTTAATGAATACACAGAACCTAAAAAAAAAAGTGAGGGGTTTAGCCCCTTACACACTGGCACGTCTACCCGGGTCACAATCCCGCGTAGTGTGAAACCACGTATCTGGGTTAACCCGGGTCCCAGCAGCCCACCTGAGGATGTGGGCCGACACGCTTTGATCTGGGTTGAGCAAGACAAAATGCGTGACGGACATTTGTAAGCCAACGAAATAACAAACAGCCACGTCTGCATGAAGGTTTCTCTTCTGTAATGAATGTTTTTGTTTATTCAGTTTAGCCATATTTTTGTTGATTTAAGACACATCATGAGCCAGATTGCAGCATGATGAAGAAAAGTTTGTTTTAATCAAAATTTGGGTTGACAGTTCAATCCAGAGAAGCTTCCGGGGCATTGATATGCATATTGTTTACTTGTATCTGTCACCCAGGTCAAGCCAGCTTTATCAAAAGCAGTGTGAAATCGCGTACCCGACCCACATGACACCGGGTTCCGACCCAGGTAGAGCATGCCAGTGTGAAAGGGGCTTTAGTCTTGCAATACTCCAAGCCTTCAGAATAGCACACAAAAAACGCTACCTACAGAAAGTAAGGAGTATTAAATATGTTTGTGGCCTGCTAAGTTCTAGCAGCTATAATAATTGACAGCAGAGGTTAAAAGTGCAGTGCTTTATTGAACTTTCCTTTCAGTTGTAACAAAGGTTGGATTTAGATGAGTTTGGTGGTCACACAGCTGTCGACATCACAAAACCAGCCCACTAGTGGCACAATAGATGTGTATTCATGCTAACCCCTCTTGCAATGTGACAGTGGATAAAACATTGTAAAACATTAAGTCAATTTGAGGGTGAAACTAATGTACCAGCACTGGTTGTGAGAATAGGGTTGCAATTTGTTGGGTTATTCAGTGTCAAGGAGTACACACACACACACACACACACACACAAAAAAGGCCAAACATAGAGACTAAACTGCTACCTCAAGCCCTAAGAGGGTGGTCCCTAAAGTGAAGACTTGAGGCATGATTATGGGGAAATATGCCAACTAAATGTTCTAACGACAGTTTGTTGTCAAAGCACATCGAAGAAAAGTCATTTCATTTGGTGCAGACAGGAGTTACTGAGCTGTATCATCTTGTTTACAATGAGCTCAGTTTGTGGTGGAGAGCTCCACATCAGCACATGTTTGTACTTCCACAAAGATAGGTACATTTGATTTTAATCTTTAAGTACTGGGTGTGGGGGTTGGGAAAACCATTTTTCTTAGAATAGAGTGACTTATCGACACAGCCTGCAGCTAGCTAGTGAGCCACATCTTACTCAGATAAAAGGTATTTTTTAAATTTCATTATAAAAATCTAAAAACAGCTAGAGCTGTTATATACCAAGATACATGGGTGAAAGTGTTCCGCATATTTTTATCGTGGAAAACTGTAAAATGTTTTTGCACATACTTGATTTTTGTGACCTTTTAGAGGTGTTTTATATTTCTCCTGTTGAACTGTAACTTGATTGAGACCATAGGCTCCTAACCCAACATTTCTCAAATGCGGCCACCAGCATGATTTTGTGGTGCCACAGCAGCTCCTGAAGCCCACCATCAACTCCTTAATCAGTGCAGTTATGCTACTTTAGTGCCCTAACTGATTTACTGCAGTGAAAATCCCTGCACAGGAAGGTGAAATCGTACTATGAGATGTGTTCTGCTGCACATCAAATATACTCAGTAGCTGCACATTATACAGTGTGATGCTGTGTTTTCGCACAGCGTCTTTCAGTGTGTACAATGTTTACTTTCTGGTGGACGTAGGCAGTAACGCAAAGCAGATGAGATTAAGCAGTGCTGTGCTGAAGATTCAGAGAAACGTGAAAGAACAGCTTTTTGAATGTGATGTTAAAGTAGTGCACATAAATTTAGGTGAACGAGAGAAGGCTTTGGTCGAGCTATGTGAAAATAACAATATGGATAACAAAGTTTTTCTATAAATCAGTAGGCCTATCAGAAAATGTTTGAGTCTGATAACGTTGCAGAGACACACCATGTGAAACCAACTGCTGAGAAAAGCAGAACATGGAAGGAAGAAAAGCGAACATTTCAGGACCAGTGGGGAACACAGTTCCTGGTGTTTCTGAAGCCAAGCGATTCAGCTTCTGAGCAAGTTGCAGTTATTCATGCAATGTATGCAATGCAGTGTCATTATAACACATGCGGGTGAAGTTGCAAAGAACTACCATAATGACTTTCAGAGATGGAAGCTGTTAAATGGAGCAAAAACCAAACTGCAAAAACAAAATTTTTTTGAGGAAGAAAATGCGGATGGCTACTTTTAAAGTTATGTGGAAAAAAATGTTCTGGCTGTACAGCCTGACCCCTTCTCAGAGCTGCACCACTGAGCAAGAACACACTACAGAGGAGCACACGAGTTTTGACTAATATCATCCAACATGAAACAGCTCAAAGTCATTTGCAGCCCTTTCTACAGCCTGTCTTGATGAGAGCACAGATGTCAAAGAATCCCCAGGCAATAATATGCCTTCGGTTTTTTGACTGTGATGACCATTGCTTTTGAGAGAGTTTTAGTTTTGACAACCATTTATCGGCCATGTGGCAAACAGTTTTGAGTCTGTTAAAGCCAGAATGGAGGAATGCCTCATAGCTTTGACAATCTGTGCGACTTGACAGCCGACGGAGCAGCAGCTATGCAAAGCACACAAGTAGGGGTGCTGAATTATTTCTGAGAGCTGCCACCAAAAGCTTTTTATGTTTCACTGTTTTGCCCACTAAGAAGTTCTTGCCAGTAAGGCTTCCATGAAAACCATGGATGAGGTTGAATCCACTGTGAAACAGAGTATCAATGCAGTCAACACTAGCAGTGTTAATAAACTGAGATTTGCAACATTATGTGAAACAGGCAGTGAAGCACATAGTGTGTTGCTGAATTACAATCTAATTCACTTGCTCAGTTTTAACCACCATTTCTCCTGATCTGGCCCAAAAGTTACATGATCCAGGGGTATGTGCATGATGTTTACTCTTTTTGAAAGAGTTTTTACCAAAGCTTGCTTCTGTTAACCTGGAGCTTCAGAAAAGCCAGCTTACAATTTTTGACAGCATTGAAGTGATTGATATGTTCAGAATGACCCAGACATCGTCCTTCACCTTCAAGAGGAATGTGACTCTTCAGTTTTTAGTGAACTCAGTCAGTTTCTCGTGTGCCAGGATGAGTGTACAGCAAAGGAGCAAAGGGTCTACTCAACTGTAACTGAGAATCTGAAAAACGTTTCAGCGAGGGGAACCTTTTTCATCGGTAGGTCACCTTCATGATTGACTCGTTCAACAGTAGTGGTTTAATGTCTTTGGCTGCAAGCAACCTAACTGCTTAGCTGCTTTTTTATCTCTGTGAACTTAACTGATCTCAAGTACCTTGTGTTGCAAATGTGTAATGATGCAAGAATGAAATTATACTTGAGTCAGCCTGGTGTTACAGTACAGGAGTTCTGGACTAAAATGTACCAGTTTGCAGAAAACGACAAGCCCCTGGCTAAAGTTGTGTTGCTTTGTTTTGCTTTTCTTGTCCCTGTTCCCTACTACAGTGCTGTGTGAGAGGGCATTCGTTGCTCTGCACTTTCTGAAAAACAAGCACTGAAACTGCCTAACTGAAGCTCACCTGGAAGCTTCGCTTTTAGTTTCACAAGAAACCTGTGAGCCAGCAGACTTTCCATTTAAAGAACTGCTGAACGTTTGCGAGTAGTGAGTCAAATCCACACGCAGTCCACTAACACAGCTTTTGGCAGTATTTTTCATGGGGTTAAAATTAACCATGTAATTACTATAGCAGTTATCACAGGTTTAAGCAGAAAGACAGGTTCCAAAGAAGCGCAAACTATATACAGTCAGTTTTCTTCAATGTGCACAATTTTATTTTATTTATATGTTGTTTGCCAGGAATACAAGCTTGTCGCCCTGCTCTTGATCCAAGGTGGCGCTGTTTTTGTTTACATCGAATGCACAGAGGACGCGTACTTGGAGTATTTTCAAAACTGATTCGATGTTTTGGGACCAGCAAATCAGATGTTAGTTAAAACTTAAGCAGGAAAAGAAGAACCCACTGCTTCTTATTAGCAGAAATATTGTAAATAGCAAGGCAGGGCATTCGGTCCAGTTTAGTTGATAAACTTAAATAATGTTATTAACTGTGCGTTACAAAAATGTCATTTAATTGATTATTCAGTATTTATCTCGATGTATATAATGAGGAATGGAATAGATTGAAAAATCGAGTTTCAATTTAAAAGTAGCAGCCCTGTTATACGGTACAAGTTAAGATGTGTAAAAAAATCATCCCCCCAGAATACAGTCTTGTGCCCCCCAGTTTGGCATAGGGCACAGGGGAGGCAAACTACATATTTTGCCCCTCCTACTTTTTTTGGCTCCATGTATACACACTATTCTATGTTTTGCCTTTTTAAATGGTTTAAAGTTTTATAAAAAATAGTCATCAGAAGACGCCAGAAGTCCGACCATTGATTTTAAAAATAAATAAATAAAAAATAATAATAAAATGCAACTTACACGAATATTGGTTTGACCCACTCCACTATTTACAACAGTTAACATTGCCAGCGGTGTGCCAAAGATGCTGGGCAGTTTGTGGAGACTACAGACATTATTATATAATTAAATATAGGCTAGGTCACGCCTGGCGTCGGGGTGCACGAGGGATGTGACTGCAGCCGGGCCCAGACCATGTGGGGGCCTAGACGAATCCATTATTTTTATTTTTATTTTATTTTATTTTATTTTTTTAATCTCTCGGTTTTCTGCCTAAGCCTTCAACTTTAATTTATGCAAATTCCATGATTAACCCCCCCTCAGTTGGCAAATATGCTACCAAAGGAAAAATCGGGTTGTGCGAAGCACAGAAAACAGGAAAGGCAGCTACAGCTTTCAAAAAAAGAAGCTGAAAATGCTAAGAAAGTATATGGTAAATGGTTTAAAAGTGGCCATATTGGAAGTACTAGTGGGGGACTGCCAGCTTCCTCACACGAAACATCAGCTGTAGAGCCAGTACAGGAGAGACAGGAATCGTGTTGTATTAAATCATGTTGTAGTAATGTAAACCCTGAACCCAGTCCGCCTCCTTTATGTGATTTTTACGATCCAGCTTCTTGGCCTGAAGTTTGTACCAAAGAACTTAGAGTTGAAATTGTGAAGTGGAAACCTCTGCAGCTTAAAGACACTGATGTTGAAAACTGCTGGTCGCTGCTTTACATCTGCAAACTACGAGCGTAAAGTGAGCACTGCAAAGATTCACAAGCCTTGGTTGGTTAACTCTAAGTCTGCAGACGCTGTATTTTGTTTTTGCTGCAAGCTTTTTGGCGAAGATACGGGAGTGTTTACACAAGGTTTCTCCAATTGGCAAAACTTATCACAAAGGCTATCGCAACACAAAGCATACCAATCACACATGGAGAATTACAACAAGTGGAAACATCTAGAACTGGGGTTACAGAACAAAACTACAATACAGACATTTTCAACAAAATAAGGAAAAAGAATGATGGCATGCTGTGCTTTGTAGTATTATGGACTTTGTTTTGTTCTTGGTGTTACACAGTTTAGCCTTCCGTGGTTCAGTAGACTGGCTGTACACACAGAACGGTATTTTATTTAATTGCTGGAGCTGTTGTCCAAATATGACCCTGTCATGGCTGATCATTTGTAACGCGTTCAGAAAGGCACAAACATTCATTATTTAAGCAAGGATAGCCACAACTAATTTTTGAAGCTATTAGCTAAGGCTGTGACCTTGGAAGATGCGGGAGAAAATACAGAAAGCTTGATACTACAGTGTGTTGATGGATTGCACTCCAGATCTGTCACAAGGAGCAATTATCGATAATGATTTGATATGTTACAATCATTGGACGCCAAGTTGAAGTGCAGGAGAGCTTTCTGGAGTTTTTGCACATTGAAAATACTACAGGAGAGGCGTTGGCTGACTTGCTGCTAAACCGACGTACTCAACATGAAATAAAAATTGAAGACTGCAGGGGACAGTTATGACAATGGGGCTAACATGAAAGGGGTCCATCGAAGCGTTCAGGCGAAAATATGACAGGTCAATGATAGTGCAGTGTATGTGCCTTGCTGTACAGTGGTTTGCAAAAGTATTCACCCCCTGCCAATGTCACATTCTGTTGAATTACAAATAATGTATGCACAGTTTTTCAAACAAACTTTTTTTTTATTCAAAGCTGTAGTGGTTAAACTGAACACTGTTATATGAGGAGGAGGTTAAATGTCAGCAAAACTTGCAAAGAAAATGTACAAAATGAAATGTACTGGTTGCATAAGTATTCAGCCCCTTAAGTCAGTACTTGGTAGAAGCACCTTTTGCAGCAATTACTGCTAGGAGTCTCTTTGGATAGGTCTCTACTAGCTTTTCACAGTAGGATGGTGAAATTTTGGCCCATTCTTAATGGGGAAAATTGCTCCAGTGAGGTCTATTAAATATTCTGTCTAATTTATTAAAGCTGCTGGTAATTGCGGGCTTTGTATTTGCGTGATTAATTTTAAGAACTCTGAAAAGCAGGCATTAATTTGCCTCAGTCAGACAGTAGGCTATATGAAAGGCAAGGTGATGTGGGAGACTTGTCTGCAGCAAGAAGGAGACCTTAATTTTCAAGGACAAAGAAACATTGAATAGCATTTTGCAAAGAGCTCATTTTTTAACCCTTCTGATCAAGTCAGTTTGTGAATTACGGTTTATAATACCGGTACCGTATTGTTTTGCAAACTCCAATTTTCAATACATGTTTCATAGCTTATATGACAAAATAGAAAGTCTGCAAATAGAGAATATAGAATCCATGTAAAAAAGGTTAAGCACCTAAAAAGGTCTCCCCACAGTGGCAAAGCAAGGTTCTAACAAGAGCCTTTACTTCTTAGAGTGTAGGCATTATTAAAAGAACGGTGGAGGAGATTAAGAAAAGATGGAACGATTCCGAGATGCACGAAAGAAAGTCTCATATACAATGAGGGCTCATCCACCGTTATTTTAGTAATGCCTACAGAATTTATTTTTTGTAATATGGCATTCTGGTATTTAGCAATACTGGTTCAGGCAGTATTGTTAAATTCGAGTTAGAAATAAACTGTAAGAAAAAAAAGGACAGAGGGACAGATGACACAGTTAGTTTGTAGCTAGAGCAAGTACAGTTTTTCAACCATATATACCATACAGATATGCTTTAAAATCATACATAGAATAAGAAATACAGACAAACATAAGAAATAGGAGAGTTGTAACTGCATAAGACTTTAAGAAGATATAAGTTGTAGTTAAAATGAAGCGCTATGCAGCTGTATTGTTGCTGAACATATTGCTGTACAACAATGGAAGGATTATCCACCCGTTTGACTGCCATGGATGTAAGTAAATAAAACTTATTGATTCTGAAGTTTGAAAAGTCTATATGCCTGGAATTATTCTATACGAAATAAGAAGTTGAACTAATATGTGAAGCACAGTAACTGGATGATGCGTCGTAATGTATAAGCAACCTACTACAAACTCTGAAGTGGTACATTTGTTTAAGAAGCCACTGCACATTCCATATTTTATTCCTTTGTCCTGGTGATGTACTGTATTTTGAGCTTGTAACACATCTTCATGTGTTACAAGTACTGCTTGTACCAAAATCTCCACTTCCATATTGGTAAATTTCAGTTTTCGCTTCCAAGCATCGTCATCACCATGCTTAGTACCAGGCTGAGGTCTTTGTGTGCCATTCATTTTCTTTTGGAATGTGTAGCCTGCACACGCAGGGTTGACCCAAACCCGCTATTTATTGTGAGAGGTGTGTAATTCTCCACCGCTAATTGCGGTGAGGGATATTTAAATTGGTTGATTGCGGAATTGCCTGCTTTACCTAATTAGTCTTATAAAATAGGTCGTTATTTTGACGCTGATTGCGGCCGTACTGAACACGCACATTACGTGGCTTTTTGCGGTCGGTTTTTGCCCTTTATAAATTTGGGCCTGAATTTGTTGTACTGCTTTTGGAATGAAACACTCACCTATAGATACCAAAACTGACTCTGTGTTACTGAATAAGAACGTTTACTGGTCCAGAGCTTATCTGTACTCAGTGAGTAGAAGTTAGTTTGTTATTATACGGTTAAATAAACTGTTACTGCAAAAGCTTTATTTTTACAGTTTGTTAATTATCAACACTGAAAATTGTCAAACTCCTTAAATAAGGTATTTTGAAAATTGTCAAAAATGGTTCTTGAACTTTGTGTGAAACTGTATGAACCCTGTATTTACGACATCTAATTGAGTTAAGCAGCGATTGTATATCATTTTTGCAGCTGAGGTTTTATAAAATATGTTAACGATGTTAACTAACCTTGTGTGATGTATCAGGTTGGTCAATCTGGTAAAAGGACAAGTTGTAAGTGAAGTAATTTCTTTTTCTACAAAGTCAAGTTCAAGTTTGCTGCTGAAAGTGGTCCAAAATGGCTCAGAGTGCATCTGAGAGCATGTTCAACCCCAGAGCTTTGGGCGGGCCTAGGAGTTTGTCAGGAGTTTGTCAAAATGATCATTGGCCGCTTCCACCCATGAAGATCAATTTGTCTGATCAATATGAGTAATTGGTGACAATTGTTATATTGCTCAATGGGCTAGTGACATCCGTGCATATCCGGTTTAACTTGTACAGGGACTTTTACTGCCTGTCTACATCTGGTTAGTAGTGATCACCAGGGATCCTAGGAATCCGTTTTGCCGCGGAAAAAAATAAAAATAAATTCTATGCTGTCGGAGAATTTGTTTTACATTTGGGGTGGGGCAAAAAACATGCAAGGCTTTTTTTGTTTGTTAGATAACCAAATCGGTACACTTATCACATATAACAACCGACACAGGCAATTTTGCTTTAAATTTACGTAAGCATTGTCCACTGCGACATTCATGTTGAAAACGTAGCTGCAGTTCACATCAGTATCCAGTGCATTATTACTATGAATAAGCTGTTTTAAAGATCCCCAAAACAATAAAAATTACTGTGGTGATAAAGAAGTAGTGTCGAAAAACTGTCATGCCAGGTGGTTTCTATGTACTCAAGTCAAGTGTACTGACTCTAGGCTTTACCATCACAGTTCAATACACACACACACACATCCAAAGAGAATGCGAATATTTACATATTCAATTATAATAAAAATAACTTGTCTTCATAGTCACAGAGGTAGCTCGAAACATACATTTTTTAAAAACCTTTTTCCATCTTGCTCGCCGGGGCTTTGCTGCGTGATTTTTGCCATCCTGTGGACGTCATATACTGTCATTTTAATGAAGGCAGCGTCTATTTAAAAACCAAAAAAAGAGCCATTAGTGGATATGCCAGTATATGGAAATACGGAAGAAAGACGTGCAAAGAGCCTATAAAACTGCTTTAATGCACAGCTATATTTTGTGTCTAGTAAACATTCTTTACATTTTAGGATGCCATTTTCAAAACTTTAGTTCCAGGTTTCTGTACAATAACTTAACTCTTTTTAAGCACTAACTAGTTAAATAGGTGTACAAAACAAAAATAAATAAATAATACATACTGTATTAGAACATACATAAGTTTACTGGTCTGCTGGTTTGAATGGTGTTATCTTTCCCTAGATCGGTATGCAGTGCTGAATGACTAACTACATTCTTTCTTAATCTGCCTTGTAAAGTCTACTGTATTTGTGTAATACCTAAGAGGCAAGCAATCCCTAAACAAACATGTAAATCTAGACACTGTAGCTGTTATAAGCCGTCACTTATCTGGCTACCAAAGTCTAGTTTGAAACCGAGCAGGTAGATTTACACAATCCTATCGGTTTCCACGAGTTAACCCTTAGAATTGGTTACATGTGGTCTTCAAGGCACACTCAATTTCTTGCAGTTTTAAAAAGCACATTAAACAGTTTCAGGAATGTTTTTTTTTATTTATTTATTTTTTCTCAGTGTGTCATACTTGTTCTGCTTTCTCTTTAGTTTGCTTTAGGATAATTTTAACACGAAATAATTAAGTTTACTGAGTACAAGGAAGAGTAATATTAACATTCAGCAGATGCATAAAGTGCAAAGTTGGGTTGCTATGACATTTGTTGGCAAATTAGACTGTTTTTTTGGCCAACATGAGAAACATAATACTACTTAGCGAATTTTGATTTACTATATTAAATGTTTTATTTAAGGGTGCTTGTTCAAGTACAGAATGTACTGTGACCTCCACCCTTGAATTTTATTATGTTTTTTCTTGTATTAGTACATCTTCTATCATTTAGTGTTTTCTGTATTTAATACACTGTACTTGTAAACCCTTTCTTTCTCAATAGCCCTGTTACTTGGTGTGGCAGGGTGGCAGTCTTGGTGACGATCAGGCCAGAAGCAGGAAGGACAAACTGACACCAGGTAGTACTGCATTTCAAAACAAACATGACGTGCGCCGTTTTATTTAATAACAAAAATAAACAAAAAGGTTTAAACAAAAGACTTGCTCACAGAGAGAAAAATAACACCCACCCAATTGACACCCACCCCGAACATGGAGAGCTGCAGGCTTTTTATACCGTGGCCGAGGGGTTTAACTAGCTGGCAATTATTCTATTACCCCTCGGCAACAATCTGTACAAGTTTTTTTTTTTTAATTACTGTGGATGGGGCTACCTATCCACGCTACTAAACAATACAATAAAAAAAACACATGGCTACGCCGTCATATTTAAATACAATAAATAAATACAAAAACAATACCGACGGCTCGTCACCATGATATAAATAAATCATAAAACAAACAAATACAAAACAATAACCTGCACAGTGGCGGAGGGGGAGACCCCGTTCTAAAAATAAATAAACAAATCAATGTACAGGGCTCCTCGCCCTGATACACTTGGTGATAAGTTCCGAGGTGTTAAATAATGTTTACTGTAGCTTAGAGCAAGTCTAAATAACTGGTAAATCAAATAAATATGTCAAGTTATCTGAGAGATTGACAATGGATGGCTATGTGCTGAGTGAGGTAGGTTTGTTGAACATTTGAGTTGCTTAATGATAGTAATTTTTATATGCAAGTGGTCTGTTACAATTCTTTAACCAGTGAGTTGCAAATATTTAATGTTTTGTTGGTTTTACAGTTTAGAACAATTGAGAACTGACAGATTACCCACTGAAGGGATCATCTTGTCATTCATGGTGCGTTTACACTTGCATCTCAGACCTGAGCTGATTGAGGGTCAATCAGATTAAAAGCCTTTTATCATTTGAGCCACCCAATTTACACTAGAGCACAGACCTAAGCCTTGGGCCATGTATGCATGCCCGATGATGTCAAATTGATCACCTCTTGCTTTAAGACACTTCCCCTCCCCAAGCATTAAGCATGAACTTGTAATAGTGTAGTGGTTAGCACGTTTGCCTAGCACGCCAAAGATCACTGATCTTTGGGGGGGGGGCTTGCTTTTTTTTATATTATACTTTGAGTTTTTGTTCATGAGTGCAAACATCTTAAATGCTAACAGTGTATTACATTTTATCTATTAAATATTTTATTATTATTATTATTATTATTATTATTATTATTATTATTATTATTATTTATATCCAGGGCGACTTAGAATTGTTACAAGATGTCACATTATTTCTACATACAATTACCCATTTATGTAGGTGGGTTTTTACTGGAGCAATCGAGGTAAAGTACCTTGCTCAAGGGTACAGCAGCAGTGTCCAACACCTGGGATTGAACCCACGACCTTCCGGTCAAGAGTCCAGAGCCCTAACCACTGCTCCACACTGCTGTCCTACTACTCCACACTGCTACCCTTTTTTAATGGTTATAGTAAAATTAAACGTCCTCTCTTGAAAACTATCAACTATTAAATTTTTACATATTTTTTTGCCGAGAGATTAGCCTGTTTTTATTTGTTTTTATTACTAAATTATTGCAGAAGTAATACAGACTCTGACCAGTCACTTTTGAGGCAACTCAAGTTCAGTTGTGTTTGTTTGGTGGGTGGTGGATAGTATTCATCACATGATTTGAATTCATGTATATGACACACAGGGATTCCCAATAAAAAATCTATTGAACACCAGTGAATTTTCTTTTCTATGGATGTATAAGAAATTATCTTGAATTATTTTTTTTGTCGAGGAGACTGACGATAGTCATGTGATTTAATGACAGCCTTTTTATTGGCTAACATAAGACATCCATCATCATGGTCCACAACTTTTATACAGCCCTCCCATTAAACTGTATTCTGTTGCTTATCCAGTATGACACTGAAAAACTCTTGGTTGATCCATGTTGTTTTTGTTGTTGTTGGTGCTGCCTTCTTAATCTGTCACAGCACATTCCACTCGCCCATGTAAACACAGTTTCATCAGTGTACCTCATACACTTCCATTTCAGAAGGTGACAATATCATTGTCATGCATCTGTCGCATGGGTGTCCTGTTCTTAAAGTGCTCCCATTCCCCCTATCCCTGTTACTATGAATGCTAATGCCGGCACCCTTTCCTCCCTTTCAAAAGACTAGTATTCCATTGGACATCTGCAATTCTATACACAAGTAATGCTAGGACATAGATTCATATTACAGCACTATTGGTAGTCCTTCTGTCATGCACCTGTGTATCACAATTTACCATACATATACACTTCCCCTCATGTTGCCGGGCATGCAGCTCCCCACCCCCACCCAACAAACTGACACACATCAAACATGTGGATGCCACACTAGACATTGATCGTGGCAGTGGAATTCATAGAGGTACAGTGTGATGTTGGTACCACTATTATGCATCCGTTTACTACTAGACCTGCATAAGCAGTGCCCAGATATACACAACCCCCTAAAACACTGGCATGGCAGTAGACCTCATACACCTAGTGGACCATGATGATGGATGTGTTGTATTATCTGCAGAGAATTGTATGTTGTTCGTCTTAACTGATGATGGTTGTCTGTGGTTGCTTGTGTTCCCTTGCCCCTTCCACTGCTTGTAAGGGGGTGGGAGGGAATGCAGAGTTAGGGTTAAAACTGAGGCTGCCTAAATCCACAGAAGAACTGTAGTTAGTTCTCCAAGATGTTTGGGCCAACCTACCTGCCGAGTTCCTTCAAAAAACTGTGTGCAAGTGTACCTAGAAGAATTGATGCTTGATGCTGTTTTGAAGGCAAAGGGTGGTCACACCAAATATGGATTTGATTTAGATTTTTCTTCTGTTCACTCACTTTGCATTTAGTTAATTGATAAATATAATCTATTAACATGTCTATTTTTGAAAGCATTCTTACTTTACAGCATTTTTTCACACCTGCCTAAAACTTCTGCACAGTACTGTACATACTTTCATAGTTTACATACTTTCTAGAAATTTATCAAACAAAGAATTTTAGGAAAAATCTTTTGTAGCAAAAGTTTTGTTTTTGTGGATGAGGATAAACTTACAAGAAATAGATATCTACAATTATTTATTTACGCAATTTTTTTAGCAAAAGTCAAAAAATGCTAATTCAAGTATTCATACCCTTTTGATGCTATGATATTGTCTACAAGGTGCTAGAAATTTCAATATGATAATGCAGAACCTAATTCTACAAAAGTCTAAGAAATGCTGGATTGTAGGTGAACATTCTTGGAGAGTATAAAAGGGTTAGGAATAGAATGATTGCTGTCATTACCAATAGGTCAATATGTGGAAAAAGTAAAGGGCTATCTGAAGACCTTAGGCAGAACATTATTTATTGTCATAAAGCTGGAGAAGGATACAAGAAGATTTCCAAGTATCTGAGTATCCCAATTTCAGCAATTGTTTATATTATCAAGAAGTACAAGACTCATGGTACTGCCACAAAACTCACTCGGTCTGGAAGAAAGAAGGTTCTTTCACCAAGAACAAGTAGAAGAATTGTGAGGATGGTTAATAACAATCCGAGATTGACTGCCAAAGATATTCAAAGTGAATTGGCTGCAAGTGGGACTGGGGTTTCCATTTCAACCATAGGTCGAGTATTGCATGGTGAAGGTCTCAATGGTCGCAGGCCAAGGAAAAAGCCACTCTTAGGAAAACGTCACCAGGACAATCGCTTAAAGTTTGCAAAACAGTATCTGAATGATGGATATGAATCTGGTCAAAGGTTTTGTGGGGTGATGAAACAATCAGTCTATTTGGTCTCGATGATAGCTGATAGTTGCATTTGGTGAAAGTCTGGTGAGGCGTTGTGACAGAAATACAATGATTCTTGATGGTAAATCTCCCTCCCGACCTGTGAGGGCTCTAAGCAGCGAGAACAGAGTACCTTGAATGGGCTGGCCCGACAGTTGTTTCCCAGGGTTCAAGGGAAGTCGGCCAGCTAGAAAGGGGGCGGAACTCCGGTGCATTAACTCATCGACCCAGGAAGGGAAACGATGTGGCAGTCGCTGATTGGAGGGGCGGCTGCCCTCGTTTACCAAGGGGTCGTGTGATGGCATAAAAGGGGATGGAGAGACGCAATCTGTTCCTTCACTTTGGTTTATAAGATTGAACCTGAAAGAACTGGTGAGAGAACCAGTGATTAGAAAGTATCATGAGCGTTTGTTTGTTTGTTTGTTTGTTTGTTTGTCTATAATTGTTCATGTTTGTTATTAGACGGCTAACATGTTCCAGAGCTGTCGCCAAGGGCCAGCACAATATCCGGAACAGCACTGCACTATTGTCACTTATAAACCTGTATCACCCACCACGAGTACTACTGCACGCATCCAGGACTGGTGATCGTGTTAGTATATTGTGGGATGTATATTTTTATGTTTGTTGTTTGGGACTGCAACCCTGTTATTATTTACTCTGTGCACTACACATTTGTTGTGTATTGTCAGGGATTATTATTTGGTCACCAGACCTGGATTATAAAATAATCCATTTTGCACCTGGATTACAAACCTCTCTGTCTGTTAATTACGCACTGCATCACTCCTGCACCTGTACACAATCAACCACTTTGCCACAGACGTACAAAGAAAAGAACACCATATACACTGAGTGTACAAAACATTAGGAACACCTGCTCTTTCCATGAAATAGACTGACGAGGTGAATCCAGGTGAAAGCTACGATCCCTTATTGATGTAACCTGTTAAATCCACTTCAATCAGTGTAGATGAAGGGGAGACAGGTTAAAGAAGGATTTTTAAGCCTTGACACAATTGAGACATGGATTGTGTATGTGTGCCATTCAGAGGGTAAATGGGCAAGACAAAAGATTTACACAGCAAGTGCCTTTGGACGGGGTATGGTAGTAGGTGCCAGGTGCGCCGGTTTGAGTGTGTCAAGAACTGCAACGCTGCTGGGTTTTTCATGCTCAACAGTTTTCCGTGTGTATCAAGGATGGTCCACCACCCAAAGGACATCCAGCCAACGGCAGGCCAGTGGTCGAAAACGGCTCATTGATGAAAGAGGCCAAAGGAGGCTGACACGAATTGTGCAGAGCAACAGACAGGCTACAGTTAGTCAACTGACAGTCCAGTACAACATTGGTGCCGAAAGACCCATAAAACAATGCACAACTCGTCGTACCTTGACACGAATGGGGTATGGCAGCCGACGACCTAACAGAGTTCCACTTCTTTCAGCAAAACACAAGAAACTGCGGTTGCAGTGGGCTAAGGAACGAAAACACTGGACACTGGAGGATTGGAAAAACATTGCCTGGTCTGATGAATCCCGGTTCCTGCTGTTTCACATTGATGGGAGGACTAGGGTATGGAGAAAACCACATGAGTACATGCATCCATCATGCCGCGTGTCAACATTGCAGGCTGGTGGTGGTGGTGGCGTGATGGTGTGGGGTGTGTTTTCATGGCACACATTGGGCCTCTTGATAAAAGTGGAGCAACGTTTGAATGCCACAGGATATCTGAACATTGCCAATCAGGTGCATCCCTTCATGGCAGCAGTGTATCCATCTGCTAATGGATTTTTTTCAGCAGTATAATGCCCCATGCCACAAGGCTAGGATTGTCCAGGAATGGTTCCACGAACATGACAGTGAATTCAGCTTACTGCAGTGGCCTGCCCAGTCACCAGATCTCAATCCAATTGAGCATCTGTGGGATGAGATGGAACAAGCTATTCGGAGTAGAGATCCACTACCAGCCAACTTGACACAACTGTGGGAAGCATTGGAGTCAACATGGGCCAGCATCCCTGTGGAACGCTTTCGACACCTTGTAGAGTCCATGCCCTGACGAATTGAGGCTGTTCTGAGGGCAAAAAGGGGTGCGACTCAATATTACGAAGGTGTTCCTAATGTTTTGTACACTCAGTGTATACTGTCAAGCATAGAGGTGGTAATATCCTTCTATGGAGCTGTTTTTCCGCTAATGGCACAGGACATGTAATTCCAATACATGGTAAAATGGATTCCATAGCATCTGTGGAATCCATCTGAAACCCTCTGCTACAAAGCTTTTTTAAAAGCGCAACTGGGTGCTCCAACACGACAACAATCCAAAGCACACATCAAGATTAATTAAATCAAGGTTCTGGAATGGCTTAGTCAAAGTCCAGGTTAAATCCGATTTGAGAATCTTCAGTATGAGTTGAAGAAGGCTGTGCACAAGAGAAGTCCTCGGAATTTGAATGAACTGGAACAATTTTGCACAAAAATCACAAAAGAATCGTGCCAAAAGCTCATTGACAAATATCCTAATCATTTAAAAGAGGTTCTTATTGCTAAAGGTGCCTCAACTAGCTATTAATTTAGTTTTCCTTGCCGGGGTATGAATACTTTTGAATTTGCATTTTTGGAGTTTTGCAAAAACTTTTTTTTGCTCATCCACAAAAGCAAAACTTTTGTTACAAAAGATTTTTCCTAAAATTGTTTGTTTTGAGAAATGGGTGTATGTTTTGACTACAACTGTATTTAACATTACTTTCTCCAATGGCAAAGGAAACGTGAATTTGCCGCATTTCTAGTTGACGACCAATTTGAAACCGAGATCCTTACTCTAATCTTGGCAGCTGGGAGCTTCAACCACTACCACATTCTGTGGTGAACTCCAGACTGAAGGTCGGCCTTTGCGCTGCCATTGGCATGCTGTCAAAATATGTGATTTCTTTATGCTCCATCTAGCGCAACGATAACATATAACATGTGTAGCATTCAGGATAGCTTGTAAATGTACCAGATTGCAACAATTTATAAAGGGGATATAAAAGAGAATTCCATGTGCTTCTCATCCCAGAA
Source organism: Acipenser oxyrinchus oxyrinchus (assembly GCA_030684275.1). Taxonomy (NCBI): domain Eukaryota; kingdom Metazoa; phylum Chordata; class Actinopteri; order Acipenseriformes; family Acipenseridae; genus Acipenser; species Acipenser oxyrinchus. The sequence goes on from CM060247.1 coordinate 53,845,579, forward strand.
TGTAATCCTCTTTTGGTATGTGTGGCAAAGTGCCCACCCCTTGCGTATTTATTATTGTTATTGTTATGATATTTGTATGCAGGCGGACAAAGCCGTCCATCCTATTGCTTGCTTTTTGGGGCCGGTGAAAAAGTCGGTGGGGATGGGGTTAAAACCCCTTCCCTAGAACCCTCGTGAGAATGTGGCTGGAGCCTTAAGGTAATTATTGTATTAAATTGGGTAATTAGGGCTCCAGCCACAGAATATAAAAGGACACATTTCAGGCTTATTAGGAGGAGAGTGTCCAAGGCGAGACGTGAATCTAAATGAATAGAAAGTGTTCGTGTTTGTTTTACTTTGGCCAGAGTGCCCTTCTTGCTTTTTTTTTGTATGTTATTTTTGTTTACACTTTATTTTGTTTAATTATTAAATACGAGCGCAGCATCGCTGTTTTGCCGTATAAACTTTGTTATTGTTTCATTTCCTGGTCCGTGACGTCACCACACCTGTGCCCTGCAACCACTCTGCCACAGTATGTAACACTAAAGCCGGGTCCACACCTGAGCAATCAGTTGCGCAACCCAGTTGCTCACGAAATTGCGCAACTCAGTTGCGAGCAATTGCAGTGTCCACATCTGAGCAATTACTTGTGCAAAAAGTTCCCGCGTCTACAGTTTTCAGTATTATGATATTATGATTTCAGTTTTTTATGATTATCATTTTTATTCTATCTACAAGGTGAAGTAGTTTTTTTTGGTTTTGACAACCGAGTTGACATGTTTTTTTGGGGTTTTTTTCTCCTGTGTCTACAAGTTTAGAATCGTATTTATTTTATTTATTTTTTGACAACCGAGGTGACAGGTCGTAATGTGTCCAGTAATTAACGAGGAAGAGTTGGCTGTTATTATTTTTTCAACTGTTATTTTAAATGATCTCCTTTATGACTCCCCTTCTGCTGTCTCCAGCTTTCATTTCCTCCATAAATTCCGATCAGATGCTCCAATCTATTTGTGATCTTATAGAGACCCTTTGTGTTGGGTTCAGTTGAAGTCCACCGGCCCGAGGCTCACTCCCCCCACCCCCTCCTTTGTGCAGGGTGGTTCGGGAGTTGCTCCAGTCACATGCTGCACTGCATACTGCGTATTCAAGAATGAATCCAAAAGATTAGTTCAGCTATGTACTTATATAAAAAATAGTTATTAATTCCAGGCAATTGTGCCTACAATGTTAATGCATTTTGTAGCCAATAGTAACAGAAAATAATACTGTACACGAAGATCAAAAACAGTGTTCTGTATACTTTTAGTGGTGGTTCTCTACTGAATCTTTGGGTGCTGGTATGTCATAGATATGTAGTTCAAAATTCCTGCGGAATGGTATCCTTGGGAAACGCAGTGAAACAAGGGAAACAAATTGGTTAATCCTCCATGCATTGGGGGAACGTATTTCACGAACCAGTTGGCCAAGACCTGAATATTAGAATGTGCCCATTTCTCCACCCCTTGACTTGCACAGTCACTGCCTTCTAAATAAGATTGGATCTTCTCGGCACAAATTATAACTATGTATTTTGGGTTGGATAATTAGGAATTAAATTATTTGACAAACAGTATATTTACAGAATTAGAATAATCATGTTTTCTATAAAATGTAATAAATATACATATAAACTGATTTCATTGATTTCCATTGTATACTACATTTATAATGTGATGTCTAAAATTCATGTTAGGATTCAAGATAATGTCATTTTCTAGATGGCCATCCTTACTTTTGAATATGTCTTCACTTTCTGTGATTGCCTTTTCTATAATTCTGTAAACTTATGCATGTCTATCTATACAAGTATATAATTATTGGTCCTTTGTACGTGATGGCCTGATTCAATTAAACACCTGACATTAATATAGGGTTTGAACAACCTGCCAATCAAATATAAACCTTAAATACACAGGTGTTCTTGATTTGCTCGCACTGAGGATGGTCACAATTTGATCAAAACATTTGCACACAGCACTTTTTTTACACTTTTTTTTTTTTGTGTCTGTACTTCCTCTAATAAAGAACAATGATTCCATTGGCATGCATTTGGCATTCTAGTGATTTCCTGTTGCCACTTCATGGTTTTCAGTGTGCAGATTCTTCCATACATCAACTACTTGCATTTCATTTGGAAAAGAAATTCAATCTGGCAAATGCACACATGAGCAGGCTTTATGAATGGTTATTTTAAAGTCTATTTAATTTAATCAACCCTATTGCACTCATCTGTGACTGATTGATTGCTATTTTGAAAGCTTATAATTACTGTTCTGTTTCATAGAAATATGACACTCAATTGTTCCACTGTAATCATGCTAACTTCATCCACGTGTTGCACAAAATGTTAGAGTAACACACCAGCCTGAGCACCCAGAAAGGACAGTAGTAAGCATTAAATACTTCCACATGACTGATAATTACTGTCACATATTAGGTATACAGACTCCCCATTGCACCTAAAATTTTAGTTTTGTTGTTGAATACTATATGAATGTGGATGTTGCCTACTTTTAAGATTATATTTATAGACTACTGTAGTCCCTGAGTTTGTCATTAGTGGGAACGTGTCGTCTGCTAACAGAGTATTGAAGTACTTCTCAAGGCTTAAGCTATTCTTTTTGGATAGTTTAAGGAAAATTATTTACAATGCAAGTTGTACTATGTTACTTGGAAATGTGAATATTCAATAAAGAAGATGATACGTCTTGTTTTATTGTGAATCCCATGAAGCAGGGTTTTCCTGTGGACGGGTCCTACATAGACTGATCAACAGGGTGAGGGGAGGCAGCCCCAAGCTGAGAAGGGCATGAACACTGTATCTTTTTACTTTTTAAATCCCAGATTTTTATTCCCATTGTAAGCAATGTTGCTTTCACAAGAAGTTACATACCATCAAACTTCATGGTTTGCTGTGTAGCTTTATACATGCTGCAAGAGCAAATAACAGAGAATTGGATAATCCACAGCTAATGTTGGGTTTTGTTTGAATAGCTCTATCCCTTTTCTAGTTCATGATTTGGCTTTAAGACAATTAAGTAATGCTTCTAGCATGTAGTGAATTTAATTCCCGAGGAAGGATGAGCTCATCGAAGTTTTTTCATTGATATAAAATTAAAGACAGCCTAACTGGTGTGTGTTTTATATACAGTAGTATATATATATATATATATATATATATATATATATACACACATACTGTATATACTGTATATAAACACACACCAGTTAGGCTGTCTTTAATCTGTGCATGTGTTTACATACCCCAATGGAAATTTATATAATTTCTAGAAATTTCTCAAAGAATTTTAGGAAAAAATCTCTTGTAGCAATAGTTTTGCTTTTGAGGATGAGGAAAAAAAAGTTAAAAGAAATAGATGTCTACAGTTATTTATTTCGGGGGCGCTGTCGAGCATGGCTTCTGTGTAGATGCGAAAAAATAAAGCTCCTGCAATATTAAGAATTTATTTCATTAAACCAGTTATTTTCTTCTATTTTAGTGAAAAACTGCAATATATTATTACATCATGTCCAAGCCAAAAACCAAGAAGGTGCAAGCCACAGATGCGACTCAGCCTGATCCGATTTCAGGCCTGGCTGGAGGCAGCAATCCCCAGCTGGGGAGTGGTGAAGACCTGGCCTTTCTGATCTCAGCGGTGAACAAGATCCAGAATTCTACAGAATCATTTAGATCTGAAAACCGTGAATCCATTGCTACACTCCAAGGTACCCTGGACTCTTATAGCGGTTGGCTGCAGGAGGTATACAGATCTCCTGAGCGATAATTCTGACAGGGTGACGGTGCTGAAAACAGTTTCTTAATTAGTTGATGCAAGCACTTTTTTTGAAAACTGGATATAGTTTTCGGTAAGGGATTTATTGGCGTTTGGATTTTTAGCAGTATTAGCAATAAAAATCTCTGGCGCCGTGGCAGGATCGGCAGCCTCCGTGTTCTGGTGCGCCTCTGAGTTCGACTGCCTCCGTGGTAGTCTTGGGTTGAAGTCGTTGTACCCAAGTATTGACCCTCCACAACATCACCTCTAGCAGTTGCTCCATGATAATGTGGTCAGCCACATGTGGTCCGGGCTTGTCACCGATGGCACAGGTGGCTGTGTTTTTGCGCATCTCCTCCTGAAATTGGAGACGGTATGATTCTGGGGTAATCCCGAGCCAATGGAGGATGGCCTGCTTGACCAGCTCCAACTTGACACATGTTTTTACAATCCCACAGTGTCGATTTTAGCAATCCCTGGTGTCTCTTGTTGTCTTCTCTTGCCTGTCCCCATCCAGCTTGCGCTTCTCAGCCTCACTCTGAGCCCCCTTGGTTCCTGTGTCCTTGGAAGCGTTAGTCCTCCTGGGAAAGGCAATCGGCAACTGTAAGAACTCTGTGTTTGCATTTTGTCCGGTGTAACTTTGTCCGGTGTGTGGTGTTGTGTTGTGTTTTTTTTTTTAATTTTTTTTTTTTATAAACCTCCATTAGTTATTGAAGCTGATACTGAGGTGAGACAACCTGACTATTGCCATATAAAAATAGTGTGTAATGTTTGAATGTGCATATGAATGCACATATGCAACCTGCTAAGTATGTTAAAAAAAAGTTATTATAATCTTGATTTTCTTATTCCTTTTTTTCTCTCCATTAATTTCCAGTCTTTGCTGATCCTTATTCTCCTATAAAAGGCACTTATGTTGCTAAGCAACCCTGAATGCTGATGTGGTCTGACAGCCTTTTGGCCACTCCCACTTGAGAGTCTGACATGGATAAGGTATCCAGTTGTTTCTAGTAAACTTAGCACTTGGCTTGGGCACTATATAGAAAACACTCCAGAGCTGGACCTTGAACTATTGCACAAGAATACAGTATAACTGTGCTCCTGCCTGTGGGGGTTGACAGCACGGAGGTGTGCAAAGGGAAGCCAGATAATCTACTGGAAAGAAGTTCCTACGAAAAACATTCCAGCCTGCCCGAGAGTCACAAAGCTTAGCCTTATTACTTCTGCACCAGTGAGTTCGGCTGAGAAAACAGAGCAGTCTCAGGAGAGGAGGCCGAGTTCAGGCTGCTGTTGTAGTTTGTATTGCACTTGTGGTTTATTCCGTTTAGTGCTGCACTAAGCATTAATGGGATCTGAACAGAGAGTAAAACTCCTGGCATAGGAATGAGGAATTCAAATAGCTTTAAATGGCTCTGCAGTTCTGAGTGACAAACCTTCTTTAAGAATGCGTATTGTGGGGTAAGTTGTGGGTTTGTTGAATACATTTTAACTGTAACTTTTTAGGTAGGGTTATGACTATTTGTGTAAGCTGTAAAAAGTGACCATTTTAATTGATCATACAGGCTTCAGTTGTATTGAGACAGAATCTCATTGGTGTGATCAATATGTTGTTTTTATGGTGGAATTCAAGCTTTTTCATTGCCTGTTTTGTATTTTGTTTACATTTTTAATTTCATGTCATTGCATAATACGTACCGAATAGAAAGCAAAGTGTGCTGCATATGTACCAGGATGCATATCATCAATACACAGAAGAATTACATTTAATTTTTCTATTGAAATACTGCTTTATATAGAGATTCTGAATAGATAGTTGTGTGATTTGAAATTCATTCCAGAATAACTTCAAGGAACTATTCCTTTTAGAAAAACATTTTTATGGTAGTGCAAGTATTTGCTTATTACTGTTAGTTAATGATTCTTTAGGAAACCTATTTTAGGGAGCATGCTTTCCACTAGTGTTTCTTATTAAGGTAATATTGTGTGTGTGTGTTATATTATATTATATTATAATTAGTAAATAAATTGGTGATGGGACGAACACAGGGTTTAATTTAACGCAGGCAGAGGCAGTTTAGCCACAGGGGGTGTGGCCATGGCCCCTGTGTGTGTGTGTGCCTTTATTTTACAGCAAGACGTTACAATATGTAACATGTTAAAGTAGAAAATGATCCTGCCCCCCCAAGTCAAAAAAAAGTGTGTAAGACTTCCTTTGCCCCAGTGAATTGACTACAAAACAAAGGAGATGCCAAATAGCAGTTCAAGTTAAACGTTTGTTTTTGTTTATTCCCGGAATAATAAATACTACATAAAGTTGACAATGCATTTTATTTTATTTTTTTCATTCCTTGCCATTGCCGTTGGTTCTCATTTTATTACATTCCACACAGCAGGCTAACTTCACTATAAAGAACCCCCATGGAACCTGGAAAAATGTTAGTTATGTCAGGGTGTTCACTATAACAGGTTTTGGCATTTTTCTATATCAGAATAATGACAAAACGGCAAATTTGAATTGAACATCATTATATAGTACTTTTATGAAGATTCCTTCACATTGATAAACATTTAAACGGTATTGTGACAAGGTACTCGTGACGTGTGGGTAACCGCATTGCAAGACAGAGAGAAACGCTGGCACAGGTGTGCAGGATTTATTAAACGCAAAACAGAAGGTAAACAAATGGGTCATGTGACGCTACCAACAATGGTAACGCACAGAGGACACTTACAGAAGACAGGCAGGCAACAAGTCCCAATCAAGCGCACGTCTGTAAACAATCATTTGATCGAACATAACTCCAAAAAGCACACAAAACAAACCCGTTTCCACATATAAATTGCACCAACACTAATTTCCCTTGTGCAGGGCAATCACCCTGCTACAGGTATGTTTTAAAAGAAAACAGTAAAGAAATGAAAAAGGAAAGAATGTACACTTACATGCTGAATAAAGTAATTACATGTCCTTTCTCTTGAAAAAACTATCCAGCATAGATTGCTCCTCACGGCTGTTGCCTGGTTGCAGTTTGGGTGAAGATGACGGACAGGCAACGATTGCATTCGTCATGCTTGATTCATACTACAATAGGTCAATTTTGAATTAGCGTTATTTTTGAATTAGTCAACCATGGTCTTTGTTTTCAATGAGAGAATAACACACTTGACACTGGAGAAAGTTCAGTGTCTGTCATTGCTGAGATCTTTGTATCCGGGTCGATCCTGTACGTGATCGTTCTAATATAGATTCTATGATGTAACCATTTAATAAATAGAAATATTGAGATATGTAATGTTTTCATACAGGATGGGCCTGGTTTGCAGATTGGACACTGGAAGATAGCATAGCGATAGAGCGAGATGGAAAGTGGAAAGGAAAGAGAGAAGATGCAGTTTCTTAGGCAGAAAAGGGACTAGATTTGAAGCAATAATCAGCAATAAAATAGAATCTGAGAATTTGATGTATTGAATTGCTACTGTGAAATGTAATGACTACCTGTTGTGTAGAAATTACATTACAAAGACAGTAAGATCATTTATTCACAAAAAAAGTTTTTGAAAGAAAGACTCTGAATATCGCCATGAGTCTCTGCATTTCACTTTATGAAATTTATAATTAAAGTTCGGGAGGAGGGTCAGAGACCAATCTCCGTGTCACCAAATTGAATCATTCAATTTACACATTAGCTAATTAAATTGTTAGCACTATAAATACCCTCTTCACTTATCTCTGTTGCGTTTTGATTTCATCGTAACCCACCACTTCCCCATCTCCACCTTTCTTAATAACAATTTCTATGTTTTATCAATGGGGGTCTCAGCCCCGTCCAGTTGGCCAGACAGCGAGCCCTCAAACCAAGTTAGGTTTGATGCCAAATTAATGTGTATATACAACATACTTCTCTGTAAAATCGCATACTCCGCATTGTCCACAATAAATATTTGTACTAAAACATTTTGTGATTGGTGTTTGTTCCGAACTACTGAACAATATATAAGATCAAACATTGCCAAAGTGAAAATAAAAACCGGAGATCTTGCCTGTAGCTTTGACGTTGGAAGTTTTTTACAATTTCCTTACTGTCCCAGTTTAAGGACTTAAAAATCTGTTCACCTTACAGTATATATTTTTTGTTGCTAACTTTGTGGAATGTAATAAACGAGAACCAAAATGGTGAGGTTTTTTTCCCCTTCATTTTACAACGCCATTTCCACGTTTTTGTTTTATTTGAAGTGTTTAAAGTTAAATTTCAGTTTTCGTTTGCTTGTTCTGCTACAAAAAGGCAAAAGTAAACCTCATGTTATTACTTTACTTTATGAAAACATGTCTAATGGGGAAAAAAAGTAATAAATAAATAAATAAAATCCAGTGTCAACTTTATGTACTATTTATTTCGGAAATAAACAAAACAATGTTTAACTTGAACTGCTGCTTTGTTTTGTAGTTAATTCACTGGGTTAAAGTAAGGCCTGCACAATGTATTCTTTAGTCCTGGGATATTTTTCTACTTTTAACGTGTTGCATATTGTAACGTCTTGCTGTAAAGGCAGGCATACACACACGGGCCACGGTCCCCTGCCCCTGCTGCTATGCTGTCTCTGCCTGTGTTCTGAGCAATGTAATGGCTTGTATTACTTTTTGAAAACAAACGAATATTTAAATTGAGCGAATATCCGAACATGAAAATCCCATGTTTATGTGTGTGTATATATATATATATATATATATATATATATATATATATATATATATATATATATATATATATATATATATATACTTTTATTACCCCCAAAACACTGAATTTAATGATGTTGAAATGCTTTATTCTCTTTATATATTGTATACATTACTGTATATTGTACAGTATGAACATGGAATGAAAGCTGTATTTCATGTTTAAAAACATGAAAATCTATGTGCATCTTTCTTTATTTCAATCTCTCTTCCTTGTATTTTACTGTAAATGACTAAGCATAAATGCTTGCGGTTCCTAAGGTAACCTTTCTTGCACATTTGCATAGCTGAGATTGATGTTTAGTCAGTCAGCCTTTAAGGAAATATTTAACACTTTTCATTAAAGTTGTCTTCATCAAGAACGTGAACGCATATATGCTCACAGATGGTGGTGGTATTGTTTTGTAGGCTATGCTTTTCAAGAAGAAAAGCACGTATCAAATTGTTTAACCTTGTGTGGAAGCTAATGCATGATGACCCTTGCAGCTGAACTGCTGAGGCAACTTAACGTGACCAATACAAACACACGCAAACACAAAATGAAGGAAAATGGGGGGGGGGGGGAATGGCTTAAGGATGCAAAGATCAAAGTACATGCTGTGGTTTTTAGGGCCAGCATAATGATCTGCACTATATTCTCATTATTTTCAAACTAGAATGCCTGCATGGCAATATTCACAAGCACTTGCAGATTGGCATAGCTCAGAAAAAGATGATGTTTGTAGCTATACTGTGTGTCTAATTACAAAGGTGCTTTTATGGTAGGCAAATTATCTGCCAGTATGTTCATGTTTTGGTAGCTGAAATACTGTATCATTTTGAGCATATTAAGATTTTCGATTTATGATCTATTGGGAAATTGTTAACTGGGTTTGGTGCAGACCTATTATGTATTTACCGATAAGTCGTTTTGAGCACTTGAGAACTCCCATCCAGTTGTGATGAATGCATGGCAGGGAATTCCTTATCACAATTTCAGAGTTTTTACCATGCATTTTAGCCTCTAAGATTAAGCTGTTGAAGGCTAGATCTTTAAAACCGCTCACCAAAATTGATGAAATGTTGTTTCACAACATGCAACTCATGTCGCAATGACACTCGTTTTGCAGAGCTATTTCTGTACCCTGCTATTTGCTATAGAATTCTTCGATTCCGCTTCACATATTGTGGATGAAGGTCACGATGAACTATTTTTCATAGTAACAGAGTGCTGTATTGCATTCAGTCCTTTGCAGGGGCATACCTTATTTTAAACTGCAGTAAGCACTGCAACAGCCTCATTAGGAGAACACTGGCAGCAATTCATTGACCTTCAGCAAAGTGTTATTGTGCGAGTCTTCCTTTAAATACCATCCAGCTCAATACAGTACAACCATTTAGTCACTATTTTGCAACAGTAGTACAGTATTGTACTGTAGGAGCTACAGTGCCGAGAAAGTTTGTGAACCCCTTTGGATTTTCGCATATTTCAAACCTAAAATGTTATTAGATCTTAATCTAAGTCCTAATAATAGTTAAAGATAACCTGATTAAACAAATGACACAAAAACATGATACTTTTTCAACATTTATTTATCCACAAATGATTCAACATTCAATAGCCATGTGTGAAAAAGTATGTAAACCTTTAGATTCAGTAACTGGTGGCACCCCTTGAGCAGCAATGACTTCAACTAAGCATTTCCTGTAACTGTTGATCAGTCTCTCACATCGGTTTTGAGGAATTTTGGTCCATTCCTCCTTACAGAACTGCTTCAACTCGGTGACATTTGAGGGCATCCTTGTACGGACAGCTCGCTTCAGGTCCTGCCACAACATTTCGATGGGGTTTAGGTCTGGACTTTGACTAGGCCATTCTAAAACGTGGAGCCATTCTTTTGTAGATCTGCTTGTATGTTTAGGATCATTGTCTTGCTGCATGACCCAGTTTTGGTTCAGCTTCAGCTCACGGACGGATGGCCTGACATTCTCCTCTAGAATCTTATTATACAATGCAGAATTCATGGTTGTGTCAATGATGGCAAGCTGTCCAGGTCCTGAGGCAGCAATGCAGCCCCAAACCATCACACTCCCACACCATGCTTGACGGTTGGGATGAGGTTCTTCTGTTCGCACGCAGTGTTTTGTTTTCGCCAAACATAACGTTGGCCAAAAAGTTCTTCCTTTGACTCGTCTGTCCAGAGAACATTTTTCCAGAAATCTTGTGGATCATCTATGTGCTCTTTGGCGAACTTCAGACAGGCAGTAATGTTCTTTTTAGAGAGCAGTGGTTTCCTCCTGGCTATCCTTCCATGAACACCATTCTTGTTCAGTCTTCTTCTGATAGTTGAGTCATGAACACTCACATTAGCCAAGGCGAGAGTGGCCTGCAGGTCCTTGGATGTTACTCTGGGGTTCTTTGTGACTTCCTTGATGATTTTCGTTTTTTTTTCTTGGAGAGATTTTGGTAGGACGACCACTCCTGGGTAGAGTGACTGTGGTCTTGAACTTTCTCAATTTGTAGACTGTCTGACAGTGGATTGGTGGAGCCCCAAATCATTAGAAATTGTTTTGTAACCCTTTCTAGACTGATGAGCATCAATAACTTTTTTTTTTTTCTGAGGTCCTCAGAGATTTATTTTGATCGTGACTTGACGTGTTTCCACACACCTGTATGGTGAAGACCAAACTCACAAAGTTTCTGATATTTTATATAGAGTGGGGCCTCCCAAACTCACCCCTGAAGATCTACCAAGCGACGATGGGTTGTACAGGGTTTACTGTAGTAGTTTACTTTCCTGTTCACTGCTCCTAAAGTTCAACAGCAGTAGCAAATGGGCATTCATTGTAAACTGTCAAGCTTTGTAACTGTCAAATGGCTCCTCTTTCTTCAAATACAGTAATACTTTTACAAGATCATCTATTTTACTTTATGTAGATCTTACAATACCTGTTGTTGTTAGTGTTTGTCAGTTTGTACAGTAGTAGCTGCACCAATACCTACAGCTATGGCCAAATGTTTTGGATCACCTAGAACTTTGATTTTGAAATAATAATAATAATAATGATGATGATGATGATAAAAAATTAAAAAAAAAACACTGAACATAATTTAGATATTTTACTTATGTAATTTAAAGAAACTGCAAAATTATATCACAAGTGTACCGGAAGCAATAATAGTAGAAGAGTATTTCATGTTGGATTTCGAAGTGTCACATTTAATTCTATAGGGCAATGCAAATCTTTTGGCCATAGCTGTACTGCTACAGTACACTGTCATATACACTGGTGTTGTTTTTAAGGTTTGGCTACATGTTTTTTTCAAATATTACAGAACTGTACTTTTATCATTTCAAGTGTCCAATATTGGTGTGATGGCTGAAATAATGTTTTTAATTTTATTGAATACACATCTGTTAAAGTAAATAAATAAATAAATTATATATATATATATATATTTCATAATCACAATTTTACTTATTTTATTCCAAATTAGGATGCACATTTTCATGTTGTACTTTATTGACGGTTTTTAGTAACATCGTTTTTAAATCAAACCTGTATAACTGAACAACAGTAATAAACGGTATTTAGTGATTGAGTACATAGTTGTGACAGAAGTAGATGGCACAGAGAATTTTTTTGTTTGTTTGTTTAATGATTTTATCCCAGACTGGTTCAAAGGAAGACCTTTGATTCTGCTGTTCACAAGCCAGTGTTGCAACAGACAAGCTAGCGGATCTGACAGACTCTGACTGGAGGCACTTGACTGACATGTGCTTCTGTATTTATAATTTCTGCAAGTTTTTAATGAGGACAGTACTTTAGCAGCTTTTTGAAATTGTCTATTGTGTATACATCCTTCCATGTACAAACTATATACAGTCTTTATAGATTTATTTAAACTACATTCCACTTTTATATTTACAGAATCCCTATACAATATGTAATACTATATACTCAAGGATAAAGTCCAAGGCAACTTGGGTATTTATGGACTTTAATCAATACACAGTAAGGATTTAGATCCATGATAAAGTGGTGCATATTTCTGCTCTCTGGTGGTTTTATGGTAGCCATTATTACATAAGAACACAAAATAAGGTTTTTATACTACAGGGGTGTGCAATTTTTGAAAAAAACCAAGGGATAAAATGCTAGAAAAATCTACTTGCCCCCCTCCCCGTTGCACAAAACACACACAAAGTATAATATAACTTGTAGGATTTGGGTTTTATTTAACAGTGAACACAATGAATCAATTGGTGATTAACGGGCGGATCTAGTCTTGTAACTTGATGGGTTCACTAAATTCTTCAAGATACACAAAAGGTTCCCTGTGACCTCACCTCAACAAATGTAGAACGTACTTTATGGAAATCTTCCTTTCCGTGCAGGTTGGAACACATTTGCTACTAAAGTTAAGTAACATACTAAGAGTAAAACTATAATAAGCAATACTTGGGAGTTATTCAAATATAAAAATAGCTTCTGACTGTTTGTTTGTTTTATTTATTTATTTTCACTTTTCACAGCTAAATCTGATGTACAGGTGTTTGTTGCATCACAGATACAAAATCATTGGCAACTGTTACTGCTGCTTTGTGGAATTCCGTTTTTTCTTGCTCTTTCTTTTCAGTTTTGAAACTGCTGAACCACAGATTTTTTTTGTGTAGACTTGTGTATAACCTGTCAAGTTTCTTTGCATTTTGTACAGTTTTTTTTTTTTACCAAAATGCATGCACTATTTACAGTAGCTCCATCAAATTCTGCAGACAAAATGTTTTTTCTTTTTGCTTATTTGTACTATATACTTTTAAACAGTGCACAACATTTTACAGCCATTTTTCCCTCCGTTTTAACATCTTGTCCCATGATGGCTAACTGGAACACTGCTGCAGCAGGGTGATCCTGGTTTCATACCCTGAGGGCTTTTTCTTCTTTTTTTTTCTTTTTTCCTTGCACTACTATCACTGAAAAATAAATACATAAATGAATTAATACATAAACACATTGCCATGAGATTTACTGTCTTATTTTAAATTATTAATATTGTACAGATAATCTCTATCATTTATAAACATGTTTGTCAATCTTCATGTTTTAATAGTTTTACAAATTGATGGAATGCGCATGTCCAATAAAAAACTAATATCACTTTTTTTAAATCTAGTAAAAAAATATATAGCTTTTAAATCTAAAAAAATATATATAAATATGGTAAATGGCAAACTAGGTTAGCAACACTAAAATAGAAAGAATACAGATCTTTACATTTTTTTGCCAGGGAAAGTTGGTCTTGAAATGAAGTGATTGGGGTGGGGCATAAACACTTTTTTTAAAAATGTTTGTTTGTAGGTGCTAGACTTCCGCAATTCCGTTTTCAGAAACTTTGCATGGCTCTCTAAAAATATACCCGGCATGTCTTTCTAGCAACAGAACGAACATAGGACAAATAAATAAATGAAAACTACTTGTCCGACAGGCAAAGGATAATGGCAAAACCTTTTGTCCCTCACACAAATCTTGTCCCGGGTGTCGGGCGATACGAATTGCACGCTCCTGATATTATGAAACATTGTTTCAGTGTTGTTTAGTATAATACTGAAACTGTCTTTTGAAGCAAAATAAATAAGTACCCTAGAAGGGAATTTTTAAATTTGTTTTATTTTTTTTATTATATACAAAAAAAGGGTCTTCAATGTTATCCTATAGTCAGGCTGTAAACCTTGTTAAATGAGAAGACAGTGAATTTTCTTATGTATTTGACAGGAATGCAGCAAAGTGTACCAATCCTTCTGTTTTGTTTTTTTTTCCAGCAATTTTAAATAAGGCTGAATAACTGCATTCCTGTAGGGAGAAGACTAAGCTGCTGCTAACAAGATCAGACAGAGATGTGATTTCTGAATGCCGGCATTTGCCTTAGTATAATTTATTTATTTATTTAAGTGCACTTACAACTGAGCTACATTTGGTTGGTTTGACCATTGATTGTATAGGATATAGCTTAAATTGAGCCACTTTCTTTCTTTAAGAACTTTTAAAATACTGTGTGCCTCAGTTTGTTTGAACATTAGACCACCATTACAATAAATGGATATTCAGGCAGCAGTAATCTCACATCACTAAAAACAATATCATCCACCTGCACCTAGGTATGTTAACTTTTAACATAAAGCCATAGAACCCATGCAAAATACCTACAAGTATTCGAGTTTTACACACAAGAAGTAACCATTGCAGTTGCCTTCTGCAACTCTGCCACATGCAATGTATAAAAGCCAGTCACTGGCAGTGATGGGTTTAAGGGTGGCATTTGAATACAGATCTGGCTGCTTTAGTTATTAGGAGATTCAATTTTAAGTGTCAATGTAATCTGCCAGTGTTTTTTAAATAACCCAATTCCACACTAAACTAAAATCCGTTCTTCTGGTCTCTGAGCCATTACATAGACAACATAATAGTGTCCGCACTGTCCCTTGTGAAAGATATTACACATGAGATGCAGCACTTTCATTTAAAGTATTTCCTTGAAAACAATACGAAACTGGATCATTGTTTTCTCTTCCTCCTTTGTGACCTACTTGTATTTTAATTTAAAAGATTTACATCAAACAGAAGTTTGTACTTTAACATTGCAAGTTAGTTCCATATTTTGATCATAGTATGGGTATTTTGACTACTGTAAGAATGTGAAAACAAAGATTTGTTTTCTTTCTGTATAGCAAACTCATTGCTAAGACAGCATTTGACATGCATTAATTCCACTAAGCTAAACATGCACAGTATAAATCATTCTCCTAATGCATACTGGCAAGAGACCAATTTGACATTTTATTAGTTACATTTTTCTATGTTTTAGTGAAGGTAACATTTAAAGGTAGAACAGAAAGGTTGTGGAACATTTATTTTTCTCTTACCCGTGTGTCATTTAATGTTTTAGTTTCTAATTCTCGTGATGAAAAGACATCAGTGATATTATTATTATTATTATTATTATTATTATTATTATTATTATTTATTTATTTATTTATTTATTTATTTATTTTTAAGACTCAGTATTTTTCATAATCCTAGCTGCTGAAAACCATTTCAAGTAGCCTTAGTTCAGTATCCCACAAGGGCTTTTTGCTTCAATGCGAGACATATTTGATTGTTAGTTTCACCTTCAGCACCTGAATGAGTTTCCCAGCTGACAATTGTGGTGTTGATGATGCCAAAATACAACCACTTCCTCAGGTGTAACCAACAGGGACTAAAGCTCGCAGAGCCTGTGATGAGTTTTATTTATTTCTCGTTTTGGCTTTGGCTAAAATTGAGGTGTTTTATATTAATTGTGAAACTTACTGTATTTTTGTTGTAGTCAATCAGGCCAGGTGACTGGTTCACCACAGTGGACCTCAAAGATGCCTTTTATCTAGGAATGTGCTTGGACTACAGGGCCATGCTGTCCACTCTGTCGGACGGCAGAGTCCACAGAATAGCCACCTGTTTGGAACTCTTTCAGCTCAACGGAGCATTCACGGTACTGCCGTTCCAGACACTTCTGGGCTTGATAGCAGCTTCCCAAACCCTTCCATTGGGTCTCCTGTACATGCGCTCTCTGCAGGCCTGGTTCAACATTTTTCAGCCCACATTGAACCCCAACCGTCTATTGACAGTGTCTCATCACTGTCTAAAGGCATGCTCTTGGTGGAAACAGCTAACCCATCTGCGCCTTGGTGTAGCGCTGGGCAGTGTCACCAGAAGGGAAGCCATTATCACGGACATGTCCAACCTGGGCTGGGGCGCTGTGTGGCATGGCCGGGATGTGCAAGGTGTGTGGAACTCCACTTAGCAGGGTCTCCACATCAATGTTTTAGAGCTGTAGGGAGTTTATACCTAGCCTTGCAGAATTTTTTGCAGGACGTTCAAGGGAGATATGTGCTTGTCTGTACAGACAACACAACAGTGGTGGCTTACATCAACCACCAGGACAGCCTCAGGTCGTCCAGTCTCAAGAACCTCCTCTTACTACAGGCAGTACATGCACTGGGGACACTCAAGGAGTGTCTCCAGTGCCTCGGAGTGGAGGCTTCACTTGTTTATTACTTGTTTATTTAGCAGACGTCTTTATCCAAGGCGACTTACAGAGACTAGGGTGTGTGAACTATGCATCAGCTGCAGAGTCACTTACAACTACGTCTCACCCGAAAGACGGAGCACAAGGAGGTTAAGTGACTTGCTCAGGGTCACACAATGAGTCAGTGGCTGAGGTGGGATTTGAACCGGGGACCTCCTGGTTACAAGCCCTTTTCTTTAACCACTGGACTACACAGCCCCAAGGTGGTGAGCCTCAATTGGGAGAGGATTGGGAGAGCTGAGATAGATCTCTTTGCCTTCCAGGAATCGTCCCACTGTCCCCTCTGGTTCTCCATAATTGGTACTGAGGACCCACTGGCGATTTTTAGATGCTTTGGCACACCAGTGGCCGAGGCAACTGTTATATGCCTTCTCACTGCTCGCCCTGCTCCCACTGGGTCTGGAGGAAATCAGGCAGGACCGGGCCAAGGTGCTTTGCCTAGTGCAGGTCCTAGCAT
The DNA here is from genome assembly GCA_030684275.1 of Acipenser oxyrinchus oxyrinchus. NCBI lineage: Eukaryota > Metazoa > Chordata > Actinopteri > Acipenseriformes > Acipenseridae > Acipenser > Acipenser oxyrinchus. The sequence continues at coordinate 53,862,669 of CM060247.1, forward strand.
ACTATGTTGACAGGACTAAAAGTTGGAGGCAGTCCGAACAATGCCAACTTATGAAACTGAACTATTCATAACCAAAAAATCATATAAAATAAAAATAAATACATAAAATAAAATAATTCTATATAAAATGTGAAATCTTAGGGGACGGACGGACCAGTTTCATCCTTATTCAACTTAACGTAGGCCTATTTTATAAATAGTAAATAGTAATTCCAGTACTACTTTGCAGTGTCTCCACTTTCAGTCTCTTCCACAGATTTTATTTAAATTTGCTGCTGTACCTAAATACAAGGGAAGGCAGCATTAAATCTGCTTACAGTGTATTCCATGCAGTTGTGTGCTGCAGAATTGCTGTGGAATCCTTTCAGCCATCCTCTACAGTTTCAATAAAATCTTTTATACCCTGACAGTTTTTGCTCCATTGTATAATTTTACACACAAATACTGGCTGTGATTGCCTTTGTATGGATGTACTGAAAAATTAACCTATATCTGAAATGTGTAATTAGCATTTCTGATTCGATTTACACCTTTTTTTATAGTCCACAAAACACCTTTTGGTCCTATTAATGAATGCATTTGTTTTGTGTATGAATTAAGTTTCCTTTATCCTCTAATGCAGCTTCATTAATTTGGTGGTGTTTTAGGGAAATTAGATTATACATGTGAATTTGGTTTAAGAAAATATTCTTATGTAATCCAGCCTTTAGTATTTAGTTTTTGTGCATAATACATTTCCGTACATAATTTTCTTAAGTTAAAAATGAAATAAAAAAACAATCTTTAATAACACTCTTAAAATATAATTAGCTGGCATTTTGTGCCCCCCAACTTTGTTCCCCCATCTTTTTTCATTGCAATTGGTACGAAGTTAGTACGCAGCTGAGGTTGATCCTGAGATAGTACCGTATTAGCTAGCTGTTTTTAATGAAATTCTGTCCAGTCTACTGTGATAATAATATGCAAGATTATTTACGCGATAGTGCCAGTCGGTTTTGGCTTGGGGCGCATAACTCCAGTCATGGTCACTACCAGAAGTGGTACTATCGCTATTAGAAAACAATTTCTCATTATTTTCTTTAAAAAACACTTTAAAAACCTACATTTTACCTTAAATTTGTAATGATTCATCGAGTACCCTTCTGCTGAGAAGTTTTAGGAAAATAGTCCCAAAAATGATCACGTACATAATTCGAGAGCTGCTTGTCAGAGTTGCTTATAGGTTATCTGGATAGTACCAGATATTGAATAGAGTAATATATTACTGAATTGTCTGTATCTCTATTTGTTGTTGAAAGATGCTGAGCTGCAGTCGACAGGCTGTGATTGGCTGACTCGGCAGTTTCTGGTACAGGACTGGTTACTTTTGTTGCGGCAAAGTATTCATTGGCTGGTTTGGGAGGATAATAAAATTAATTTGGACCAATTGTATCTTTTGTTTAGTTTTTGCCATAAGATGTGAACTGAGCTTTCAACACAGCCAGTCAAAATTAAACAGCCGGTACGTGCGTGGATTGATTTTAAATTTGATTCCAGCGGGCATATACTGTCTATTCGACGCCCGCTATAGCTGGAAGCTGATTTTCTGCTGATAATGAGTCATTTTCTAAATCAGATGTGTAGATGCTTACAAATACATTACTTTCATAGTGAAGAAACATACAAAGCTTTTTGTGTGCAATATTGACTGATGATATTAATTTAATGCAGCATTTATTAAAATGCCTGCTAGCAAAACTCCATGAAAAACAAGAGTGCATTACCAAGGGCTTCAGATTTAAGATTCTGACAATTCCAGCTACATACATTTAAAATTACTTTAATCAGTGCTGAAATAATGTCAATAAAATAATTTAACACAATTTTGCTTTTGGTGTTAAATTGAAATTATTAAATGGACTAAACAATAAACTTTTGAATTGTTAAGAACAAAAAAAATGTGGGTTAAGTTTTCCTGTTCGCGCTCAATTATTTCAACCTTCACTACTGAACAGAGATCAGCAGAAACAGTTTTGCAGATGTTTCTGAAATCAGGTTACCAAAAAATTACCAAGTATTTTTTTTACTGAAAAATGTGTACCTACAGATTTTTACTGCCCCCAATCATAAATACCTCGACATGAAGTTGAAAGTAAATCTGTGCTTGTTTATACATAAAATGTGATGTAAGGTAAGTGTAATAAAATCCAGCAAAGTTGAAGTAGATAATTTAAGTGATAAGATTTGAGCTGAAATAGCACAGAGCTGGACTATAATGTTTTGCTGTAATCCCCTTACTGTTTAGCATATTGTCATCTACAACACGTGTCTTAATACAAAACAAATACATCTTTACACTTTATTGTGCATAGTGATAATAATATTTTATACTGTATGTATAGCACATTTAATAACTGAATGTAATGTCGGTAACAAATGCATTTATAATGCAAGAGCCAGGTTGCGTAGTCTTCCTGTCATTAAAAATGTAAAAGGGTATTGCGTTTCAGTTAAAGTAGGTAGCCTCAATATCGACTTCCATTATTTCAGTGCGAGTGTGATGCAAGTGTTTTGGTCACAAGATATGATGGGTTTGTCTAAAGCTTTTAAAGCTTGACTGTTCATGGAGAAACAACGTCTATCTTAGTGATATCTTCTGGATCACATCCATGCTGCAGTAGGAGGCGTGGGTGTTTTTAAATGTATGAATCGTAATTGCTGGATTGGGTTAGCGAGCCATGGAATTGGTAAACAGCAGATTATACTGGAAGTGTCACAGTTGATTTGTTATTGTTCAGGCGTTCAGTGGGGCTAAATGCACCCTGAGGACCTGGGGTCTTGAACACTTGTTGTTATCCTGTTTTCATGTGAATAGCAATAGTGCTCTCCAATGGGTACCATGTAAAGAATTGCAAATATTATGTTTACTTATAGCAAAAGATGACAATTGTGTTTTTTTTTTTGTGGTTTTTTTCTTTTTCTTTTTAAATAAGAGGTAATGCACATCACAAGTCAGCGGAAACTGATAAATCAATAAGTCATCAATGTAATAAAAAGAGAAAATGCATGAGAGTGTAAACCTAAGGGCCCTCCTTTTGAAGCCAGGAGAGATTTTGAAAGTAATAAAACAATTTTAATAGTATAACACTAGCAAGAAACAACATGATTACAAATTATTGTTTTGAGTTGTGTATTACCAGTTTTAAACCATTAAACTTGCTTTGAAATAGCCACAAATCTAATTGTATATATTAATTGTCATCAAGAAACTTATAGGTCAACGTTCTTCAATTGGTGGCCCACGAGAGCCGTCCGTCTGGCCTGTCGGATCTCAGCTGCAGTGCTGACAACTGGGCGTTTTTTCTTTAAAATTGGGCTGTTTTTCATTCCGTTTTGCAGGAGTAAGTGATGCTAGGCGGGTTGTCTATTTTTGGGCAGTTTTAGCAAAATGCTGCAGGGTTTTTCTGTGTTTTTTTGCGCCATAATAGAGGAACAAATAATTGCTGCACTTCATCTGGTAATAACCCTTCTCCTTCCTTGTTTACAACTTGCTCTGTATGTAAGCTACCTTCAATCAATAAACGTTAGTTTAGTCACACACTCAGTATGCACTTTCATTCCCATTTGCGTCCGAACACTCCATAACCTAACAGTGAATTTTTTTTTTTACAGTTTACTATTATTTAACTTCTCAAAATAATTACTCCTCTCCTCTAACTTCTATCTCTCCTTAATGATTTGAATGGATTTTATGCATGCCTGCACAAAGTGGGGTGTAGCCCCCTCAATATTTTGTTTTGGGCCTCCTTTCCACCTTATGGGAAGTCCTGGTGCTGCTGTCATGGCAAATTTGCGATGCCACCGCCACTGATTGGGTGCTTGCATTACTTAAATTGCATGGTTGTTGCTCGGTAATTTTTCGAGTGAGTATCAACATTTTTGACAAAGAAAGGAAATTAGATGTCCATTTTAATGTAATAGTTTTAATAAAATTAAGATTAATAGCATGCCGTTTTAATAGCATTATAGTGATGAATATATTTGCTTTGTATTTGTATTATTAAATGACAATCATAAATGGTATCATTGTAAGTGGTTACCCCCCCTCCCCCCCTTACACACATCATGAGCTCCCTGTGGCCCCCGAGATTTGGACAATTTGCCTTATCTGTCCCTTCAGTGAATGTAATTGAATACCCCTGTTATAGGTTATTAACTCTAATTCGGTATCATCTGGATAGGGCTTCAGTTCTGTACACTAGTTATTTAAGCAGATTTATTGTAACAAAGTATATGGTTTTAGAATGCAAACCTTGTTTCAAAATGTACAATACAGGCTTTTTGAAAATTATTAAAACTGGAAGTATATAGTCCCTTTTGTCTTTTAAATACACAATTTTATATATTTGTAATCAATATTTTATCTCTCTTTTTCAGGGTTGGATACAGACAGGATTTTAAATACGAAGGCGTACAGAAAGAAAATCTTTACTTCCTGCTGTGTTCTTATTCCTTTCTGTAGTGAACGTTAAAGGAACAACAGATAATGGTGAACCACGAATCAATTCTGAAAAACAAAAGATCAAGAATCAACAGTAACTACAAAACAACAGCAGCAAAAACATGAGTGTCGAGAAAATTACAGTGCAAAAACAATTAAGGAAAGGCACAGGAACTCAAGAGAGAGATTTTAGTAAGCTGCAGTATCCACTGTTGATCGGTGATCAAAATGGAAATGAAGTTTCAGGCAATACTGGGTCCCCCCCAGATTCTTTTCAAAGTGTCAGCTGCTTAAGTTATGGGAATTCTCCCGATGTTGAAATGAGTGAGTGTAACTCAAGCATGGACCATGATAGCGAAGCCTTTAATTATAGTTTTGTGTTTCTAAATGAGAGTGTCGGTGATCCTATACTTGAAGAGAACTTGGATATTTGTGGCAGAACAGAATTGGTCAGTTTGCCTCAGGTAAAAGAGCAGTTTAAGGGAATAGTGCAGTCTAATCTTCCTGAGGCAGACCCAAACCTGGAAACATGGAATCCAAATATTACCCTTGAGGTGCCTTGTATGCAGGAATGTACAAAGAATAGATATAGTGTAGATATAGGCACAAAGAACATGGATCTTGAATATGTGACCCCAGGCAATGTGATTGCTATTGATGCAGGTGGAAGGCTCCCCGACCCTGCAGTCACAGAAAATTCTCTAGTTTCAAAAAACAGGTCTGCAGGTAACACGCATGCTTCCTTGGATTCTCTGAGCTATGATGAGATGGTCATGAGGAGCAATAGTTTTATGTTGAGTAGCTCTCCTCCTTGTGCCTCTGTACTTGAGCCCCCAGATAGCACCAGTAGTATCCCTTCTGGTCAGGGAAGGTTTTCAAGCACAATGCCAGGCATTTGTGGTGGGACATTTGAAAAAATCCAGCCAGAAATATCTAGCTGTAATTTTGTTGCCAAACAATGTACAGGAGAGGTACCAAAAGAGCTCCCTGAAGATGGTTTGCATGTGGACTCCAATGTCTCTCAAGAAAACTCTCATTATGAAATGCAGGAGGGAGCAGGACATTGTCTGGCTAATTGTCTCCACCCTGCTCAGCTTGGAGGCTTCTCGGATGCAGCAGCAGTTTGTGAAATGGAATGTGTGTCCCTTGCAGATCATTGTGTAAAAGATCCTGGCAACGTAGAAATATCTGACCAAGAGGGAGCCATGCTAATCAATATACAGAAAGTTGGAGTGAGTGCTGTTGACCCATCCACTCAAGACTTGATTCCTATGTCTAAAGCTGAAGCTGATGTCCTAATACCTCAACTGAGACTAGTGCTTTCACCAAATGAAGGAGAGGCAGCTAGAGCTGCCAATGAAATATTTTTGGTCCGTAGTCCAGAGAACTGCAATTACCATACACATATGTCCACTCCTTTGCCAGAGTCAAACAATGAGATTCTAGAACAGGCAACTGAAAATGTAAAAAATGTATTTTCCTGCCATGGCAAGAACTCTTTTCAGACCTTTAAATGCAACCAGTGGCCCTGTGAATTAAAAATACAAAACAGTACAAGACCAACTACATCTACTACAAGTAAACCTGCCAAAGTAGAAATATTGAAATATCCTAAACCTGACTTCAAGAATATAAAGCCCAAAGTTGTTTCAAGACCTTTGGTGAAAACTGACAATCCCTCACATATTAGGAACTTGCTGAGATCACCTTCCACGCCCAGTAATGATTGCCCACTTCCAAGGGCTTCACAATCACAAGAAAAATTGCAAAAAGATATAGGGCCTGAAAAAGGACATGAAGTAGCACACGAAAAAGCTACAAAACCCAGTTCAGTGGCATCAAGAAATCAGAAGCAGGTGGGGGCATGCGCCCAGCGTTTTCCAAGCAAGATAACCCCCTCTTCTGCAGTTTCGAAAACAATAGCCAACAGGATCCAAAAACCAGCATCCAATTTGAGGCAGAGGAATGGAGTATTGGACAAAGGCAGCTCTTCAAATTCAACAAGCTCTTTATTCTCCGAGACTGCAGTAACTGGTGCCCACAGTAGATTCAGCCGGACCACTCGTAACAACAAAGCTGAGAAAACAAAGTCTTCAGTGATATTGGTTTCTTTGTCTCGCACAGAAAGTAAGGAATGTAATAACTCACCAAGGGCTAACAAAGAAACTGGTGATGTGATGAATGGCATTGCACACAAATTGACTTCTGGAGATGTTGCAACCACCTCTACTGTAAGTTCTTTTTTGGGGGGACAAATGACTTTTTAAACTATTTTAGTATTATTTCCAGAACTGACTATCCTTGAACAGCAATGTGGAGTACACTCTGGCCAATAAAAATGTGTGTCTGGGCAGCTGAAATCTAGTTTAGTCACTACAGTCTTAATTTTGCCATAATGGGTCAATCGATACTGAAACAGGTGATTCACTTGCACTTTAAATTACAGTCATGACCTTGTACCATTATCATATAGTTGCCAGTTGCTGGCCCCAACATTGATCTCCTACTCCTGTTACATTAGTCATGTGCAAATGTCCTTTTGCGTACCATAGTTGGTAGCAAACTCACCTCTGGATCAGTGGACCTCCTGTCTGTAAATGGTATCATTTTTAGGCTCTACTTTTGTACAAGTGACACTAATTTTGTTTTTTTAAAATGTATATAAAGACACTACAGTATATGTAAGTATGTCCTTATAAACTGTACATGGCTAAAGTCCATATATGTACGATGTAGGGTAAGTGTCATAAAGTAAAATATATAGACTAAAAGCAGGTTTATATTGCCTTAATGGAAGCTGTTCCTGAAAGTCTTTTCAATGAAATAAATTGACTTCTTGAATTGCATATAAATTGATATCTCATACATTTAGACGGCACTCTGATTTACAGTAGTAAGGACATTTTCTAGGGGACATTAGTTTTACTGGAAATAAAATAAAAGGGCTTCCTGCTCTTCCACTCTTGGAAGTAAACCACACTCACCTGCTCCCTACAGGGTTACATCATTGTTTGGATATTGTGGCACCAGTAAAACATGTATTATGGTAATGGTAAATGTAATGCTCAAACTGTAGTCACTACTGTAAATACATTGTAAATGAAAGATGTAGTCTGATGGCAGTTAGTTTTAAAATAGGGGAAAATGGTTTCAAATAGATTAGAATCAGAATGATGCTCTTGTACACAAATGTATAAGTTAATGGTCTCTAATATATAAAGTAAGAAAGCTGTTTCATACAAAGATGCAAGTCAATTTAGTTGGTATTAGCGGTGTAAATCCTGAATTATTTGCAAACAGATTTGGTTACAGAAATACCAGTGTTTTTTTTAAAGATGTGTTTACAAGATCTATTTAAAAAAAAAAATGAAATAAAGCCTGCTGCTACCCATGATCAGTTTAACATGCTATGGGCTCAGTTTCACTGTCTGCAGTATTCAAACAATAGACTCAAACACTTACACATATAGTCCATTTGCAGCTGTACTAGAACTTGCTAAAACCCGTGTAATACATTTTATACATTTTAGTTGGTTAGTCTATTTAGGCCTGATGATTAGGAAGAAGAGAAATGCCTTTACATATCTGTGGTGTAAAGGTCAAGTATCTCAAATATTTGAGTGAAATGTAATCAACGGCCAGTGGCTTAACTGTTCTATGAAGGGCATTGTTTATTTATTTAGGTTTCCCAAAGAGACTTACTGAAAAGTTCAGTTGACTAAAATTGAAACACACTATCTCTTTTATATATCTTGAACTGCAATAAGTAAAAAATAACATTTTCTAACTTCACTGGTATTAAAACCGTGGAATAACCTTTTTGTGGTTATTTACACCTGCTACAGTACCGAGTTGTCAGTTCTGCTATAGAATCAATGTTCTTAGTTCTTGGTGGGGACTCTGTGATTTGATTTCTGATATCACATGAGACCTTCCAACATCTTTTAGACTCCATGACTTGGCTTCTCTCAGGATGTACTTCAGGAGGAGGTGGCCCAACTTCAAAGTATTGTATTGTTGTTAAATCATTTATAAAGAAAATATACCTAGTAATAATTTAACGGGCCTGTATTTAATTTTTTTTTCAAAGCAAAATTAAGACTTTAATGTCCAACAGAGCGGTCTTTACCTGCTAGACAAATTTTATGTGGCTGCAGCAGAGGCCACATAGCCATTACAAACCAGAAAAGAAAGTGTAGATTTATAAAAAAACATTTTTTTAAATTTGTTTTTAGGTCAAATTTAGGTCACTGTTCAAAATTATGCTGCTGTTGTAAAGTATGTTTCAAGTCCCATTAGAAGGTAAAAATAATAATAGTAATAAAAAAACACAACCCACATTTACGCCAAATGATTTGCAATACTCCTATTCTTTGAAAATGTTAGAGTAAAACTTGGTTGCAAACGAAATGTAAAAAAGTTTCCCTGCGTAGTTATTCTGCTGTGAGTAAGAGGAGTAGACTGCTTTTGGGCACAAATACAGTCCATGTGCTTGGAGTGTTTATGCAAAAAAAAAAAAATTGGCTGGAGCTGACAGTATCCCAAGGGAATAGAGTACAATAGCAACTTAGCATAGAGCTTGCTTGAGCTTAATGTCCATGTTCACTGTTCTGATTTTAGATGGCCAATACTATAGGGAGAGTTAGAAATATTGATTACAGAATACTAACATGGGATACTGTGAGTAAAACTGACTTCTTTTTACAGACGTTTTCAACTGAATTGGCAGCAGCTCCAGACGTAAGCAAATCCAGAGTTGGACAGAAGCCATCCCTCAGCAAGCCGAAAAGCAGTGTAGGTCCGCAGACTACATCTGCAGACTTTAGACTGCCACCTGCTGTACCAAAACTGAAGCTGGGAAGTTCAAGCAAAGATGGCTGCACCACTGGAATCCTGTCTCCTCCAAGAACCAAACAGATGTCAGCTCATGGTAAGGAAAGCTTGGCGGTCTTAGATGCTTCACTGCTTTTTATCCTTGTCAGGGTGTGAATGTTTAGACTAAAAACAGAGAAGTTTTTAGTCTAAAGTTTATCCAAACTCAGATTTTTTATTTTCACCCCTGTATTCAAGGGACATTTTTTTAATTAAGGAAAATGATAAACTGTTTGTAGAAAATTTCAGTTTTAGATATGGGATATTCTTGAATGCTTAAATGCATAGTATCTTATCTTAAAGATGAGTTAACATAATTTGATTTCAGTGATTTATTGAATGTGGTAAATTAGAACAAGAAAATATGCAAGTTTACATACAAAATAGCCATTCAGATTTGTCATTTTCAGACTCTAAAAATATTTAATATAGTTAACATATACCAGTAATATGAAAAACATATTTAACTTATCTACAAAACCATGTGTACATAACAAATACAATGTAGTTTATATCCTGTTCTTGGTAATTTGCTGTAGTCCATTAAATATTCAATGAAAAGGATTTTGTTTAGCAATCCAAAGTAGTTTAAACTCACCAGCAGCTTATTTTTGAAATTTGTATTGCACAAAGGCATTATAGTTTCTCATACTGTAGCAAAATCAAGTTTTATAAATAAATTAATTTGGGGGTACTTTTGCTATGAAGGAAGCCCATGTTTGAAAATGTCTCGTCAGTCTTTCACTAGCAACAGTAGTATACAATTGGCCTTAAAGGGGAACTGTACTCAAAATAACAAGGCTCTCTAAATGCTCTGTATACATAACAAATGGGTCTCGCTGCGCCAGTTTTGTTAAGTCAAGTGTTTGGCATGTATTTTAATTTTTTTGTCAGCCTACTGGGTCAGCTGGAAATGCCGGCCACTGCCATATTGAAACTTTTCTGGCGCCGCTGTTACGTCATATCGTTGACAGCCACCCACACCAGTGAACGCCGGCAGGGTGAATTATGTCGGAATACAAAGCGTTCGGGTGCAAAAATAACAAAAGGAAAAACTTTGTATTTTTGTGTGCCTAAGCCTTTAAACCAACAAAGGGCAGTCATTACAAAATAATGGCTACATAATATAGGAACAGGATATACACTCAGTACAATACTATGTGTGACTATAGAGCGAGTCAATGACAGGACGTTACACAAAGCATGACGGAAGCTCCAGTACATTCAATGTTAATTTGTTTTAATGGTTTTTATATGATATACTGCTCAAGGAGAGGATGAAAATGTGCCAAAAGCTTTAGTTAACATGTTTTCTATTGAAATGGTTATATATTAATTTGCATTACAGTTCCCCTTTAAACATTCACCCCTCGAAGTGCTGGAATGTTCTGACATTTTCTGCAGTACCCAAAATCACCATGTGGTGGCAGTTGGCTAAAGGGTTTTTGTAATCTAAACAAAGCAGGTTTCCTGTTCCTGATGAACCAAGCTTATAGAGGCACATGTGTCAGTGCCTTTTAAAATCCCTTGAGGGCATTGCCATGGATACAGATGTACGTAACCTCCTACAAATTCCCATAGGGATATTCTGGTGAAGAGAAAAAAAATACTTTTTTTTCATTACATCTGCTCCAAGTAGTGAGAAGGAAAATGGCCTCAATGGGGCGGTGGTTTCTTTATAATAGGAAATGAGTCTCATTAATGGAAAAACAGGAAGAAAGGATGTTGTAAAGACACTTGGATATTTCAGTTGTACTTCTGAAATAAAACTCTAAAACTGTTTATTAGTTTGTGCATACAGTCCAGCACCACACAGTGTATAGAGAGGGTGTCTTATTTATTTATCCATGCACAGGCTTCTGAAAAGGAGACGATTGCTTTATTATGATGGAAATAAACTGTTCGCCAGTTATTTGTCTTTTAGCATTTCAAATGGACATCATGAAGGGGATTTTAATGCTTGTAAGCAAACAAGGTTTTGCGTTAGGTATCTAGCTTAGAAGTTCTTTTATAACTGCAAATATCCTGTAAGAAACACAAACTAAAACAAATGCAAGCTGCTGACCTATTGAACCTAATGCCTAAGTAAAATGTGTTGAGAAGCTGTAGTATGGTACTGTAACAAAAGTGGATTCCAATATTCACGAAAAGTGAAACTGCTTCATTCCACAAAGGTAGTTTTGGCTTCAGGGACACAAGCTCTTCCTCCCCTCTTGAAACCTGCATACCACTTCTTCAGACAAATATGTGTTCCTTAACTGTATGAATGTTTAACTCTTATCAGGCACTGCTGGACCTTTTAAATGCAAGCAGGAACATGCATTGCTTTGTCTAAAATTATACAAAAATGATTATCAAAAGTAAACAATGTAGAACTTAATGGCGAGGCTACAATCAGACCTATCCAGCTCCCGAGTAGGAGCCAGCAAGGATACCACAAAGTAATCTTTATGGTTTGACTTGCAGAGCCCTAAAAAGTAACTATTGTTGGTTGATCCTTGTGCAATGAAAAGGTTCAAAACCGTACTTCAGATAAGATTTTGGGTCTGGGAGTAAGGTTTTTTATCGGCTCAGCATATTTTTTTTTTTTGAGGTGTCACACTGACTGCTCTGCAAATTTAATTACGTTACTTTATATTTCAACATTAAACTCTTAAATTCAGTGAACATGTTAAAACTTCAATATAAAGCCATACAGATAAATAAAATATGGAAATGCATTAATATGTTATAAAACAGTTTGTTTATTGTAACATTTTTTGACATTGTTGAGCAAAGCAAGATTCTGGAGACCAGGTGTGATTCATTTGTGTTTTTTTTAGCAAAAACTCTAAAGGCATGCCCCGTACCCTCACAATACATGTAACACTAAATGAGACATGACAAAATAAGCAAACCAGACAAACAAGTGTTCAGCAAGATGCCATTGCCAGGGTTATTTACGATATTATAGGCACCTTTTTTTAGCAGTTGCCTCTGACGATGGTTCCAGTTGGATTTGTAGCTGGACTGGAGTGTTTACTTTTCAACCTGTGTTGGTTTGAATTTTTCTTATTGTTACTGTGATTGGCTGCAACGACAACAGGGCTAGCCAGAGAGTTTGCTAAGTTGATTTGTTTTGTGTACAGTTTCCTAGGAACTGGTGGCATTGTATTTTGGGAGATGTAGTTGTTAGTGGAAGTTTTAGGTGAGGCGGGAGGGGAAGCAAACCAAGCTGTACAGCAAAATTGCTATGCATATTTTTGTGCAATTGCTGTGTCAGTCATTAGTAACACTCATCATCATCATGATCAACAAATAAAGAACTGTGCAGCATTTGCCTGTCGAGACTGGTCGCTGTCTCATAATGTGCTCATCGTGCACAGTAATAAAGTAGTGTTGTTGTCACTCATCCTGTGTTTTAATATATCCAATTGAGATATATTGTTTGCTTTTAGACAGGTTTCGTTTTCTTGTAAATTTTGGTTAACTACTTCAGTGTGAGTTTTCATGTTGAAACAGAACTGTCTTTTGATGTGTAGCAAGTTAGGGCATGATTTTATATGTATTATGAATGAGGCAATCTTGAACTGTAAAATTATTTTTTCATGAACCTGTCTACATAATTAATGTGTGCAATTTTTAACTACTAGTGTCTGAGCCCAGATAAATGGCTATATATATATATATATATATATATATATATATATATATATATATATATATATATATATATATAATGTCAGATACAGATGAAGATCTTTCAACTTCATACCTCATGTAGCCTAGTCCTTTTGACTTTTTCAAGGGAATTGTGAATGGCATTGCATTGTTTTAATTCAGCATTCTGTAAATTCACAGGCACTCACAAAATGCCTATTTCTACCAGAGAAAAGACAAGTTCTGCAAGGACGTCCATAAACGCTGGGTCTGTCTCGGTTAGATCTTCAACCGGGTCCAGACTGCCTGTGAAAACTTCAGGACTAGAGAGATCCTCCAGTGTGTCTTCAATCTTGAGCTCTCAAAGTGAGACGAGTACCGGTACTTGCAGAAGTAAATGTGAGTATTCATCAATGGCATTTGTGCAGCTTAAAATATTTGTATGTGTTTATAAAATGTAATTCAGGTATTTGTTAGTAATCCTGAATTAAGGTCCTGGAAATATGTTTGAGTTGCAGGAATTTAAAGTTACACTTAAAACCAAAAACCTTCTCTCCACCCCTGATCCATTTTGGAGTTTGTTTCTCACAGGAATACTAATAAACATTTGGACTGGTTGCCTCCCATTCCTCCACCACAAACATGTATTTATTTTATTTTTATACTGAGAGGAGGTGGTTTCATGGTGACGTCAATTATATAAACACAACATTGAAATTGGTTGATTTTAGGGATGCAGAGGTATGCCAGATTGGGGTATGTAAGAGAATGGATACTGGTATTATGGTTTATCACTGAATCATCAATCTGGGCCTCCTATACAACTGCTTAGAACCATCAAAAATAAACTATAAATAAACAAACTCTTATCAGAACCTGCACCTTTCCTAACAGAAATCAAATTCTTGACATAAATGATGAACATCTATTTTCTCTCTGTGACATTAATAAAATGTATTTTGAAACCTAACCTTGTCTCAGGAGAAAGGGTCCTGTTGTCTGTCAGCACGAGTAAGATACCATACACTACACAGCAGATTAGACACATAGGGTCATACACTGTACAGAACAGAATAAAATATAATATGGCAAGTTTAGGAAAAAATCCATTCCTGCAATAAGTGTTAATGCATATGTTATTTTAAACTGAAAATAAGTCACACATGAAGTATTTCACATTCAAGATTTCACTGCGAGTCTGATTTGGTCCACTTAAAAAGCTGTTTAAGGCAGTACCACACATGATATTGTGCTTTATTGTATATGTTTGTTGACAGGACCACCTTGTAAATGAGATCTAGGTCTCAATGGGTTAAATTCCTGTATAAATATATAAAAAAGATCATGTGTGCCAGCAGAAAATCAATGACATTTGTGATGCCTTTTCTGCCTTTTTGTATTTGTTTTAGTAGTGGAACATAAAAGCTATAGACTTTATATAATCCAGAGATGACTTACATTTTATGAAACTGAAAAATGCTTAGTGTATATCTATCGCTTTTTGCAGCACTGGCAAGAGAGAAGAGAGAAGAATCTATAGTTAGGGTTCATTTTTACCAATTTCTGTCCCAAATGCTGTACTGTAAATAGCCTCCTTTAATACGTAGACCCCCATTTATTCACAGTATGTTTGACTACAAAGAATGAAAGACAGTTCTAGGTATCTGTAGGGCTTACTTTTAAGGTATGCTCTGAATGCTCCAGTAAAATCCTTCAGAGTGCCTCCAGTTTCAGCATCCTCCATGGTGTTGTGCTTGCTCCTGATTGGTCAATTGTCTGTCTGGTAAATTCACATCAGGCTGATGCCTGGCAGCTTGGATTTATTCCACTATTTCACTAAATGGAGGCACCAGAAAACTAAGGGGAATATGGCTGAGGTATCACTAGCACACTGGTACTATATTTTTGTTTTACAACCTCTTTCAATGACTGTACAAGGAGAACTTCGGAGCTGCACCTTGAATGAGTTTTCCTTGCATGTTATCATTAATCCCACACATACCACAGACTAGTGCAGAAAACCACAATATAACCTTACTGATCTGTCTACTGGTTGGATTATATAGATTATGTATCAAGCTGCTCTTAATGGGAAGACTAGAGTACAGCTATGAAAAAGTAAGTTAATCACACAAATCTAGCAGTGTGTGTTGAATCTTTTTATAGCTGGAAGCAACATTGCTGTTCCGTAAATGGAGATTTGCTGAGTATTAATACTAGTCCTGATTTAAAGCAATCCATGTTTTGTATGTTTGTTTTTATTTCTGGTAATAACACTCAATGACACTCTTTAGGGGACTTTCCTTTCTAGTGTACACACTGTACAGGTATATGTATAAATTAATAGTCACTGCATTGAGGCTTTGTATTTGTTTAGAAATGTGCTTTGTCTTGGTGGTGCAACACACACACACATATTATCTGAGTCCTGGTGGTTCCCCTGAGGACAGTTTTACATGCCATCTTTATTTTTGTTTTATAAATAACTCCTTTCCCCAAAGGTTATGTAGCCACGTGAGCGTCTGGAAGCTAAGAATGTATTTTACACTGGAGTATTCCTGGAGTATTTAATTCTAAAATGGGAGTGCCTTCATTTGTTCCTAACTGGAATAAAAATGCATCTCATGTCTATGGCTCTCCTAAAAGATTGTTTTAAACAAGTGGCAAATTAAGGATTTTAGGTTTTACAACATTACTGACAAATTACAATTCTAAATGGAATCACATTTTTATTTACTATATAATTCAGACTTGCAGAAAACACAATTGAACAGTTCAGTTTATTTTGATGTAACTGTCGTCCTTAAATTAGTTTGCTCTTGTACAAAGAACTTAATAATGTATTTACTTAATTTATGCAATGCTGTTTCTATGACCCACACAATAATTTATCATTGTATTCTGAAAATTGACTTTTACAGCTACAACTTCTACCAGCTGTAAAACTGTGGATGCATCATCACGACCTATACTTTCAAGTGGAGCTCCCAATTCTGCAAGAACATCTTCTGCAAAAGCAGTGATGAGAAACAGGACCGGAGTTAATCCAACTTCTGCAACAGGTAATCAAACCTATGAGATGGATTAACAGTTTTGTTTGCAATAGTGAATATGGTGGACTGTAGCCTGATTTGGGTCTCATCTAACAAGGAAGAAGTTGTGAACACTTAAACCTTTTCAACATTGAGTGACAGCAACCTTAAAGTTACCATTGTGCTATATAAGAAAAACCAATTTGAGGTGCAGGGAAACATACCTGAGGAATCCAAAAATAGGCAAACTGCCATAATTTGATCTGTTGAATTGATTTAATGTAATCAGATCTAAATACTACTTGCCACTGTTTTCAATATTTAATAAAGGACCTATGCTATGGAAATCAAACATCCAGCACTGTATTGGTGTTTGTAGTTTTATTTGTGCTTGTACAAATATGAACAACATTCAAAGGTTGGGCAAGCTTTAGATCCACCACTGTTTAGATTGAATAGACCCCAATCTGTCATTCCCAGAGTTTTTCATTTTGTTGTGTGTGTAAGTGTTTCACTAATCAGAGGAGTTTGTTTTACTTTCAAAATCCCTGCCCACATGGCAAGCAGTACAATGTTAGTGACAGCAGAGAATGACCGCAATTGAATCTAGTGCTTGAACAATTACCAGTCCCTTTACAAGTTCAAATAAGAATTAAAAAATAAGGTTAATTTGAAGAAAATTAATTTAAAGGAGAGTAGAAATTCCTATCTTTTTGCATTACTCGAGGAGGACATACCTGGTACATTCAGTATAAGTCAAGTTCATTTTAGTCAAACATCCTATCACATGTTTTCCTTGGTTTATTTTAAACGGAAGTTTTAACAGCATGTGACAATGCTTGATACTTGTCTTCAGAGGGACCCGTCTACCTGACATGGCAGTCAATATGTTATACTCTTGTTATACTCAGGAAACAAGACACATTCTTCCCAAAATCAAGTATCTTCAAGATCTACCACTTCACAGAATCAAATAACTCCAAGGGCTGCTCCTGGCATTTCTGCAAGACCAGTGGGGTCTTCAGCACGGAATCAGTTAGCAGGTAATACTGGAATTTAATACACTCATTGAATAAGACACACAAAGGAATGTAAGTTCCCTTACATAACTGAAGGGTAAAACCATTAATCCACACTAAAAATATATTAGACAATGCTACATGGGTTAACTGGTGGATCTCCCTTACCTTAAAGAACACCAATGTTTGCTATAATAAAAACATAAAAATAAACGTTGATGGTGCTGGAGATTTGCACTGTATGCCGTAATTGTAGTTTTATTTTCCCAAAGGCGTCAATCAGAGTTTTTTTTCTTTTTAACTGAGATTAAGCCTTTCCAAACAGAAAGTTGAAATGTTAATGACAATTTTATTGAAATAGTAAACCTGATTTAATGCATAAATAAAATAATATTGATACATGCTGTAATGATTTGATAAATACATTTAATTGAGGCTGTGGGCTCAAATATATGTTGGCGAAAATGAAGTTTTATTGGTTCTAAATGGAAATGTGTTCATGGCTGAGCTGTCCTTCATACTTAATAGAAATCCTCCTGCAACATGAAATATATTTTTAAAGGCATATAAATGCAAAAGCTGAATTGTTATTAATTTTAACTAGGTGTTTTGTGTGACTGTGTGTAAAGCTACCCTGTCAAAATTTGAGTAATGCAATGATGGCAATCAGTAATCTACATGCGTTTGAACCCTATTATCAACAAAAATAATCGATTTTAAAATACAACACATACAAAACATGATGTGCTAGAATTTGTAACCCACAAATTTAAATGTGGATGTTAAAAATGATGTGAATAAAAAAGTGGAACGGTGTAAAATACATTTATTATAATGCTATATTAACGTTATGTATCACTTTGTTCAATATGTTGAATGTTTGTTACGGTGGCATTTCTTGAGATCTCTAGCCCTCGGTAGCTTTTACAAGCAGCAAGCAATCGCTCTGTTTCCAATGAGTTGCCTGTTATGCCTACAACCCATAAATTAATGCATGCAGAGCATAAAACAAGTTTTAAAATGTTTACAATATAAATCAGTTTTATATTTAAGTAGCCGTACTGTATAGTTTATGAAAAGGTGTTTTTTTTTTTTAATTAATTTTTGGGGTTTGCAATAAGAAATAATTTGATACGATCACATTCCCTATTTAGTAATTTAGCTGTAAAGGTTTGTTTTGCATGATTTTTTGACTGCTGTGTGGCCGAATAGCAACTTTGTACTAATTCAATGTAGTGATTTTCTATAGTTTTCATCATATGAATGAATGCTGCTCAGTCATTCAGCTGTGCAGAATGATCAGAATGTGAGTTCCAATTAAATCCTTGTGATGCTAACAGATCATCTGCAATTAAAATAAAGCAGGATTGCTTGAATCTGAACATTCTGTGCACTCCATATACCACAGGGTGGTTATAAAATCACTCATCCACTCTGCTGCTTTTTTGAAAAAAACAAAGGACATCCTTTTGCACAACACCAATGTAGAGTGACACCCCACATATTTTTTTTATTCTTGAATTTTATTTAAAGAAAATGTGATTTACAGTGGCTTCTTAAAGTTCATTAGGAACTGCTTTGTTACTGTTATACATGCTACTACTGTGCTGTATTTCCTTTCAACGGATCTCCTTTTCAGAAAAAGAGTGGACGAAATGTCAACTCGTGCCATGCTAAAGGTCTGCCTGTTTTTATCAATGGCTATATTGAGATATCCGTAAAAGACTGCTTTATTTCATTTCATATTAGTATTGCACTATGTCATAGGTATTGTGTGAACAAGCATTTTCAAACAAGACCTTTTTCATTGCTTTTATTCAATGATGCATTGTACTTTTGAGGATACAGATACTGCATATGCATTATATTACTGTAATAACTTAGTACAATGTCAGGCTAAGAGATTATAAGTAGTTCTTTGTGTATGAAGTGGATTACACTGTGTATGGCACAAAGTAAAATGAAGAAAATGTCAATCTTTTATTGACTCAGTCAATCATTTTGGAGTTTCTAAACTGCATAGAAACCCTGCCTTTGCTCCTTGCATCAATTTTGTGAAATTACTTTGGATAAAATGTACCTGGATTTTGGTTTTTTTAAAGGGTCAATTTGAGCCATTTAAATGGTGAACAATATATATTCAGTGGAGGAACATTACCTTGGAGTTAACATATCTTAGTCCTGTCCCAGTAAATACATTTACTCTTTTTATATAATTTTAATATAATTTCAAAGTGATTTTTCCCTGCTTACACATTTAAATCAATTGAAAAAATAAACTGTTTTGTAAAGCAATTATCAACACTTTCAGATAAATTCTATACATTTTTCAAAGCCTTTGGCGCTGTCTGTCTCCAAACAAATGAAATCTAGTGCAGTGCAAGTGGCCAGTTGTTGTCTTGCACCATTAATATCTGGGTGCATTTTTCTGTTGAACAGCAATAACAAGGTTGCCCAAATCCAATGACTCGTACATTTTTTGTTTTTTATTATCCAATGACATTCAGCTACAAAGACCACCCACTCTAGCCCCCCACTCCCCCTTTGTATAACCAGCGTCACCAAGTCTCGCATAATGTGTTAAGTATGACCACAGAGACCAGCTTTGTCAGTTTGTGAATCAGTAAACAGAGGATTTAACGCCAGGATTAGTTTTTGCTTCTGTCACATCTGTCGGGGTCAGCACTGTCAAAGGCATTTTTGTTGGATGTAAGCTTCTGTAGAATTCAGGGAAGAAGGGGTAGTTGTGATGGAGTGAAGAGTCATCGTTACTGTTTTTCTTTTTCACACATAGAGCTAATTGTGTTATCCTCCTTCTGCTCCTCTTCGATTCCAAAACGGACTGTGTACACCATGTGTTAAACACAAACCCGTATAGCATGTGGTAGTTTTTATAGAGACTTTTTTAGCTTTTTTTTTGGGGGTGGGAGGATCATCACTATTCGATTGGAGCGATGTTATGGTCTCCGAAATTTTCCCTCTCCAACATCCATGTGAAACTAACTGCAAAAGGGTTACTACGTAACCTCCAGCTTCTGTCAGGATACAAAAAAAGCACTGTTGTCTTCCAGACAGGTTTGTACTACACAGCTGCTGACAGCATCATCTATAATTATTTGTCTAGTGGTAAATAGAAGCTTTATGCACTTTAGATATTGTTACTCCAGTGTGGCAATTTCTTCTTTTCACAGAATGAAATGTTATTATTTTGAATGTCTCTGTCTGCTAGCTGCAGACAGACTGTACGTGTAATTCTGTTGGTGTTTGGACCACATATTATCCTGCTGGTTGCAGCTTTATGAGCGGCATCTTGTATTCTTGTAAACAGAAGCTTATTTTAAAAGGAAATGGATTTCTGTCTTAATAAACAGATATTGTGGTTCACCTAAAAAATATATGATGTGGACTTTTTGTATTTTTCATTCATTCGTTTTGTATTTTTCATTCATTCTTTCTTTACTTGTGCTACATTTAAGAAGGTGTCTTCACCTAGTTCCATAGTTTAATATCTAAAGTAGGTTAGCATTTAGTCCGTGGATTCAGAGTAACATGCTCAATCTTGTGAAAACATTATTTTGACAGAACACATTCCCAGGGGATTTTTTTTTTTTTTTTTTAAAGACTGCAGCTCTCCTTTTATTGTGAATTCTTAAAACAAACAAAAATAATAATAATAAAAAAATACTTTATGTAGCTGTAATTTTAGATAAGCTGAAAAAACTAAACTGCTCTTTTAAAAAAAAAAAAAAAAAAAAAAAAATTCTATAAAATGTATTTGTGAAGACCATACATACTCCCTTAAATAACTCGGTATGCTAATTTCTTTAGGAGGATACTGGTATAATTAATATTTTCAGATATGAATGGTGTAATCTGCAACATCAAATCTATGAGTAGTTTTGTTACAGTTTTTAATTTAAAATGCATATCAGAATGGGTCAGTCCTGAATATGCTAATATATATTGAGTAGATGGTGCATGGGGCACTGCAAAAACTGGCTGCAGGTTTTACAACTTATCTGGGTCATGGTGTCTTTAAACATTTAAATCTGACAGCTGGAAGAGGTCAGATATAAGATGAATTCAGACAATCGCTGTGCAGTTCTAAGTGCTACGGTTCTAAATGTCATTGAGCTGTGCAGCCTTTACTGTTGGATACTTAACAGTCACAGCTCACTAACCTAAAGAGACAGTAATTTCTCAATTCTTCTCCCATAATCACTAAAATCAAATTGAATAATTTGTGAAAGGAAGAATCTAGAGATCTTACATTTTATTAAAGACTTTGTGCCAAAATTCTTAACGTGGTATCCATTGAGACTGTCTGATTGTAAGGTTTGCTAGCTAATTCAGAGACTCCCATTACTATACTTAAGTCCCATGTCAGTAATCTATTGTCAAAGAAATAGCAATTAATACATTAACTCAAGGAAGTGGAAAATGTCCTGCAGGCCTTCCTTAGTGGACTCCTGATTCTGTCTCATCGGGTGCATGCTTGTAGAAAGCTGGACAACCTGCAGGTGTACCAGCTTGAACATTTGAGGTCTACGAGATTTTGAATGTTGTCCATGTGTGTATTATGGACCTTTCATCTGCTGTAGATCTTTCATTTTATGGAGATCAGCCAATTGAACCAACCAAGGGAGATGAAGTATGAAGTCACAGGCCAGTCCTGACCCCCTCTAGTTTTATTGGATTGGACATTGTTGTCTTGGTAGGACATATCCTCTTCAGGAATGGAACTACAGGTATATAAGTGCATCACCTTTTTGGGTCCACTTCATATCTGATGCATTGTTCATTGATTCATTACCCCAACCCCACCTTTCTAAAACAAGCTTATTGGAATGTCACGGTTGGAGTGCTTGTTTATGGTGGCAGTCTATGGCATCTGTATTGTCCTTGAGCCCATGGTACTACATTTTTATATGACTTTGTTGAAAATTATATTTTAGCATGGTGTGTTATACTACTACAATGTAACATATCGTGATAACATTGCATACAAACAGTACAGCTTCATACATGTCATACCACTTGGTTGGATTAATGGTGCCGTGCATTGAAGCAGGGTATTCTGGCAAAGCACTGGGTGGTGGGGTACCTATAGAGTATGTATTGCTTCAATAAAATATTATTATTATTATTATTATTATTTATTTCTTAGCAGACACCCTAGCTATCGCATTATTTTTACGTACAATTGCATTATTTTTTACACATTATTTTTACATACAATTACCCATTTATACAGTTGGGTTTTTACTGGAGCAATCTAGGTAAAGTACCTTGCTCAAGGGTACAGCAGCAGTGTCCCCCATCTGGGATTGAACCCACGACCCTCCGGTCAAGAGTCCAGAGCCCTAACCACTACTCCACTGCTGCCCTAAATATGTACTGAATACCCAGTGTACAAGACGTTGTAAGATAAGTGTTGTGGTAGAATAAGTATGAAACATGAAGTATGTGCTAACACTAATTTTAATTTTGAAAACTGAGCACTACTGTCCCCTTCGCCGATTTTTATTTGATTGCATTGTAAAATGACTAGCTATAATTGTATTATCATCTGTTACCCAATATGAAAGGGCTATGTTTGTGGATAACGGTAACCTCTGCACTGAAGCAGGTAGCAGCACTGAACTGCCTGTGTGAGGCATAAATGCCCTTTCACAGCAAGTGCTTCACGTCAAAGTGATCTTAGCATTCATTTTTTACAATAACTACATCTAGTGGAGCCTTTCACAGCAGTCATGTAGCATAAAACAGTTGGCATCTAAAATGTACTGTGTTCCTAATTCTCTGTGGGCGTCGAGCATAAATGTACATATTGTATATTTATGAAAAATATCCATCAAAGTGGCAATACATTTATTGTTTTCATAATAATAATAATAATAATACTAATAATAATAATAATAATAATAATAATAATAATAGAGACGTTCTGATTAGGAATTGTTGTTTCTGAGTAGGCTACAGCACTGCACCTGTAAAAAAAAAAAAAAACACACTTCAAAGGTCACGGCAGAGAAGCAAACACCTTTACAGTGTTCAAAAAAGAATTCGGTACGTTAATGTAATTCTGTTTTCACAAGATAATGATTGTTATAACTTAATATTTGTCTTTGAGATAATTAGGTTATATATTACTTTATAAATAGGGCTTTTATTAATTTTGGTGTTTCAGCTATTTTCGATTTTTATTTTTTTTTCCAGTGCTATACTGTATGAAATTATATAACTCGACAGTACTTGCAGACTTAAGTTGTACCTTCTTTCCTTTGCTGTCTTCCTCAACAAAATCCTTATGGTCATGGGTACGTTCTGGGGTTTTCTAATTGTAATTTTAAATCTCGCAAGCAGATTCTCCAATAGAAATGTAGGAATTAGCTCAGTAGTGGGCGGGGGGGTTAAAGTATTCAGATCGAATCAATGATAGATACAAGTCAGGAAGGAGTGACATTGCACAGCTGCATTGAGAAAGGTAGTTTCTTTTTTTGTTGTAGGGTTTTGTTTTTTTAAATGGGAAAGAGGTGACGTCAATGTTAATCGAGTAACCATTTCCAGTGTTTATTGGCTATAGACCGTTTTTTTTCTGTAGATCGTAAAACTTCAAATAATTGCCGGGTCTCAAATAATTGCCTGTCTGCTGGCAAATACTGTAAAGAAACCCTGGAGGCGTTTTAATTGAAGTTTTAACGTTTGTGCAGATTTTTTTTTTCTCTCTACGTGGCAGCTATACTCTTCTGTACAGTTATTACCATTTGGACTTCTTTAAAAAATCATTTTATCAAGCGGCATGATTAGCTTTGAACATTTGTATGTGGTAAAAGGGTTTAAAAATCGGTAGTAACCGCTTAAATCGGTAGTTTTGGTGTGTATATAAATGTTCTAAGATACATCGGGGTGCACCGCATTGAGTTACAAGTAATAAAGTGTACATATTTATTAATCATTGTTTTATAAAGGTTGCAACCCTATATTTTTGGTTCAAAAATAAATTAACAAGAGCTGTATATAAAGATCCCAACCGAGGGTTACAGTAACGTACACTTTGTTTGGAATGTGAAACTGTTCAACAGCTAATATTTTTCATTTGCAGTTTAGAACTTCTATGAACTAGAAAGCATTTTTTTGAAACACTTATTTTTTATTTTGTAAACAAGTTAACAATAACAAAATACATTGCAAGAAATTGTATATATTTTATTTATTCAGGTGATTATCATGATTTATTGCGATCATTTTACAGCTGATAATCTAACAGAAAATGGCATTATCGGCCAACACTACTGTATATGTATATTGCAAGTCGCATCAATTGCGTGTACATAAACTGTATTTAAATTGTAAAAACATGATTTATTGTTCTGTATAACTTGGTTTTAAACTACGTGTGATTTGTTTTGCTTTATTCCATTTTATATGGATTACCTGCAAGATATAATAGGATTTTCAATCAAATATAAATTACCAATTCCTTCAAATTTAAGACACCCTCAAATTTAAGATGCAGCCCAAATTTCCCACCCTCAATTTGAGGAAAAAAATAAATCAAATCTGCATTTACAAATATACAACCTCAGTTATGCATATGGAGGCAGTTTGCGGCCGTCTGCCATCACACAGAGCATTAGTTATGTGCTGCTTCTCATTTCCAGTCACGATTACTCACACCTGTTTTTCTCCCAATTTGTGAACTGTGGTATTGCTTGACATGTTGAAAAATACTGTGGTCTGATCAGCATTTCCGATCTGTTCAAGCTGGTACTGTTTGTTAGAAATGCAGAAATTGTAAAAGCTTATCTTTTGAAATGATGCTTCTTTGAAAATGGCTGCCTGTATATCATGGGTGATCGGGCAGTAACATTTTGGTTTGTCTTTTCTTGGCAGTCAGTCACGTTGCTGTTTGTGTATTCGGGCAGTCGTATCTTTTGTTGGCTATTTTTAATACACGCATCACTACTATACTAAAAAGAAAGACCTCTTAAATTCGAAGGAATATGGTAGTAGCTATGGTGATGGTCACCAGTAAATTATGCAAATTAGTACTATCGAAGGTTCGTTAATGTGTTCCGAACCTTCAAAGGTCAAAATGTACCCTTCGTTCAGACCTAGATTTGCATGAATAACTTATTTTTTGGCAGCTTGCCCTGTTCAAACAGACACTTCCACACAAAAGCATGTGTTATTTCATGTTTTAAGCATGTTTTTGACCAAAAAAAGCTTTAGTGACACTCCTCCTTTGGCTGTTGGAGAATGAGGCTTTCAGATAAATCTAATCATACTGGTCTGCAGAACACTGTTATCCATACCAATCCATTATGAAATGAATATCTAATCCTGTTTTTAGCAATCCAGTTGAGATTACTGTAATGTCACTCCAATGTATTTGTGACTGAAAATCACAGCTTGGATATTTTATAAAGCCATAAGGGGAGCATTTTGCAAACATGTGATTTTGCTTTGTGTGCACAGTACAAATCATTTTATGCCATTCTCTAGTGGTACTGTTGAGGACAGGAACCTATTGTCAATTCATTTTGTTTACCCATTGTGACATCAGTTTATAGAACACATTTGCTGTGAATGCTAATTATTCTTCCTTAAGGTGTTGAAAATTAGTTCTAAAATACCACATTCTTTCTGGGATTTTCTTCATTTATTTAATTCTTTATACAAGTTGGAAATGGGTTAGCTTAGTAATTATGTACTATTACATTGACAAGAGCTATCAAAGGTACAACTTTAAGGATTGTCAATTCTAAAACTACAGGGTGGTGTTAGACATATACATATTTCATTTATTCCAGAAATGTGGAAAGTAAAAACATTTGGTGTCTGTTGCCTAAGGATCGTTGTCAACTGTCAGTAGTACAAAAAAAAAAAAAAAAACACAACAACTTGGTAATAAAATGACTTGCATTTGTTTGTTTGTTTTTCAACTTCAGTATATTTAGTTACATATTAAGACCTGCTGTGCAATGGGATTGATAAGTGGAATATTTTGAAGGGTTGAAATATTCCTCAATAACTTGCAGTGTTGCATGAGTGTGAGGAATTCAAACGTCAATCTGTCAGTTTCTCTTTTTTTTTTTGAGTGATGTGGAACATTGCCTTAGGGCCTGTTTTTTCTCCTTTTGAAACATGATTTTTTTTAATGAAATTACATCTCCCAAATCATTTTACTTGTGTGGTAACATGACTAGCGGTCAAGGCAGACAACGGCAGAGACAGAACTGTAAGTTTAGCACATTCATTATTTGCACAAAACAAAAAGGTTTAAACAACACTGTAAACAAACAAACCTAAATCCCATTTGCGTACAAACTAAACTTTTCAGGTTCTAACTAAAACCAAACAGCTAAGCTGTTTACCGGTCACAAAACACATTTTCTTGCCCCATACCTTTGCTTCCGGTCTGACCACACAGGTCTCTTCTGCAGCTTCCACATAGACAGCACACAGATTTTCACCCTTCTTTTATACCTGCCTGCTTAATCACAGGCAGGTGTCCCTCATTTCATCAGAGCCAGGTGTAACTCATCCTGGCTCAATCCTGTGGCATTCTGGGGCATGTAGTCTTGCACCAAAACCCCTGGACTACATTTTCTCTTTCCTCCCCCTACTCTGACACATTACATTAGGTACAGCACAGGTTATGGAAGACTGATCTTTATAGGGAACACAGTAAAATCATTAAAAGGCTACAATAATATTTTGCTCAGGGTCAAATTGGTTAAATGTTAAACCAAATCTAAGTAGCCGGCAAAATCTGCAGTTGTAAATGTACTGTGAATAAAATCTCAATAGCAGCTGCATTCATCTGAAGACTCCTAGAGTATCATCCCAAGGCCATACAGGTGATGCCACCAGCAACTTGATTAATGGTCATTAGAAAAGCGACTGTACTTTCTTTCAGCACAAAAATCTTCTTGCAAGTTCTAACAGAGACATTTTTTTAGGTGACAAAAGGCCAACAGCCACTGATCTGTCACAGATTTACTATTCTCTTAGTGGATTGTTCATTTTAAAAATGTTTACATACCTACAGGAAAAATGTGTTTGTTTTTATGAAACTGGGAGCATGGCAGATATGAATTTGCATTTAACTCTGCTTGAGCAGCACCTTCTCTTCAGAAAATATATTTTAGGTTCTCATACTCCAATAATTAACCCTTGAACTGTGTCACCAAAAGTAAATAGATGTCTACAGTGTACTGTGATACACAGTCATTTTACATAATTATGTTTTCAATTATTTGACAGAAGTACTCTGTGCATTTATATTGCATTTTATTTCAAAATGCCATTGGTTAAAATATATCATTTAAAGCACATATATAAATATGTTTTGGTAAGCAATGTGTTGCTGTTTAACTAGTGGCTGGCCACCACGAACTGTAATGAGTAGTCTGTCAATTCTATCCACTCTTTATATCCTTAACTACTGAATATACTATACAATATAATGGTTTATTTTTATTAAAGGGTAAAAGTGTCTAACACTAAGTATTTGATATGTATTGTAATAAAAAGTACTGATTTTGCACCACTGAATGCCTTTGAGGTATTGTAGTCAAGATTAAGGTATTCACTCACAGTAAATTCATCATGCTTCTACAACAGCCTGACAGTTCGGGCAGTGTCTACAACAAGGGCTGGAATGTGGAACAATAGCAAAGGTACACTGTGTAACTATTTGTTTGTTTAGCCGCGTGTGCCTTGTTTATTTTGACGACTCGACTTACCTGCTGTTCAAACATATAATATATCCAACCTTGTTGCATAAGAGAAGGGCTGTTGTAACTTGAAACTTTTAGACAAACTCATCATCTAGGCTGTTTGTGTTTTAAAAGTAAATCGATACTTTCAATTGACCAATTTAAAAGAATATTTACTTTTGGTTCACATTGTTGTTGGTGGTATATAAAAATATATATATATATATATACAGTACTGTGCAAAAGTTTTAGGCAGGTGTGAAAAAATGCTGTAAAGTAAGAATGCTTTCAAAAATAGACATGTTAATAGATTATATTTATCAATTAACTAAATGCAAAGTGAGTGAACAGAAGAAAAATCTAAATCAAATCCATATTTGGTGTGACAACCCTTTGCCTTCAAAACAGCATCAATTCTTCTAGGTACACTTGCACAAAGTCAGGGATTTTGTAGGCATATAGTCAGGTGTAGGATTAAACAATTATACCAAACAGGTGCTAATGATCATCAATTCAATATGTAGGTTGAAACACAATCATTAACTGAAACAGAAACAGCTGTGTCGGAGGAATAAAACTGGGTGAGGAACAGCCAAACTCAGCTAACAAGGTGAGGTTGCTGAAGACAGTTTACTGTCAAAAGTCATACACCATGGCAAGACTGAGCACAGCAACAAGACACAAGGTAGTTATACTGCATCAGCAAGGTCTCTCCCAGGCAGAAATTTCAAGGCAGACAGGGGTTTCCAGATGTGCTGTCCAAGCTCTTTGAAGAAGCACAAAGAAACGGGCAACATTGAGGACCGTGAGACGCAGTGGTCGGCCAAGGAAACTTACTGCAGCAGATGAAAGACACATCATGCTTACTTCCCTTCGCAATCGGAAGATGTCCAGCAGTGCCATCAGCTCAGAACTGGCAGAAAACAGTGGGACCCTGGTACACCCATCTACTGTCCGGAGAAGTCTGGTCAGAAGTGGCCTTCATGGAAGACTTAGGCCAAAAGCCATACCTCCGACGTGGAAACAAGGCCAAGCGACTCAACTATGCACGAAAACACAGGAACTGGGGTGCAGAAAAATGGCAGCAGGTGCTCTGGACTGATGAGTCAAAATTTGAAATATTTGGCTGTAGCAGAAGGCAGTTTGTTCGTCGAAGGGCTGGAGAGCATACACGAATGAGTGTCTGCAGGCAACAGTGAAGCATGGTGGAGGTTCCTTGCAAGTTTGGGGCTGCATTTCTGCAAATGGAGTTGGGGATTTGGTCAGAAATAATGGTCTCCTCAATGCTGAGAAGTATAGGCAGATACTTATCCATCATGCAATACCATCAGGGAGGCATCTGACTGGCCCTAAATTTATTCTGCAGCATGACAACGACCCCAAACATACAGCGAAAGTCATTAAGAACTATCTTCAGCGTAAAGAAGAACAAGGAGTCCTGGAAGTGATGGTATGGCCCCCACACAGCCCTGATCTCAACATCATCGAGTCTGTCTGGGATTACATGAAGAGAGAGAAGCAACTGAGGCTGCCTAAATCCACAGAAGAACTGTGGTTAGTTCTCCAAGATGTTTGGGCCAACCTACCTGCCGAGTTCCTTCAAAAACTGTGTGCAAGTGTACCTAGAAGAATTGATGCTTGATGCTGTTTTGAAGGTAAAGGGTGGACACAACAAATATGGATTTGATTTAGATTTTTCTTCTGTTCACTCACTTTGCATTTAGTTAATTGATAAATATAATCTATTAACATGTCTATTTTTGAAAGCATTCTTACTTTACAGCATTTTTTCACACCTGCCTAAAACTTTTGCACAGTACTGTGTATATATATATATATATAGATATAGATATATATATATATATATATATATATATATATATATATATATATATATATATATATATATATATATATATATACAACACTCCAACAGATGTGCTGTAAGCTAGTGAAAAATCTCACACATTTTATTAATGTGTTTGCAGCTCAGGGCAAGTAAGCTCTTCCATGAGCAGCACCGGTGAGAGATGAAGTTGTGAGAACATAAGAAAGTTTACAAACGAGAGGAGGCCACTCAGCCCATCTTGCTTGGTTTGGTTGTTAGTAGCTTATTGATCCCAGAATCACCTCAAGCAGCTTCTTGAGGGATCCCAGGGTGTCTGCTTCAGGGTAATTTTAATTGACTTTTTTTTTTCTTCTCTATAAATAGTAGTATTAGTATAGGTAAACTAGACTTCCAGTTTTATGTTAGTGGGGCTCAGCATCCAGTGTTATGATAATTGTTTTATCTTCTAATTTATATGCTAATAATGAATTTGTACTGCAAACCAAGTTTGATTTTCTGCTTTAAAAAAACAGGAGTACAAGACAGAAAAATGCTTTGATAATAGACTAAAATGTGTGAAATTTTAATGTGAATTAAACTGCTATAACAGTTCATACATGTAGTGCTTGTCAGTGTGAAATGAATTTACCATATTTCTCCATGCATGCCTTTATATCAATTCAACATTCCCATGTTCGAGAAGGTGCAAACAGCACCACCTGCTGTTAAAGCTATTGAATTATACATATCTGACCTTTTAAGTGGTTTGAGAGCAGGTTTTATTATTTGTTTTTCTGTGTGGGGGAATGGGATGGGTATTCTCACAGTGTCACTATAAAATAGGGTATATGCTTGATATAAATATTCAATTCTAACCTTTATTTGTTATGCTATAAGTTATTTTTAAGTTTCCTTTAGTGTCAAATTTAGTTTTTAAAATGTAACTTGCAATGGAAAAACATTGCTTTCACAAGATGTTTTTGTTTCCCATAGGCCCTGCAATTTGCTTAATGTATCTGTTCATTAGTTGTACCGTTTCCATTATTGTGCTCTGTGTGGTATATTTATAAAGCTGATGTAAATCAAAACCACTGTGACACGACTCTGCTAAAATGTGGCACACTGACAGCAGCACACGCAGAGAGGAATATTCAGTGTGGAAATGGATGTAATACCATCAAATGTCTTTCACTGGCTAGGAAATTAAGCTTTAACATTGGACCTAATTGCTCAATAATTCATCTTAAAGCTTTAAGCATAACTTGGCTGTTGCGTATCTAAGTACAGTTACTGAATTCCGCTGATACGGGAACTCTTCATGTCCTATTAGGTGTTGTGGTCAGGGCAATGGAGTAATAGGTTTCAGATCAAAAAAACCCAGTCTTGGGTTTAGCAGTGTGTTGAAACATGCTGAACATGGTAACAGTAAATGGATGTTCTCTTGCAGTGGACCAGAACAAGCTGAAGACAAGCCCCAGGAGCCGGCCACCACAACCACAGTCCCAGTCTGATCTGCTGCCAACCGAGAACAAGGCGCTTGGACTAGCCCATTACAAAACACAGTGCGAGAAGAAAAACGAATGCATTCAGCATCTCAAGAAGTTACTAGCCACCAGCAACCATAGGTTTGAAGCCATCTCTCTGGTGGTGCAGCATATTTTGGCAGAGGTAAGTCAAATATTATTATGCTGCATTAGAGCTAACTATTAAAGCTGAAATATAATACATTTTTCTTCTATACCTTTGTGTTTGTGTATGTGTGTAATCAGTATAGATGTGTGTTCAATTACAGTGTTCGGAACAGAAATAATAGAGGGAGCAGTCTCTGGCTAGTGTTGCAGTCTGCACTGCTTGGAATTCACTTTGGGAGGTGGAGTGGGACGGAGGGGGGGACATTTTTTAATCACAATAGCACACTCCTAGGGTTTGAAATATTGTCAAATATCTGCACGCTTAGGGGATTGTTTTGTGGTAGTTTTTACATGAAGCTTGGTGGCTTACCGTGTGGTGGTGGTGTTGTTGTTGTTTTTGTTTTTTTGTTTTTTATATATAAAAACTTTTCACTGGAATAAATACTTACTGTATGGGTCTTTTGTGTGTGTGTTTTTTTTACCTACATATTGGAGTTAACTGATACTCGAGTAAATTAAATCTCACTTTCACTTTATCCAAACTGTACTGTGCACAAGCCTTTCATGGATTTATTGCTGTATTGTATTCTGTGATATTGGGAAATGGATTCATCTGGAATAGGCATTAACAAAAATGTAGTTCGCTCAAGAGGCTATGGTGCACATTGAACTGAGCTTGCTGAGCAGTTTCAGACGATTCATTAATGGGGTCTTTAAGCTGCCGACCCTTACATCAGAAATAGCATTGTTTACTATATTTGTTTCTGAATGCCTGTAACGAGGAGTGGAGGTAATTTAGCTAGGATTTTCTGCAGAATACTATTGAGTGAGAGATTTTAGTACTGGCGTAGCTCCAGCTGTAATACTTTGTCCCCCACCATTTTGTTGTGGTGTTGCTATAACAAAAGAATTTGAATGGCAATGTTCCTTCTTAGGAATGAAAGATTAGTAGGCAGGGGAAATTCGTTCATGTTTGGCTTTTAGATATTGGCTCATTCCCTAAATCCTCATTTGCAACACAATTTAAAAAATAATGCTGTAAGAGTCATACGTTTTGGTTTTAGGTGTGGTTTTGTAAATTTAAAAGCCATTTTCTTGCTCTTCCTTTTATTGAAGTTTTGGCACATTTTGAAATGTGTTATTTTCAGGTTACATCTGCTCAAGGACGTTCGTTAATGTGTGTTTGGAGGTTAGATATATTTTCCTTTATCTGACTTACGGATAAGGACAAATGTGCTGCCAGTAAAAATGTAGGAAGTTATGCCCACAGAAATGTGATACTGAAATAATGCTTAATTCCAGTTGTTTTTTCTATTGTTTTCCTATTCCAGATAACACCTTTTGCTTTTTTGGTTCAATAGTTCCTCGGGCCTTGTTATTGACAACAGTATCTGCTGTTGCTGGACAAAATCCAGAGCACTGTTCTATTTTTGACCCTTTTAGACTTGTGCTTGAAATAGTCTATCCTTGGAATTGTCCTCGATAAATCAGTTTGGAAAACTAATTTTAAAACATTGCTGCCAGTTTACACTGCACATATTTCCATGCTAAATTATGTTTTAGTTTTTTTTTTAAATATATGTTTTCTTTTAATCTGTTGGGCTGCTTCAAAGAATGAGCTTTACATTTCTTCCTGGGGAGTGTCACAACCTATAAATATTAATCCCCATTAAGTACATTAAAAAGCATAATTTTATATCCTTTAAACCAGCAGGATATAGGGAGGACCAGATACAAAGGTGTGCCTTTTGAATTCACAGAACTCCTTTTGATGATTTGTGAAGAAAAGCATCTCTGATTTGCAGAAATACTCTTTTAAAAAGTGATGGCTCAGTCCCATTCCTTTAATTACTCCCTGCTCAATTTAGAAATGGTATTAAGTGAACTTCAAACAGTTTGGAAAAGATCACAGGAGGAAGTGGTTTTAAAATCCACTTTTCTGTTCTTGCTAGATGGAGGAGTGAACCATAAGATATATCGTGGTAATTCATTACTTGCCTTTTTGATAACCCATGAATAATTTGTTCCCTGTTTTGTCAGGGTGTATTTTGTACTGTATTGTCTCATCTGTACATTTTATTTTATTTAAAATCAACTTATTAAACACAGTAATGGATAAAATCACATCTATCGTAGGCTTTGGAAGTTAATGTACAGTACGCTTTAATGGCATTTAGATGCGTGATTTCTATAACATAATGGAACAGTGCTTTCATTAAAAGAATCCATTCATAATGCAGTACATGTAATTAATAATGCATTTGTTTGTGTGTATTGTTGAACAGTGGAAATTCTCTTACTACTACCTAGTGTTACTGGTACATGGGGGGAGTTCTTACCTTTTGTGACTATGAGGATCCTGTGTATGTCTTTGAGGATAGCAACTGGACACGCTAATTTACAGGATAAAGGAGGCTTGGTGGTCCAGTGGTAAAAAAAAAAAAAAAGAAAGAAAAAAAACCCTTACCCTGAGCAAGTCACTTAACTCCTTTCTTCAGACGAGATGTAAAACCAAAGTCCTATTGTAAGTGACTCTGCAGCAGCAGTTGCTGATGCAAAGTTCACCTCCTAGTCTCTAAGTCGCTTTGGATAAAAGCATCTGCTAAATGACTAATTAATTCATAACCTACCGTATAATATTGTCAACTGTGACACAAGGTACTCATGCCAGCGATGCCTGAAGTGTCTGTATGGCACTGACTGTAACAATAATAGGTTTTTTTTGTTTTGTTTTGTTTTTTTTCCAGGTGCCAATATACAGCAGTATATCAATAGCAGTGCATATGATTTTGTTCACTGAAAAATAGTATTTTCTTTTAAAATAATATTCATACAAAACAAACCTATTAACTATTTGAAGAAATATAGATAATTTATTTTTCTAGCATATGGTGTAGGCCTCAAAAATCATACATAATAAAATAATAAATGGAACTGCTTTTTTTTTTTTTTTTTTAGCAGCAGCAGCTATGCAAGGAATGGAAAAGATATTCGAATCTACAAGTAAAATCTACAGCATGTCACTCAAGCCTGCTCAGAACAATAAGCGAGCACAGGGGATTTTTTTTGGTGTACCAGGAAATTACATCAAGTAATTACTGTAAATGGCAAAGCATCTTAAGCCAAGTAAAGGAATTTGGGGTGTTTGGATGCAGATGACTATTGTTATTTGTTTATTTGGCAGACATCTTTATCTAAGGCGACATACAGGTGTTGCAGGGCAGTGCAATGCAATGCAAAAAAAATAAATAGTGTTGTTTAGAGTAAGTGCAAATACTACTAGAATACAATAAGAGATAACAACTTATGATTAAGACAATCTGTATCTACGATGACATGATAGTCGTGCATTAGTGAATCGGCTGTGAAGTCTAAACAGGTGGGTCTTGAGGAGGCTGTAGAAGGCAATGAGAGATGGAGCAGTCCTGAAGTTCTCCGGTACCTGGTTCCACCACAGAGGGCTTAGGGAAGAGAAGTAGCGGGCACGGGAGGATGGAGAGTGGAGGGAAGGTATGACCAGTCAGCCAGTAGAGGAGGGGCGGAGAGGGCAAGAAGGGGTGTAGGGAGACATGAGGGATTGGGGATGGGAGAGGGCAATGTAGTGAAGAGAGTCCTAGGCAAGAAGACCTAGCTTTTTAGCAGGAGATGGAGAAAGTGTAATCAAGGGAGACAGAGATGGAGAGGTGAGAGAAGGGAGAGGAAGTAGAAGGTTGAGTTTGAGGTGATGTGAATACGTCCAAGTTGAGGTAGCCGAGAGAGAGACACACGGGAGGAGATATGGGACACAAAGGAGGGAAAAGAGAAGATCTGGGCATCGTCGGCGTACAGGTGGCAGGAGAAGCCAAATGATTTAAAACTTCCAATGTCCAATAAGAGACTGAACAATACAACTGAGAAAAGGTGATGCAAAACAATAGTGAAATTTCATACCTATCAACATTTAGCCTACTTTTAACTAGTTCAAATTACCCTCAGTGAAACCAGGCATTAGTTACACTCTACTTACTGTACATGCATTGGTTAGTAAAATTTTTACAGTACCAATATTTTATGGATGTTGAAAAAAAGTTAAATGCTGGTATTTATTCATTTAAGTTATCCTTTCCTTGTCTAAAATACAATAAATATAATGGAAAATAAAATGAACAGATAATGGGGCAATAAAATATTAAGGAGTGGGGTACACAGAAACAGTGTCTTGCACATGACACACCATCTTTGTTTACCTTCATTAAAAAAAACAAAAAAACACACACATTTAATATTGATGAGGGTGTGCTGTGAATTAGGGTTGTCCTTCTAAATATTTGTTAATGGCTGTTTCAGGACTCACTCCTAAAATTCAACCTCAGGCTTGCCATCTGCTTAGAGGATCTTCGTGTTCATGCATGCTTAGCAGTTCTAGCCTGGCGCTGCTACTTTTAAATATGATTAGTATAAATAACACGTTTCCAGCTAGTTCGTCGATTCCTTAAACTAAATTATACTGGCTTCTAATGTCTGGTTTGAAAGGCGTGGTGGCAATTATTTGCATGTAACCAACTTATTTGAACATCTAGGGATTTAATGGAGGAGCGTTTGGTCTGTAACACACTGGATCAAGGCCAATTTGCTATAACCTTGAATTTTGTTATTTATTGCATTTTTGCTCTTGTTTTGAAATTTCCTATGAAATTAATATTTTGTAAATAAATTATGAAAACATGATCGCTAGTGTTTGAGTTCTTGGCATTTTAAAAATAAATAAATAAATAAATACAAATGAAGTAAATACTGTGCCTTTAGCAACCCCCAAAAACTTTACATACAATTTTCACAGCGTGATGATTTTTTTTTTTTTATTGATTTAATGGAGGCACAAACTGAAGGTAAAAATAATACAGCCCAGAAAATAATGCTGGTAACACTTTAGTTAAGAGCTTAACAGAACTCTGAGATGACATTATGAAGCTATAAAAAACATTAATATAGTTAGTTTTATAGTCACAAAATCATGACTGAGGTCACAGAAACCATTATTTAATGGTGACTAGAATTATTTATAAAACAGTTCTGACAGTCGATAGCTGGGTCTGTTTTGTAACTTTTGTAAAATTAACACACAGTTCTACTATCTGTCAATTTGCATACATGTAAAACAAATATTTACACTTGGTAAGAGTAATGAAAGATAAGATACCAATCTACTTCTTACAAGTAGATTGGTATCTTATACCAATCTACTTGTAATCTACTTCTTGCTTCTACTGCTTACAATGTGTCTGCTAAATAAATAACTAGGCTTATTTTAATATTGTGTTTGATAATAGATAGAGAGAGAACTACTTTAACATACTGTGTCAATTTTTTTTATTTTTTCGTAGACTTCCATTAAATCTTACGGAATAATATCGCATGAATACATAAAATGCTGGAGCCATGTAAATTCACAAAACATTTGTTGGCACATGTGGCACTAGATTTTCTAAATTATGAAGCTACATGAATTTGTTATTGTTAGCACATTAATATATTTATTAACCTAACATTTTGGTTGTTTATTGTTGATGTAGACTGGGGTTTTCCAAAAGGTAGGATGTTTGTGAATTCCACGTAGTCTATTGGCTTTTTGCATAATCCTATCGGCATTCAGGAAAAATGCCATAGTTTCTGTTGTAATTGCTCAAGCTAAAATGTCTTTTCTAGGTTTTTTTTTTTTTTTTAAACCCAAAGGCTCTTGACAGATTTCATCTGTATAATGTTTTAAATATATGTTGTGCACTGTGTATTTAATGCATTGATTTTCTTAGTTTTTTTTAGTATTTTCTTACATCAGTGATTTTAATTTATTGTAGTCTGCTCTTATAGGAACACCTCCTAAGAGAACGCTTCGGCTTAGGGAACAACCTTGTGGTGATCTGTAATTCTCCCATTGTAAACGCTCCGCTTAATGGAACAGGAACTTCACTTAAAAGAACACCTTTTTTGCACCGATAGAGATTCGTTGCTAACTGACTCAAAACTGATACAGTACTGTTTTGTAACCTGATCACTCATAATCATGAAATTCAAATGGTCAGTCTTTGAAAACTGACTTGTCATTGCAAGAGTAATCCAGAGCTGTTGCTGCTGAATTTAAAGTGTGTAGGAGTGCTGCGTTAATAACCATTGTGTTCAGATTAATTCTCATATTCATAATTACTTTTAGACATAGGAAGTTAGAGATAGGTGTGGCACAGGACAGGTTTGCTTTTTTAATAATGAAGTATGTGTAAAAGTGTTTTATACCCCAGAACTATATTATAGGCATAATTACTTCAGACATGCAGAAATGATCATATTCCCTTGTTGATGTATGAATCAGACAAGACATAATAACATGTATTTAATTGAAGAATGTGTGTGTGTGTGGAGGAGACTTTGTTAAATTATTTAAAAAAAAAAAAAAAAAAACATGATGGAAAATAAAGGCAATACTTTTTTGCTACTAAGAACAGGCAACAGCTAGAACATCATACTATATATGCCTGTGGGTGTTCAAACTAATCTATTCACTACTGCGATGTGGATAAAAATAAAATATACTTCAATTAACCGTAGACAAGGTCAATGCACAATCTTCTGCTGTAATAGCCAGCATTTCGGTAAGTGGCAATCGATCAGTCTAATGCCAGACTTCCATTTTTCTTATGTAAAGGGCTGTGGCTTGAAGTAATTACTGTGCCAAATGCACAGTCTGCAGGGAGCAGGGCTTTTGCAGGCACAGCTGTAAGAAGAAATACGGTAGCCAGTAACGATAGAGGTAACAGGAGGCAAGGTCCAATGGAGCTGCTTTTGGAAGTGACTTAAATGTAGACAGACCAGTTTTTGGTTGTGGTGTTTACACCTGTGCTCCTGCACTACGCATTCTACACCACACAGCCTGGGGAATAAGGAGCCTGGAAAATGGGCTGCTCTAGCAGCAAAATGTGTCTCTACACTCCTCGTGCTGGAAAAAGGGTAACCACTTTTCTTTGTTGTGCAGCAAATGAGAAGTCAGATGAAAGGACTGGATATTAACACTCTTAGAAATTTGTAGCTGGTTTGTTTAGGCTTGTGGGCTTTTTTTTTTATTTTAGTTTTGTATTTCTTGCTGCTTGTTTACAGAGGAATGCAAGGGAAGTTACCTTTCAAAGCAACCATTAAGTATAATAATAATATTAATAATAATAATAATAATAATAAGTACAGTACATTTAGTAGAGTGGGGTTTGGAAGGCGTAACCTTAGATAAGTAACAGTTATTGAGCAGCACTTAAATCAATCTGATTTCTTAAGGCTGTGGTGTGTGTGTTTTGTGTTTTTTTTTTTGTTTTTTTGGGGGGGGGGGGTGGATGACTGTGCTTCTTCCCCTCGACCCCCCACCCCCTCTATCTGGAGCTGATTAAAGTGCTGCAGCCTGGTGCTGAATATGCAGGACTGACTCCCTGCTGGCTTTGATAGAACGGCTTTTCAGAGAGGATTGTTTTTCAATGTTTAACCTGCAGAGTCACGGTCTTCATCAGCATGGGACTGGAATTACTACACTATGATCTGATTGAGCACCTAAAGATGAATGTGTATTTCTTCAGGCTTTAAACCTCAGTTGTTCTTAGTATGATGTCTTAAGGTAATGCTACTGTGTGTCATTTTAAAAAATATATATATAACATTACCATTTGATTCAACAAGACTGAATGCAATGTCAGATGTGTAGAATGTTTGATGGGAATCATTATTTTTATTTTTTTGTCTTCATTTTGAAAATGTGTAACATATGGTGGTATTATATTATGCATGAATATTACCTCTATAGTACTCTCATAACCTTGCCGCAGTCTGCATGTTTATTTCATTTTCTTTTGTCTTTTTACTAAATACAAAAAAGATAGTGGATAGTATATGCAAAGCGATGTGATTTGCCAGTCAAGCTTTAATAGCTTGAACTCCTATCTTTTGTATATATTAAAGCTGCATGTGTAAGTGTGGTAGTTTTTAAAGTTAGTGATGGTTTAACTTTGAGTCCATGGAGTAAAAGTTAATGAGCTATACGTTATCTCAATGTCAAAGATAAGCTCTAAAAAGGACCCTGTTAAGAAAACTGAGGTGTTTTTATGAAGTTGAACATTTTTTTGCAATATGTCCTTGCCCAGTGTTATTTACTTTATTGATAACAGAAAAAAAATGCTTTTCTCTAGGTGTGGTGTATATGTAATTTCCACTTAAAATATTTTGTATATCTTGGCTTAAGTTATGTTCCTGTTCTATGCTTTTTGTTCAGGCAAACACTTGTTTGAAGATTTAAAAAAAAAAAAGAAAAAGAAAGAAAATATTTACTTAGCAACCAACTGTTTTTTCCTTTCACAGCGTGAGGAGGCCCTCCAGCAGCACAAGGAGTCCTCACAGGAACTTCTTAACCTGCACAGGGAATTGGGTAAGGAAAAACATTTTTAAATACTGTAGATTTCAATTACTTGAATGCATTTTCAGCCTTGAATGCAAGTCAACAGTTACGGTTTTAATGTTGTACTGGTAAGAGGATGTTGAATTTTATACCACTAATCTAATTTGTTTAATTCACTTATGTAACAGTCACAAGCCGGTTAAATTGACAAGAGAACAATGGTAGAACTGTTTTAGTGCTTGATTTTTTATCACTGCAGTGTTGCTCCTTGTAAATGTACTATATTTCTGATATGCAGACCTTTCACTTTCTGGATGTAACCCAGTACTTTAGGGCCGTAGCATTCTTGTGCTGCCTCTGCTGTCTGTTGTAACACTTAGTCTTTGAATTTCCCTTGGGGTTGCAAGCTTGACCCCTGTTCTCAGAATTCCTGGCATTAGTGTCTTACTCTAGAAGGACCTCTGCAGAAGAATGTAATCGTGAATGTTTTGCATTCTCTCAAAGAATTCTTATAGTAAAACATGTGTGATCGTTTATTTGCACTATTTAAAGATCAGGTAATCGTTGTGGTTTCATTAAAACAAAGCACATTAAGTGTTCAGTACTGGCCAGCAGATTTGTCTGGGACAAGAGGTTATTCCTGATTAACATACTGTTATAATCGTAAATGCCCATACACTCATTTCTTCATAGTTAATCCGGATTTATCAACACAATAAGAGATTATTTGGATTATTAAAAATAAAAAGTAGTTCATTCTAGACCACTCCGCTTGGCTGACACTGGCTGTTACTGAAACTGACAAATGCTTGAGGTGTAATGTACACGAAGCATTAAACTGTTTGTGAACAGAAATAAAATACAAAGGCATGCAATCTAATTACAGTAACCTCCATAACACATTTTTTGTAAAGCCATATATCTGAGAAACCATCACTGAAAAAGTACTCTTATCAGACTTGCCGTCTGCGATATTTCTGCGTTATGCGTCACATTCTCTGTCTGTTTACGCAAAGGAGGGGTCGCTATTTAAACTATCATTGATTTAATTTGCCTGTGAGTGTAATAAGACCTGTAACCTTCGTACACATGCTTGCAGAATAAAAGATAGAACATGTGCCTCCTCCTGACCTAGCAGTACAGTGACATCATCTGTCATTACTTCACCAGTCAAAATGTATTTTTAAAAGAGGGTGTTGGTGCTTAATACAATGCACCAGAATCACTTCGTATCCATACAGCAAGTCATGCTTTTAGATATCAAATGACTAATCCTCTTCCTGTAATTATGGTATCTGCAATAATGGATACTGATGACAATTGACCTGTCACTTATGGCTTTCTGGATCCTGTAAGGCAGCAGTCTGTTCCAACACAGAACATTGCAGTACTTTTATAAGACAGTTTGCATTTAAAATTGGAGGAAGAGGTGTGATTTTGTTTCTATAAAAATGTTTATTGCTGGCAATTTGTTGAATACAACAATGGACATTGGCTACATTTCCTTTTTGCAGTATCTTTTGGATTTGGCTTTGTTTATTCTCCAGCTCATTTCCTTAAGAACTGTTCTTTTCACTTCCTTTTTAAATGATTGTTGGCTCAGCTATGGAGATCACCCCTTCCTGAAGCTTTAACTATCTTTCTTGTACATGCAGAGGCTAAACTTGCACTAATTTTATTATTACATTTGAAATATGGTCCATTGGTTTGGACAAAACCTGGTTCTTCCAGGTTTGTGCATGTATCCCTATTTAAGGCAAATGAACAGTTACATGTGTTTAGTGCTTTGTTTTGAACAAGAGATTGCAAATTTAAAAAAAGACATAAATTTTCAGTTTTTTATTCTTTTTTTTTATTTATTTTTTTTAAACTGCCCTACCTTGATGTTCTAAAGAACATTATAAACTCGTGGATATTCCAAGACAACCTGGTTCCAGGTATCCGACAGCAGTATCCAGTGGTTCAGAACTTTTAAAATCTTGAAACTCACACTCTTGAATGGCAGCTTCGTTTTGAAACTGCTAAATACAATCCAGTACAAAAACAAATATAAAAACACATTTGAAAATATCTGCATTCCTGAAAGATAATTGATCTGTTGGGGATGCCTGCTATGGTAGATACAAAGAAAATTGTGCTTTAAAGATAGCCTAGTAAAAAAGAAAAATCAGGAGTAATATTGGGGGGGTGTGCATATGCAGGTGACAACCTGTAATTACATGTACTGTACAGGAATTCCTAATTCTGCAATCTGTAACATATGATTTAAATGAACAGAACACATTTTTCTCAAATGGCCCTGGAGCTTACTTTTGAAAACCAGAATTTATTTTCATAAATGTGATTATTTGTATTTCTCTTTCTATGCCAGGTGGTATTTTAAGATAAATAAGATGCATTGATAAGACACAGGTCAGTAACCACTTAACAGTCATGTGCTGGTATATTCACAAACCAAATGACTTCTCTTTTGGCATCACAACTGTACATAAAACAGGTATTTCTGGAAGGAAGCTATGCATCTTTCAGCCAAGCAAAGCACAACACATTTACCTGATCTATAGATGGCTCCAAGAGACAACACCATTGGTCTAGATAGTGTGTGCATTTTAAACAGCATTAATATATATATATATATATATATATATAATATATATTTCTGTTTCCTGACTAATACATTATCCATCCATCCACTTGTGTTCATTAGAAGTCACGGTATTAATAGTTTTATTGTATGAATTTGTTGCAAATGATGTAAAACATATACGGTCAATTGCAGGGTACCAGTGATTTAGTCCACATCAAGTGGATTTAATGAGGACTAACCTACAGCTATGGCTAAAAGTTTTGTATCTCCCCTAAAGTCGAATGAAACCTAC
Organism: Acipenser oxyrinchus oxyrinchus; assembly: GCA_030684275.1. NCBI lineage: Eukaryota > Metazoa > Chordata > Actinopteri > Acipenseriformes > Acipenseridae > Acipenser > Acipenser oxyrinchus. The sequence goes on from CM060247.1 coordinate 53,905,177, forward strand.
TGAATAACGTTATGTTAGCATATTGATTTGCATACCCGTTTGTAGTTTTACATATACTTAGCGTAAAACTGACGAATTAAAAAAAAAAAAGGAAATATTTTGGCTTCCGGTAATGTCTTGCGATCTCATTTTGTAGTTTCTTTTGATTTACATGATATTGAATAAAATATCGAAATTAATTTTTTTTGGGGCGTATCCAAAAATACACTTTAAAAGGCAGTAGCAGGTAATACTGTGTAATAAGAGAGTTGTTATACCAGTAGGTCTGATTTCCACCCGCCACATATCCACCCTAACTGTTTATCTGCCATGATCAATCTCTTCAGCAACTTTAGTTTATTATTGAAGAGAGAAGATTAGTTCAGAGATTGTAGGTCCTACCAATGTTTTTGTATGTGCTTCGTGTGCTGCCATTGCTGGTAGTGTCACGTGAGCTGTTCAGAGATCAGTCTGTGTGATCAATCAGTGCTATGGAACAAATGTTGCTTGGAATCAAAAGGAACGAGAGTTTATCTTCAAACTGTGAACTTTGGAACCTTTGGTAATGAACATTCTATTCTAATAATCATGACATCATCCACAGAATTTTTGTATAATTACAATTCTTGAATAACACGTTTACTGCACTGTGTTTTATTTTTATTTTTAAACAGCTGTAGGAAGGGCTTTTGCCCGAAACGTCCTGTACATTTGTGTACATCTTTTAAAAAACCTTTTCTTTCATTTATATATATATATATATATATATATATATATATATATATATATATATACACACTACCAGTCAAAAGTTTTAGAACACCTCCATTTTTCCAGTTTTTATTGAAATTTACGCAGTTTAATGTCTCAATGTACTCTGAAATTAAAGCATAGAACAAATAAACAATTGGAGATAAAAAAGAAATCATGGAATCGTTTTGTTTAACAAAATTTAATCTAAATTTTTGACTCATCAAAGTAGCCACCTTTTGCAGATATCACAGCCGAACACACCTCGTGGCATTCTTTCTACAATGGAAATCAAATATTGTTCGGAAAGTTCTTCCCAACACTGTTGCAGAAGTTCCCACAAATGTGTTGCACTTGTAGGTTGCTTTGCTTTCACCCTTCTGTCCAGTTCATCCCAAACCAGCTCGATGTGGTTTAAGTCTGGAGACTGTGCTGGCCATTCCATGATTTGAAGCCTACCGTCTTGTTCTTTTCTTCTAAGGTAGTTCTGACATAGCCTGGAGGTATGTTTTGGGTCATTATCTTGCTGTAGGATGAACCCCTGACCAACTAGGCGTATACCAGAGGGTATTGCATGGCGCTGCAAAATGCTGTGGCAGCCGTTTTGGCTCAGGGTGCCACTCACTCTGTGCAAGTCGCCGACTCTGGATCCAGCAAAAGAGCCCCAGACCATCACGCTTCCTTCTCCATGTTTGACAGTTGGTGTCACACATTGAGGAACCATCCTTTTGCCTACTCGACGGCGTACAAAAACCCTGCGTGATGAACCGAAGATTTCAAATTTTGATTCATCGGTCCATAAGACCTTCTTCCAGTCTTCAGTAGTCCACTGGCAGTGCTTCATGGCCCAGGCAAGCCTCTTTTTCTTATTTTGCCATCTTAGCAATGGCTTTCTTACTGCCACTCGACCTGTCAAACCTGCAGCTCGAGGTCTTCTCTTCACAGTTGAAACTGAGACTTGCTTACTTCGACCAGTGTTAAGCTGTGCTTGAAGCTGTTGTCCTGTGAGCCGCCTATCACGCAAGCTGTTGACTCTCAGAAACTTGTCTTCTGATTCTGTTGTGGCTTTGGGTCTGCCAGACCTCTTCCTGTCAGAGTTTCCTCCAGTTTCCAAGTGCCTTTTGATGGTGTAGGAAACTATACTCACTGACACCTTGGCTTTCTTTGCAATTTCTCTAAAGGAAAGACCTACACTTTTAAGGGTTACAATGGTCTGTCTGTCTTCCTTTGTTAATTGCCTTTTTCTCGCCATTATGATAGCAATATACTACTTCCTGCAGTACAATACTGTCCAAATAATGCTTAAGAGGGTGTAGTAACACAGTCTGTTCCAACACTGCTTTTATACAGACAGAGGGTTTGTAAGTAATCAACAAAAGTTGGGACACCTGTAGGAATTGTTAGCATCAACTTTCAAGGCTTAATTTACTTCCATTGCTGCAGAACAGCTGTAAGTTGTTAACCCATTACTTGTTCCCTGAAAAAGGCCTTTTGTATAACTCTGAAATGTACATTATTTTTCAGTTTTTGGTAACCTAAACTTTTTTTTAACCTCTGGCAGTTTACAGCTTACCTTTGTACCATTTCAGGTTATTTACTGGACTTGAACTGCTTAAATTTCAATAAAACTGGAAAAATGGGGGTGTTCTAAATCTTTTGACCGGTAGTGTGTGTATATATATATATATATATATATATATATATATATATATATATATATATATATATATATATATATATATATAGTACCAGTCAAAAGTTTGAGTACACTTGCTGGAAAAAGGTTTTTTTTCATAATTGACTATGTTTTACGTCGTATATATGTTTCTGTAAATACTTGAAAATGAAAACAGTTGTTACAATATACAAAACAAAACATAAGGAGTATCAAAGCAATGTTCAAGAAAATTGAAAATTGTCTCTAAATCTTGGATTCCTCAAAATAGCCACCCTTTGCCTTAATAACAGCCTCACAAACACAAGGCATTCGGTTAACAAGTTTCAGCAGGAAATCACCCGACATGTCTTCCCAGCTCTTCTGCAGCAATCCCCAGAGATGTAGGGCACTTGTTGGTAGCTTTGCTTTGACTCTTTTGTCCAGTTCGTCCCATACAAGTTCTATGGGATTGAGGTCTGGAGACTGGGCAGGCCAGGTCATTAGATTGAGTTGTCCTTCACTTTCCTCCTTCGCCAGATAGTTCTTGCACAACTTTGAGGTGTGTTTCGGGTCATTATCTTGCTGAAGAATGAAGGACTGCCCAACTAGCTGTAATCCTGATGGAATGGCATGCCTCTGAAGTATGCTATGATAGCCATGCTGGTTGAGCTTGCCATGGACTTGGTAAAGATCACCAACTCTGTCACCAGCAAAGCAACCCCAGACCACGACACTGCCTCCTCCATGCTTGACAGTGAGAACCACACATGCAGAACTCATGTGCTCACCCTCTCTGCGTCTTACAAATACTCGGCGGCTGGACCCAAATATTTCAAATTTTGACTCATCGGTCCATAAGACCGACTTCCACTCCTCAAACGTCCATTTTCTGTGTTTTTTGGCCCAGGCAAGTCTCTTCCTCTTATTCTGCACTCTTAACAATGGTTTCTTTGCAGCAATTCTTCCAGTTAGGCCAGCTTCACTCAATCTCCTCTGAACAGTTGATGTTGAAACATCTGTACTTCTAGTAGCATTTAGCTGAGCTTGTATTTCAGGGGCAGTTAATCTCCGGTTTTGCAGACTTGTGACTCGAATAAACTTGTTCTCTGATTCTGAGGTCACCCTTGGCCTGCCTGACCTTGTTCGGTCCTCATGAGTGCCAGTTTCTTCAAATCGTTTGATGGTCTTGGCCACAGCAGTTACAGACACTTGCAAAGTTCTTGCGATTTGTCTAAAAGATTGACCTTCATTTCTTAAAGTAATTACAGACTTTTTTCTTTGCTTAACTGAGCGTATTTTGCCATTTTCTGCTCCCTTACATTCAGGAATGACAAACTTGTGCCTATGCTACCTATATTTATAGTAATCATGGACCCTCACCTGTTAACAATAATTGGTGACAAAAGGTTAATTAGGTAACATGCTAGTTAACTCGGAGAACATCTAACAAAGACACTTTTATACTTAGGCCAGTGTTCTAACACTGTGTTATACACATTTCAGACTTTTAACTGACTTGGGCTTCAGACTGAAATCCCCTTGCTTTGGGTGACCATTTCATTGAAATTGACAAGATTTACATTTTCATTTAAAAATAAAATTTTTGAATGCAATTCACTTATGATTATCAGCTTATATAAGTACACGTATCATATAATGAAATATTAAGTGTTTATAGACAGGTTTATACAGTTCATGAAAAACCTGGTTTCAAGCAGGTGTACTCAAACTTTTGACTGGTACTGTGTGTGTGTGTGTGTGTGTGTGTGTGTGTGTGTATATATATATATATATATATATATATATATATATATATATATAATCAAATGCAAATCTTTTTTTTTTTTTGCTTAACAAAACCATTTCAACAGTATACATTTAACAGCATAAACTTAGTTGCAGGAAGGCTCAGTCAAGAGTTGTTTCTTGTTTTATATCATTCAAATGTGCTTATTCCTTCTAATGTGGTCCATTTGAGTTGGAGGGCAAAGTTTGGCCATAATAAAATAACTTAAAATAATAATGTAACTGCTGCTAGTGCAACCAGTCATTTCTTGCTAGTTTTAAAATATTTATAAAATATTTTAATTTTAAGTGTAAGATTTTACACTTGCTTCAGATCGGGTACCTTAAGATATGCATATCATAACAATGGCTGACAGCGCGCAGAACTACGGGGAGAGTATAAGCAAATTTTATTTACCATATTCCTTTGACTTAGATGCAATTTCTAAACCATTTTTTGGTTCTCAAAAATAGCCGTCTTAAATTTGAGTAGTGATGTATGTATTAAAATCGCCAACAAAAGATCAGTGACGGAATCAAGACCAACATTTTGAGACCAAGACCGAGACCGGATATTTCAACGTGAAACCTGAAAATTAATTTCAATAAAGAACCAAGACAGGTTTTTAATGAAAAAAAATGAAAAAAACACATTCTAGCCTACTTCACTAAAGTAAAAATGGGCTTCTGTTATTTTGAAATACCACTGCTTCAGATTTATTACCAGTGCTTAATAACAACATTTTATTTAGTTGTTGTTTAACTTAAAACTGTTCATGGCCCACAGCAACACAAACCTACTAACTTCCTTATTTAAAAAAAATACATAACCATCCTGAATATAATATAATTTACTGGAGAATAAAAACAAACTAAACAAAAAACTACCTAGCCTATATTTAATTAATCATTTGGTGTAGTCTCCAAACTGCCAAGCATCTTCTGTTGCAGTCACACCGCTGCTAACCAGGGTTGCCAGATTTCTGACAGAAATATAACGACCTGGGCTAGGTTGCACCAGCTATGCGTAAGTTTGTCCGTAAGTTAACATGTAAAGCCTTCACTAAGTGCTTAGTAGCTTAAGCACAGTCCTATTTTTGGTTGCACCTCACTTACTTATTGATTGTTGATTTTTGCACTTGTATCGAGTCGCCTAACAGGTTTTGAAAAGATCCGGTACCTAAAGCGAGGTAGACCTGGAGAGATGGAGGAAGTGCTCCATTTCTGGAAGATGAATGTTTTATGCTACTTTTGTGTTTATAAGTGATCTTCTAAATCTAAAACGGACCTAAAGGTCAATAAAACGCAGAAAACTTCAAACACAATCCTCTTCAAACATAAGCTCACATAGTAACAGTTGCCGTGCCATCTTGGAATGTGATTCTACGAACAGCTTACACCTACCCGAAGGTATGCGTAAAATGTAAGTAACAACTAAGCCTTACGTTATAAGTATACCTGGTGCAACCCGTGTAAATTTAGTAATGTGTAAAACCAAAGTTAGTAAAGACTTACGCTATAACTAAACTTAAGTAAGAACTTATGCATAGCTGGTGCAACCCAGCCCTGGTTCTTCAGATCAAGCCAGAGCAAAACCCTAGCCATGCCCCATTTCTGGTCACACTTGCCAATCCTTCAGAACCAAAAAAAGGGGGAGGGGGGTGTGGTATTACTTTCCGTTCTGCTATTAGGCCTACTTTTCATTGCTAAATACCTGATGTTTAACTTTCAAATTATGATTGTGTTATTATATACAGTTATTTTAACTGCTTTGGAGTTGCTATGGCATCAATGAAAATCTGGTAAGCCTGCATTGTACTTTATTGGGACCCCCAAAATGTCCTAGGAGACCATCAGTTTCTTCATGCGAGTGTGCCCAAAATTGTGCTAAAAGCAAAAAGGGAAATTTGTGTCGACTGCAGGAACGGAAAGCCCAATTCGCTAGTTTTAAGTGGAACTGGCAACCCTGCTGCTAACCTTAGCTGTTGTAAGTAGTGGACTATGGGTCAAAGCAATGTACATGTAGGGTGCATTTTTATTGTGGTTTATTTAATAATAATAATAATAATAATAATAATAATAATAATAATAATAGTTTATTATTATTATTATTATTATTTGTTGGACTTGTGGCGTCTTCTGAATGACTTTCCTTTTTTATTACATTTTAAACTGTTTAAAGGCAAAATCATAACAAAACATAGAATAACAGTGTGTATACACTGAACAAAAAAAGTGGAGGGGCAAAATTATATAGTTTGCCTCCCCTGTGATCTATGGGTTAGGTGCCTATGGTCTCAATCAAGTTACAGTTCATCAGGAGAATATACTAAAGGACCACCAAAATCAAGATATTTTTGGCATTTCTACACGAATCATAGGCATGGACCTGGGAGAGGCCATTTTGATGGCCATGCGCAGTTATCACTCCTGAGGACTTTAAAGCTTTTAGGGTTTAAAAACTTTAAAGAACAGTATCGAACCAAGAAGTACTCCAAAACTGGCACTATTTAATTGCTCTATAACTATCTCTATTGTACTCTATTTTGAAGTGCATACCCCTGCCCCCCCATATACACACATTTAAACTATTTGAAATCTCCCAGCTAGTACATGAAGTCATCCGCCAACCAACTTGACAGCCCTAAGAAAAGGGGTGGGGTTGAGTTCCGACCAGTATTTGCCAGAGACATTCCTGTTGATTTCTTGACCTTTTTTTAAATTATTTTTTTATAATGAAAAACAGTATTCTCTTCTTTTGAAATGGGATATTATAGCTTTAAGGTTGTGAAATGGGGATTTTGATAAATGAACATTGTACAGCTGCCCCACCTGCCACCCTGTTACAAAATTTTCAGACAGAGAAGTGTTGTAAACAGCTGTACAGTTTGTTATCGCATGGACTGGAGCCAGCAGCTTTAAAATCTATCCAGTGTGGAAAATCAATTGTAGACCGAACTAAACTGGGCAGCTTTTCAGAAGAAGAAAAGCAGACACAACTGGTCGGTACAAAACAGCCATATTTTACTGTTATTTTGCCATACAAATAGTCTGTAGTAGAAGTTATCTTCTCTGTGGAGTCTACAAATAAATCAAGTACAGTGCCGCCATTTTACTACTTTAAAAATGTGTTTTTGATTGAGGTAGTTAGGAACATTGCACCTTTTGTCCATTCAGAAACAGCTACATATACAATGATATGGTCTTGTATTTCTACTGATATTACAGTGAGAAACCACAGTTATGACAAATGTGGTATTAGTAGAACCAAGAATGTAAGGCATTTCAGTTATGCTAAATGATCACCATGATGTACTGTGAAAAATGCGATGCCGTGTAATCAGGTTATCCCCCTCCTCCCCTTCACTTTCACTGGACTCGGTGGTCTGTCCTTGGACACGCTTCACAATGTCTTCATCAGTTGATATTCAGCTTCATCGCGATTGCTATTCAGCCACTCCTCAATATTTTCAACATCAACATTTTCACCTCCTTCTATTTTCTGCACAATTTCTGCAAGGCTGTCTGCTGAGATTTCTTCCTCTCCAATCTCTGTCTCATCGCATTCCTCTGGCAATATCTTTCTCCATGATTTGATCATCGTAACTGGTTTCACTTCATTCCATACTCTAGCCACTTCATAAATTACATCCAGAACTGTCAGCTTCTTCCAAAAATGTTTTTAAGTCATTTCCTTCATTAACATGCTTTTCTAACAGTCCAACTCGATAATTCACTCCCTGGTCCATAGGTTGTGTCACAGAAGTCACAGTCGGTGGTAAATATTTTACAATGATGTTGCCATCTTCAGATTTGAGAAAACTTTTGTGAGGATGAGAAGGGGCATTACCCAGCAGCAGGACAGCCTTTTCTGTCAAGCCTTTTGGCCGCAGGTGCTCTCGAACCCGTGAAACAAACTTCTTATCAAACCATTCTTTAATAATGTCCCGATCCATCCACGTCGATTTCAGATTTGAAATAATGCATCGGCATATTAGAGTCTTCGGTTCCTTTAAATGAGCATGGTTTTTTTCGCTTTGCCAATTACACAAAGTTTAAGTTTATGTGAACCGGTTGCCTTTGCACAACACACAAGTCTTAGCCTCTCTTTACTAGACTTATGGCCTGGGGCACGTTGTTCGGCTTCAGATGCTAAGGTCTTTGTCGGTAAACATTTCCAATAGCGTCCGGTTTCGTCGGCATTGTAAATTTGTTCTCATTGGAACCCTTTTTCAATGAATTTTATGAAATCCTCACGAAAGTTATCAGCAGCTGACTGATCTGTGCTTAACTTTTCCCCTTGAATGCAGATCTTGCGGATGCCATGTCATTTTGTTTAAACCGAGTTAGCCATCCAGGGAAGCATTGAAATCACCTTCCATCCTCAGTGCATCAAAAAAAAAACTTGGCTTGTTTTAGCACAAATTAGTCCAGACACTGGCGTACCTCCTCCTTGTTCTTTTTTTTAAATCACTAACCGTGTGTTCACCAGTTCCATATAAAACTGAATGTTGTTTTACAGTGCTGCCTTTTTGTAGCTTCAAGTATTTCATATTTATTTATTTATTTTTTTTATTATTATTATTATTTTTTTCAATCGTCAAAACCACACGTTTTACGTTTACTCACAGCCATGTTTGCATTCACAATGGCACGGAGTGACTGACATTGACCTTACCCGCATGTGTACTGTTATGTATATAATTTTTTTCTGCTGGAACAGATCCCAAACAGGATAATCCACCCACGGATAATTGAGAGTTGACCTGTATTCTACACATGTGTAACTAAGTTTATCTGCTCATATCCAATATGTCCGTGAAAGATATACATCCTGGAAGATATATTATACATATTGAAGACAAAATCAGTGACATTGATTCCTTCACAGGCATTATATTATGCTGCTTGGTGGGAAGATAAATCTTCCTGGTCAGCAAACTAGGAGTGCATCATAAATTTTTTAATTTGTTAAACTTCAGTTTTAATAAATACAACAGTAAAGGCTAATTATACAGTTTTAAATTGAACTTTGGTATACAAGTAGACTATCTTGATTGATAACTGATGAGACTGAGCTAAATTGACTTTCTTGTACTAAATGGTATTTGGGTTTTTCGGACTAAGCTACTGTTAGTTGGATATTTAATGTTCAAATACATATACCACAGGGTAATGACCACTATACAATATGGTACTAGAAACTGATTTTCTAAGACCAGCATGTAGTGAATACCCTTATCTTAGGAACCTGTTTTCAGTGCAGGAGTGGCTTATTAGAGGCCACAGGCCTGGTGTACTAAATATGGGGGTGTAATTGTAAAGAATTTTATAATCCATCATTTGCTAAATGTACAGTAAATACAATGGAAAGAGTTTTCTTCAAAACGTTTTTTAGAAGTTTGACATGTTTTAAGCTATTGCAGAATGATGGAATGCTTTATATGTACAGGAAATTGTCTTGGCAATGACAGGTTCATGGTTCTATATAAAAAAGATTAAAGACTGAGTAGGGTGAGGTTTGCCTGAAGCAGAGATGGGAAAAACATGTAGACTTAAAGGGTGCTCTTGCTTTGAGACTGAGGTTTGTACCGTGACTCCCTCTGTCATTTTACATGTACAGCTGTAGCCAAAAATTTTGCATCACAGGGGCTCCCGAGTGGCGCATCCAGTAAAGGCGCTCCGCGTGGAGTGCAGGATGTGCCCTATAGTCTGGACGTCGAGAGTTCGAGTCCAGGCTATTCCTTTGCCGACCGAGGGCCGGGTGCTTCCAGGGGAGGCTCAATTGGCTGGCGCCGCCGGGGAGGGAGGGCTAGGTCGGCCAGGGTGTCCTCGGCTCACCGCACACCAGCGACCACTGTAGTCTGGCCGGGTGCCTGCGAGCTTGCCTGTAAGCTGCCCGAGAGCTGCGTTGTCCTCCAACGCTGTAGCTCTTGGGTGGCTGCATGGTGTCCGCAGTGTGAAATAAAAGCCGTCAGCTGATGGCACTCGCTTCAGAGGACAGCGTGTGTTCGTCTTCGCCCTCCCAAGTCAGCGCAGTGGTGGTAGCGGTGAGCTGAGCCTAAAAATAATTGGCCATTCCAAATTGGGAGAAAATAATAAAAAATAATTAGCAACGACTAAATTTAAAAAAAATAAAATAACAATTTGCATCACCCTAAGAATTAACTAATTTTGCTTCATAAAAGTTGCAAAACCTGTATTAACTGCAAAAGGTAAAGCTACTTTAGTTCGGTGTCAGGAAACATACAATATTTGAATATACAGTATCATAAAAACAAGGTTTAAATTACAGTGAATTCGGGTAACAGTGAAAGAAAAATTGACAATTCTTGAACAAATTGATATGGTAACAGTCAAAGCATGATCACAGATGATTTCGGAAATGGTAAAATCACAATTTCTGACATTTAAAAAAAAAGCATTTATGCAAAATGTAGATTCGGTGAATGCAATGAAACAAAAATTACTGCAAACGGCAGATGACAAACCTTTGGATAATGCAATGTGGTCCTGGTTTGTGCAAGAACGATCCCATGGCACTCCACTGGCTGGTGTACTTCTTTGTGAACAAGCAAGGATTTTTTTATGAACAGCTACATGGAAACGAACACAATTTTGATGCTGATCATTTTACTGGATGTACCAATATACAGTACAAGCTTATTATTATTTATTTTTTAGCAGACGTCCTTATCCAGGGCAACTTACAATTGTTACAAGATATCACATTATTTTTACATACAATTACCCATTTATACAGTTCGGTTTTTACTGGAGCAATCTATGTAAAGTACCTTGCTCAAGGGTACAGCAGCAGTGTCCCCCACCTGGGATTGAGTCCAGAGGCCTAACCCCTACTGCTGCTTAATGGGGGAGGGAGGGAGGGGGAATATAAAGGTGCAAGAACTAAAAATCACAAGTCTGAACGACTACAGTTCTGACCTGAAAGTATGTACCCCAGGCGTTCGGATTTGCAACGTTTTACTGTACTAGAAAAATGTGGCTTTTAGAAAGCTAACATGAAATACTGTACTACTATTATGGCTTCTGGTAGACTTTTGCAGTATCATTTTGTAGTTTCTTTGATTGCATGATGATAAACAAAAGATCCAAATTATGTTAATACATTTATTTATTTATTTATTTATTTATTTATTTATTTATTTAATATCTCAATCCTAAAATTCTGGGTGATAAAACTTTTGGCCAAAGCTCTGTGTGTGTGTATGTATGTGTTGTCACTGTCCTGCCGTTTTGTACGCTATTAATATCTTACTGGTTTTCATCAGACAACAAACTTCATATTCTTTGTTGTTCAAGACAAAATAACATTGTGTTTTTCTGTTTGTTAGTGAACACAACCACCTCTTGTGACAAGCTTCAGAGAGAGAAGGATGAGCTGCAGACCGCGTTTGAGGCTGTCCTGCAGAAAGTGCAGGAACAGCACCAGTGCGAGCTGGCAGACCTGGAGGAGCAGCTCAAGAACTTCTACTCCGTGGAGTGGGAAAAAGTACATGAGGCCTACCAGGAACAGGCAGAGAGACTAAAAACACAACTGCAGCAGCAGGTTTGTCATTTTAGATGCATAACCATCGCAAGATAAATGGTGAATGGATTGCCAGCTTGTGCATCTTTGGCATGACTGTTTTAAAAAAACCAAAAAAACAATTGCAGCATGTTTTCATCATATATTGTAAGTGTGTGTGAATGTTCCTGTCAACAACTTCCAATTATTAGTGTCTGATGTATTATGGTTAAACCTGGAAAAAAGATTTGATTTCTCCAAAATAAACACATTTTAGGGTTAAACCAGAGTATCTGAAAGAGATTAAATCAAATTAAGCCATAGGTCTTGATTGATCAGGGGAAAAAATGTTGCAAGTTATATCTTTATTCAAGGAGCTAGGATACCTCTTTTATTATTTTAATTCATTCAGTATCTTCATACCCGGAAAAAAAACAAAAAAACGCACAAACTGCAAATGATCAGAGGCAGCCATGCAACATGTATCAAGTACAATTTGCAAATTCTGACAAGAAGCAAAAACAAGTCACCCTGCTGATAAACACCCATGTAACACCTGCAAGCGGACATAAATAATGTATTGGTTCATGAGTTTAGGTAAACCTCACAGGTCATGTTAAAACATGGAAGTGTCCTAAGGGGGATTTAAATTAAGTGTCAAGTTTAACAAACCTGTTGTGAAAAGAACTACTGGATCTATGACAACCAGAAAAAAGCTTTGGTTTTACTTCTTCAAAGGCAAAGGGAAGATACTCCATCTGTACACATGGTGCCTCCACACCATCCCATCAAAATGCATTCACTCCTGAAAGAAAATATGCTGTACTTCAATACTGTGTTTTGCTGTTTGGACAGTGGACCACATTTTTTTTGCTCCGTGCACAAGCATCACCCTGGTTTCTCACCAAGATACAATGTGTGTGTGTTTTGTTTTTTTTTGCACACACTTATCTGAAAACATCTGTACACATGGTGCCTCCACACCATCCCATCAAAATGCATTCACTCCTGAAAGAAAATATGCTGTACTTCAATACTGTGTTTTGCTGTTTGGACAGTGGACCACATTTTTTTTGCTCCGTGCACAAGCATCACCCTGGTTTCTCACCAAGATACAATGTGTGTGTGTTTTGTTTTTTTTTTGCACACACTTATCTGAAAACATCTAATTTGTCTTTCCAGGTTAATGATCTGGATTCCCAACACAAAGCTTTCAGGAAAGAACTTGAAACTAGCCATTCAGAGAAGATTGAAATGTTAAAGCAGCAGTATGAAACTTCTTTGGCAGGTAAATTATAAATTTGTTTTGGAGCATTCTTTCCGAGAGATTTAGATCATTATTATTTTATTAAGCATCTCCTACTGATGTACAGGTAGTGGACAAAAAAAATGGAAACACCTGGGTAAATGACGGACACCAAGTATATTGAAAGCAAGGGCTTCCACACAGTTGTGGCTCATGCATTAATTAACCCTTTGCGGTCCTATGTCAGACCTGGTCCGACATTGCAATTTTCCCTTTCCGGTCTAATGTCGGACCCTGTCCGACATAATCAAAAAGATGATGGAAAAAGCCAAGAGAACCATTCAATGGCCGAGTGAGACCGATAGAAGCCTAGAGAAGCCGAAAAAAAAATGGGCGTATCTCATGAATACAGATAGCCCCGGCACCACATAGATAACACGGACATAAACAAACAAGATAGCTTGTTGTGAAGAGGTATGTTAAAAATACAGCGAACAAGGGGTGGGGCGGGGCTGGAGATGCAGTACTGAGTGTCCTGTTGATATGCAGTGCCTTTTAAACCTGTTTTACTGTAAAAAAAAAAAAAAAAAAAAAAAAAAGAAAAACTTTTAAACAGTGCGTCTAAAATAAACTGCGTGTGTGAAAATAAATTGGACCTGACACGCCTGACACTCCCTTAATAAATAGACCGCTAAGGGTTAAGCAAATAACATCCCAACATGCTTAGGGTCATGTATAAAAATGCTGGACAGGCCTGGTTGCCTATAATTATGTCTAGCATGGCTGCAAGAGGAGACCTCAGTGACTTTGAAAGAGGGGTGATTGTTGGGGGTGAGCTTGGCAGGAGCTTCAGTGACCAAGACAGCTCAACTTGCTGATGTTTCATGAGCAACAGTGTCTAAGGTGATGTCGGCATGGAACTCAGAGGGAAAGACATCATCAGTAAAGGGCAACAGTGGGCGGAAGCGCATACTCCAGGATCGTGATATCCGTGCATTAATTCGAAGTGCAAGGCAAAACAGGCGAGCAACTGCAGATCAATTGACTGCAAATTTCAACCTGGGGCGTGAGCAGCCAGTTTCATCAAAAACGGTCCACCGAGAACTCCACAGAGCGGGATACCATAGTGACCCAACGCCCTATTAAGTGACTTTACATTGGCGTTTCCATTTTTTTTGTCCACTACCTGTACGTTTCAAGGGGTAACAGTTAAGCAGACCTTGCAGTCAACCATATCTTATTTCTGGTGAAGAGGTGTACAATAAAGGCAAAATGAAGAAAAGTTCTAAAGGGACACCAGGGATACACATGTCAGTATTTAATATACAGTAATAATTGCAGCATTACATGCTTTTGTGCTGACTGGCCTGTTACCCAGTAATGGTGAAATGCCCTCCAGGGCACTTACATTGAGTTTATTATCAAATGAATGGGTGAACATTAAAACAGTAGATAAATCAGGATAATAATGTAAATCATCATTGTCTTCTTGGTTGATTAGTCTTCTGTCTATTTTTAGAACTTAAGAAATCTCAGGAATTGGAAATTAAGTCACATAATGAATCATTTAAGGAAATGGAAGCATCATTATCTGTAAGTAGAAGACCATGGTCTGCTTTTTTATACATTGGCATACTAATTATTATTATTATTATTATTATTATTATTATTATTATTATTATTATTATTATTATTATTATTATTATTTATTACTTAGCAAACACCCTTATCCAGGGCGACTTACAGTCGTAAACAAAAATACATTTCAAGAATCGCAGTACAAGTATTAATACAATTAAGAGCAAGATAAAATACAATGACTTTGGTTCTAGCAAGTACAAGTATATGACAAAATACAATTCAATAACGGAGCAGATAAGTGTCAGTGATAGTTACATCAGGATATAATTAAATACAAAATACTACAGATTAAATAACACTTGTGACAGATTACAGTACTCTAAAGTACAGGATTAAATGCAGTAAAATAGGGAGCAGATAAGAGCAAGTAAAGCGCTTTAAGGAAGAGTGTCCAGAGGGAAAAGAGGAGTTCTACACGTGCTGTCTGAAGAGGTGAGTCTTGAGGAGGCGCTGGAAGGTGGTCAGGGACTGGGCAGTCTTGACATCTGTAGGAAGGTCATTCCACTACTGCGGGGCGAGGGTGGAGGAGGAGTGGGCTCTGGAGGCAGGGGAGCGTAGAGGAGGTACAGCCAGTCTTCTAGTGCAGGAGAAGTGGAGAGGTCGAGTGGGGGTGTAGGGAGAGATGAGGGTCTGGAGGTAGCTGGGTGCAGTCTGGTCAAGGCATCTGTAGGCGAGTACAAGAGTCTTGAACTGGATGCGAGCGGTGATCGGGAGCCAGTGGAGTGAGCGGAGCAGTGGAGTTGCGTGGGAGAAGCGAGGCAGAGAGAACACCAGGCGAGCAGCGGAGTTCTGGGTGAGCTGGAGCGGACGGGTGGCGGATGCAGGGAGGCCAGCCAGGAGGGAGTTGCAGTAGTCTAGGCGGGAGAGTACCAGGGGCTGGACCAGGAGCTAGGTGGCGTAGTTGGTGAGGAAGTGCCGGATTCTTCGTATGTTGCTCAGGAAGAATCAGCAAGTGCGTGCCAGAGTGGAGATGTGCTGGGAATAACAGAGGCAGGGGTCCGGGGTACTCCGAGGTTCTTAGCTGAGGAGGAGGGAGAGAGTGTGGTAGATTCCAGAGGAATGGAGATAGAGAGATCAGAGGAGGTGGAGGAGGGAAAAAAGGAGGTCAGATTTAGAGAGGTTGGGTTTGAGGTGATGCGAGTGCATCCAGGAGGAGATAGCAGACAGACAGGTAGAGATACGGGAGGGGATGGTGGTCAGAGGTGGTGAAGGAGAGGAAAATCTGAGCATCATCAGCATAGAAATGGTATGAAAAACCGTAGGATGCGATGAGGGGGCCCAGGAAGCGGGTGTAGAGAGAGAGCAGTAGAGGACCCAAGACTGACCCTTGGGGGACTCCTGTTGAGAGAGGGCGAGGTGTGGAGGTTGCTCCACGCCAGGTTACCTGGTAAGTGCGGTTGGAGAGGTAGGAGGAGAACCAGGCCAGAGCAGTGCCAGAGATTCCCAGGTCAGCGAGAGAGGATAGTGGAATAGAGTGATCAACAGTGTCAAAGGCAGCAGAGAGGTCGAGGAGAATTAGGACAGAGGAGAGAGAGGCAGCTCGGGCAGAGTTTAGTGAGCTAGTGACAGACAGGAGGGCGGTTTCAGTGGAGTGAGCAGAGCGGAAGTCAGATTGGAGAGGGTCGAGCAGAGAGTGGTTGGACAGGAAAGTAGAGAGCTGGCGGTGTACTGCTCGAGGGTTTTGGAGAGGAAGGGTAGGAGGGAGATAGGACGGTAGCTCTGGAGGGAGATGGGGTCGAGGGTAGGTTTTTTGAGGAGGGGAGTGATAGAGGCTTGTTTGAAGGCAGAGGGAAAGAGACCAGAAAGGAGAGAGGTGTTGAGAAGGGAGGAGATGAAGGGAAGTAGAGCAGGAGCAGCAGCTTGAAAGACGTGAGTGAGTGAGGAGGGGGTCCAGGGCACACGTGGTGGGTTTGTGAGCTGAGGTCAGAATCTTAGAGGGGAGAGAAGGTGGAGAAGGAGGGTGAGTTAGTAGGGGATGCAATGGGTGTAGGGGTTGGAGCAAGAGGGGGTGGGGGGAGGGAGAGGTGTTAAAGAGTTTGCGGATATGTGAGATTTTAGAATAGAAGAAAGAGGCAAAGTCATCAGAGGAGATAGGAGGAAGGGGGGGGTTAGGAGGGAGAGGTAGAGAATAGTTTACGTGGGTTGTTAGTGGAGGCTTGGATTATAGATTGGAAATAAGAACATTTAGTAGAGGAGAGGAGAGAGCGGTAGAGGTCTAGGGCAGCAGAGAGTTTGGTTCTCTTCCATTTCTTTTCAGCAGACCGCAGTGTGCCTCCTTAATTCATTTTTAAATTCCCAAACTGCATGTCCCAGTTCCCAAAAAGGAAAATATATCGAGGCTAATATCCAAAATGATTGAACTTTACTTGTGGAATGCAGGAATGGTTTGAGGTTGTGTGGGTGGGGGGTGGGGTCAAATAGGAGTCCATCGCTACATATGTCTGTACTTTGGCACTGTAAACAGCTTTTCTGATTAGTCTCCCAAACAAAGTAGTTTACTATTTTTAAGTATGTAATGGTAGTACTATTTTTTTTTTGTCCGTTCCTGTTTCTGTACAATGTAGTAGTCTTCACACTTTTATAAAATAACATGAAGGGCAATTGGTTGTTTCAGGAAAAGATTGGTGAATTGACTTCTTTGAATAATTCTTTAAATGGGAAACTGAAAGCTGAAGAAGACAGAAGGAAAGCACTTCGTGAAAAGAATCAGGTGATGACATTCTTATAATATTAAGAATGAAACTCTTTATTGTATTATAAAGCTTTTAAATGTGATCATAAATAATCCCGTTAGATATATAATTTGTATTACTAATATTAATATTGCTTGGAAAAATAAGACTTTAGAGTTTTGCTTGATGCAAGCCTTTAGATCAGGAAAGCTTAATGTTTTTATTCAAAGAATTGTAATTGTTGTGTGCACCCTCCTTGCAATGGTCATGTGAACACCTCAAACTGGTAATTAATGCAGAAGGCTTTTCAAGTATCACAACAGTGCCTTATTAACCAAGTGACAGTTATGGGCAACT
This sequence comes from Acipenser oxyrinchus oxyrinchus, assembly GCA_030684275.1. Taxonomy (NCBI): domain Eukaryota; kingdom Metazoa; phylum Chordata; class Actinopteri; order Acipenseriformes; family Acipenseridae; genus Acipenser; species Acipenser oxyrinchus. The sequence goes on from CM060247.1 coordinate 53,922,792, forward strand.
GATGATCATTTTGATGAGGGCTGAAACCTGGTTGAATACACAATAATAAACCGTTGTCACTGGCATATTGCTGCATGTACAAAGTGGAATTGTGTACATTTTGAGGTGGGGCTGACTCTGTAATCTGTTGTTCTCTGACCTTGTTCCAAACACATCCTTGATCCTTCAATTTAAGTCCTGGCATAAGTGAAATAATTTAGAGCCTGCTTTGGCCCTGGATGGGTTTTGTAAAAAAAAAACAAAAAAACAAAAAAAAACCTGGCTTGATGGAATGTGGTCACGGATGTCTAAAGAGTATTGATAAGATACTGTAAGTGGGGTGTAGAGATGAAAGCCTAACTGGGTCTTCTGGTTTGTGTTTTAGAAGGATTCCCACACTCTATATCTGGAGCAGGAACTGGAAAGTCTGAAAGTTGTTTTGGATATGAAGAACGAGCAGTTACATCAACAGGATAAGAAACTGATGCAAATGGAAAATATAGTAAGACTGCACAACAGAGATACCAGGGGAGGTGGGGAGGGGAGCAAACATTTTGTTTTTGGAAAGCATTGCTAATGCATACACAAATGCTTAGGCAAAACACACAGGGCAGTTCTAAGATCCACTCATGAGGAAATAGTTTAATTCATAATTAGTATTTTAATTTCTTTCTTTGAACGAGCTGAAAGTTGTAATATTTCAGTGGTTAGTAGTGAACTGACCCATTTTGATATCTAGCTACATATTGAAGACGGCATAGTTCCCCAGGTACGAATGATACTGATATTTAATAAGTACAACCGCTATCATTATTCGTTACCCTAATTATTATGTAATAACTTAAGATTCTTTGTCTAAATGAATTGTAGGTGGAAAAGAATATTAAGTTGGATGAATGCCTTAAGAAGGTCCAGCAAGAAAATGAAGACTTCAGAGCAAGAATGGATAGACATGCAGCTCTGTCAAGGTAAGATGCAGTAAATAACTTTGTTTTAAAACTTGTGTAAAGTGCATTATGATGTTATGTATGAAAGAAATTCAAAGAATGCAATTGTTTTATTGTATAACAAAAGAGGGTGTTTCTGTGCATTATCCATCAGGTTTTGTTGTCATTATCCCTTCAGCATGTAATAACATTTTACAATGCTTTCAGCATACTGTATACTGGTATACATTACTGAGTTTCGATTAATTAAATACTGTTTTTTTTCTTGTTTGTTTTTAATTCTAGGCAACTTTCAACTGAACAGACTGTTCTACAAGAATCTTTGGAAAAGGAATCAAAAGTCAATAAACGTTTATCTATGGAAAATGAGGAACTTCTTTGGAAGTTACACAACGGAGACTTGAGCAGTCCTCGAAAGCTGTCTCCTTCATCTCCTTCCATGTCTTTACAATCGCCACGTAGTTCTGGAATGTTTAGTAACCCAGCTGATACACCAAGATAACACTGGGCTTCTTGGAAGCAGTTCAGTAGTATTGATGGAAACAGTGTTCATCACGACAAACAGGAGCTATATTAGCTGTGTATGATAATGATGCAGTATATGAAAATATTAACTGGAGGCAAATAATATATCAATTTTGGATTATTTCAGCTGTATAATATAAACCAATAGAAATACCAACTTTACAAAGACAATGTTGCACAAAAGCACTTATAGAGCAAGATAAATCTTGGTGTTTGCCTGATTTGGGGAGAAAAATCTAAACTCAGGGCCTGTAGATATGTGTCACTGTTTATTATTAAGTTTTGTTGTGTTCACAGGTTGAGTAGGGTGGATATACTGTGTGAATGAAATTGGTTATGGCATATTGGGTGTGAGACTTCTTTTATTAAATAAAATGAGCAGGTGCACTGTACATTTTAATCACTGCATTATGGAAACAGTTTCTTAAAGTACACATACATCTATTAAAAAAAGAAGTGCAGAAAAAGAACATGTTTGTGGTTTTTGAACAGTTCAAAAGGCTTTTCCTAATGGACAATCTTTCAACAACTATTCATTACTGATCTCCACAGAAATATACTGTGTAAAAAATTGTAGTAATGGATACAAAAGGGTAATGTACATTGATATGATGAAATATGTGTGTCTGGAGCCTTCACTGTGGTTCATAGGGAGAACAGGATCACCATGGTGCTGTGTCTCCTCTAGAAGTATAACCTGTGTGTTTAGAGTTGTGGCAATGGGACCAATGGAAGCTTTTGTGCATGCCTTACCCCTAGAACACTTCAAACTGAAGCACTATAAATCATGAAAAGAAGGCTCAGCTCATCAGAGTAACTCGAGATGTAATCAGAATTATATCATATATATATATATATATATATATATATATATATATATATATATATATATATATATATATATATATATATATATATACAGAACTGTGCAAAAGTTTTAGGCAGGCGTGAAAAAATGCTGTAAAGTAAGAATGCTTTCAAAAATAGACATGTTAATAGATTATATTTATCAATTAAGTAAATGCAAAGTGAGTGAACAGAAGAAAAATCTAAATCAAATCCATATTTGGTGTGACCACCCTTTGCCTTCAAAACAGCATCAATTCTTCTAGGTACACTTGCACAAAGTCAGGGATTTTGTAGGCATATAGTCAGGTGTATGATTAAACAATTATACCAAACAGGTGCTAATGATCATCAATTCAATATGTAGGTTGAAACACAATCATTAACTGAAACAGAAACAGCTGTGTCGGAGGAATAAAACTGGGTGAGGAACAGCCAAACTCAGCTAACAAGGTGAGGTTGCTGAAGACAGTTTACTGTCAAAAGTCATACACCATGGCAAGACTGAGCACAGCAACAAGACACAAGGTAGTTATGCTGCATCAGCAAGGTCTCTCCCAGGCAGAAATTTCAAGGCAGACAGGGGTTTCCAGATGTGCTGTCCAAGCTCTTTTGAAGAAGCACAAAGAAACGGGCAACGTTGAGGACTGTAGACGCAGTGGTCAGCCAAGGAAACTTACCGCAGCAGATGAAAGACACATCATGCTTACTTCCCTTCGCAATCGGAAGATGTCCAGCAGTGCCATCAGCTCAGAATTGGCAGAAAACAGTGGGACCCTGGTACACCCATCTACTGTCCGGAGAAGTCTGGTCAGAAGTGGCCTTCATGGAAGACTTGCGGCCAAAAAGCCATACCTCCGACGTGGAAACAAGGCCAAGCGATTCAACTATGCACGAAAACACAGGAACTGGGGTGCAGAAAAATGGCAGCAGGTGCTCTGGACTGATGAGTCAAAATTTGAAATATTTGGCTGTAGCAGAAGGCAGTTTGTTCGCCGAAGGGCTGGAGAGCGATACACGAATGAGTGTCTGCAGGCAACAGTGAAGCATGGTGGAGGTTCCTTGCAAGTTTGGGGCTGCATTTCTGCAAATGGAGTTGGGGATTTGGTCAGAATTAATGGTCTCCTCAATGCTGAGAAGTACAGGCAAATACTTATCCATCATGCAATACCATCAGGGAGGCATCTGATTGGCCCCAAATTTATTCTGCAGCATGACAATGACCCCAAACATACAGCGAAAGTCATTAAGAACTATCTTCAGCGTAAAGAAGAACAAGGAGTCCTGGAAGTGATGGTATGGCCCCACAGAGCCCTGATCTCAGCATCATCAAGTCTGTCTGGGATTACATGAAGAGAGAGAAGCAACTGAGGCTGCCTAAATCCACAGAAGAACTGTGGTTAGTTCTCCAAGATGTTTGGGCCAACCTACCTGCCGAGTTCCTTCAAAAACTGTGTGCAAGTGTACCTAGAAGAATTGATGCTGTTTTGAAGGCAAGGGTGGTCACACCAAATATTGATTTGATGTAGATTTTTCTTCTGTTCACTCACTTTGCATTTAGTTAATTGATAAATATAAACTATTAACATGTCTTTTTGAAAGAATTCTTACTTTACAGCATTTTTCACACCTGCCTAAAACTTTTGCACATTACTATATATATATATATATATATATATATATATATATATATATATATATATATATATATATATACAGTGCCTTGCAAAAGTATTCAGACCCCTGACCAATTCTCTCATATTACTGAATTACAGATGGTACATTGAAATTTCGTTCTGTTTGATATTTTATTTTAAAACACTGAAACTCAAAATCAATTATTGTAAGGTGACATTGGTTTTATGTTGGGAAATATTTTTAAGAAAAATAAAAAACTGAAATATCTTGCTTGCATAAGTATTCAATCCCCACACATTAATATTTGGTAGAGCCACCATTCACTGCAATAACAGCTTTAAGTCTTTTGGGGTAAGTATGTACCAGCTTTGCACACAGCGTCAGAGTGATTTTGGCCCATTCTTCTTGGCAGATTTGCTCCAGGTTGTTCAGGTTGGTTGAACGACGCTTGTGGACCGCAATTTTCAAATAGTGCCACAGATTCTCAATGGGATTGAGGTCAGGACTTTGACTGGGCCACTGTAGGACATTCACCTTTTTGTTCTTGAGCCACTCCAATGTTGCTTTGGCTTTGTGCTTGGGATCATTGTCCTGCTGAAAGGTGAATTTCCTCCCAAGCTTCAGTTTTTTAGCAGACTGAAGCAGGTTCTCTTGCAGTATTTCCCTGTATTTTGCTCCATCCATTCTTCCTTCAATTTTAACAAGATGCCATACTTCACTGTAGGGATGGTGTGTCTTGATGCATGGGCAGTGTTAGGTTTGCGCCACACATAGCGCTTTGAGTTTTGGCCAAAAAGATCTATCTTGGTCTCATCTGACCACAAAACCTTTTCCCACATTGCAGCTGGGTCACTCTCATGCTTTCTGGCAAACTCCAGACGTGCTTTCAGATGGTACTTTTTGAGTAACGGCTTCTTTCTTGCCACCCTCCCATACAGGCCAGTGTTATGCAGAGCTCTTGATATGGTTGACTGGTGCACCATTACTCCACTCCCAGCCACTGAACTCTGTAGCTCCTTCAAAGTGATTGTTGGCCTCTCTGTGGCTTCTCTCACAAGTCTCCTTCTTGTTTGAGCGCTGAGTTTTGAGGGACGGCCTTTTCTTGGCAGTGCCTGGGTGGTGTGATGCAGCTTCCACTTCCTGATTATTGATCCAACTGTGCTCACTGGGATATCCAAACACTTGGATATTATTTTGTACCCTTTCCTAATCTACGCATTTGTATTACTTTATCTCAAACTTCTGTAGAATGCTCTTTGGTCTTCATTTTCCTTCAGATTCACAGCCTGACCAATGATCCTTCAACAGTGGGGTTTTTATCCAGAAAATGTGACAGCAACTTTAATGGTTTACAGGTGGAGGCCAATGGTAAGGTAATTGTGTCCTCGTTAGGGCAATTTCTTTCATCGGTGTAAACTGGGAGCTTCCACAGCACAGGGGTTGAATATTTATGCAAGCAAGATATTTCAGTTTTTTATTTTTCTTAAAAATATTTCCCAACATAAAACCAGTGTCACCTTACAATAATTGATTTTGAGTTTCAGTGTTTTAAAATAAAATATCAAACCGAACGAAATTTCAGTGTACCATTTGTAATTCAGTAATATGAGAGAATTGGTCAGGGGTCTGAATACTTTTGCAAGGCACTGTGTGTATATATATATATATATATATATATATATATATATATATATATATATATATATATATATATATATATATATGTGTGTGTGTATTAAAAGAGTAATATTTGTAATATTTGTGTTTTATCGTATTTTATATGCAAGTATATGTTTATTGTTGTTCGTAGGACTAGAAATCTTCTCTGCAGCTGGAACAATGGGATGGAATTTCAGTATATTTTCCCAAGGATGCAAGAAAAGGTGTCGAAGCAGGGGCAACACTGCCCCCTGTCTGGTGCCTTTTTCACCTGCCATATTATTATTATTATTATTATTATTATTATTATTATTATTATTATTATGTTTTTTTTTTTTAAATATGTCAGAAGAAATTAATATTATATACTGTTCACTATTTTTTTTTTTTTTTTTTTAAAGTGTTTTTGAGTAACTAATTTTATTTTGGTCCAAGCATAAACATGTCACACCTAAACCTGACAAGAATACAGAAAATAATATTTGAGGAAAAGATTTATAAAAGAAAAAGCATTACACAAAACAATGCATTTCTATTCATGGAGAAGACACGAACACCAGATACAGTAGAACCCCAGAGTTACGAACACCAAAGTTACAAACTGACCAGTCTACTGAAACACCCCACTTTCAACCGGAAGTACGCAATCACTCAACCATGAGTGCAATGCAACCAGATAGGTGCTCCTAAAAACGGCATGCTGGTCACAGAGAAGGCAAAATTCAAAGCAAACACAGGCTTCTTTTAGGAACATTTTAGTTTTAAACAAAGCAGTTTTTTTGTTTTGTTTTTCCCCCCCAAGTCAAAGGTGGCAAGCTGCACAAATGCATTTTGTTTAAAACAAGCACTACGTTAACCCAGGTTTTCATGGACGTTTAAATCTATGTTTTTAATGGTAACTTAAGCATCCTTTTTTTTCATTTTTATAGTACGTTTTAAAGAGTATTGCATTACTGTAATGTATCCTTGTATTCGCCAGATTGAGGGTGTAGATTGCAGGTGTCCACATTTAATAAAACCATTAAATTCAGTTTTCAGAGTTACAACCATTTCAGACTTACGAAAACCTCCATTCCCAAGTGGTTCGTAACGCTGAGGTTCAACTGTATTCTGTTATCCAGCTTGTCTTTCATCTAGAACACACATTTTTTGCTCAACATTTTAGTCTGTTTGGTTAATGAATTTTATAAACAGATGTACGGTTTTAAGATTTTTTTTTCCTGGGAATTTCCACTAGGCATTCAAAATATGTCAGTTGTGTGTTTCTTTTTATATACAGAATATTGTATAATTTTATTTATTTATTTATTTATTTATTTATTTATTTATTTATTTATTTCAAGCTTTTGCCAATATTCTGTCTAGGGGGTTGGAAAGACTTGGCGTTTACGCTCACCAGTTGTCTGTAATAACAGGCTTAGTACTCTTTGTCCCCTAATGAAACCTACAAAAGGCCACAATCTAATTGCAATAATTAGACTAAATTGTAGAAAACTTGTCTTGTTTGATATGCTATTAACTAATTCCAGTAAGAGGTCAGTTCCCATTTATTATTGCATATACTGCAATTAAAGACTAATATGTTTTGCATTTAAGTTTAAAATTTTTTTTTTTATCTCTAAACCTTTAATCAATCCTCTGCCAGTTCTTGACATCGAGTTATGACTTTAAATTTATTTTTCACATTGAAACCCCAGTGTTATATGTTTATTAAGCCAAAAATTTGTATAAATAATGTGGCTCTTTTTACTATATTAATAATTTAAAAGTTCAGGGGGAGATTTGTTGACACCCATATTAACATTACTAATAATAAAACGATGGAAAGTCGTCCATGTTGAAGTAGATACGTTTATGTGTGTCTGTGTCACGGTGCTGGAAGACCATTCCACACCAGGTTTAACAGTTAAAGTGAAGCAAGTCAACTACTTTAGGGTGTGGATGGGGGTTTATTTGCTAAAATTAAACAATTTAGAACCAGAGCAGAACTAAGAACCGGACTGGAAGGGCCAACTTTGGCCAGTCCTTGTTTAGATAATTAAAATAGAGCCCAGTGTCATTCTAGACCAGTGGTTCTCAACCATCCTCATGTCTTTTGGTTTTCATTTCAACTGTGCTCTCAATAATGTAACTAATCATTTAATTGAACAAATAATTTGCTTAATTAGACCTTTTTAATTGTTCTCGGCTCCTAAAAAGATTCCACGTTACTTGTACGGTTTTACTGTTAACTTGAAATGTCCAACTGTTGTAAGAGCTGAAAACAATTAAAAAGGCCCAATTAAGGACATTATTAGTTCAATTAAGGGTTTAGTAAAGGAACTGAGAGCACAGTTGGAACGAAAACCAGAAGACAGATGGGCTCCCACAGACCGGTGTAGAGAGCTACTGCTCGAGATGCTTTTTTTAAGTTTCATGCAGCTAGGAAATTTGTCTGTAAATCATAAAAGCAACACTTTCTTTTCAATAATATGCTTCTTTATTAGATGAGACAGTTCCGTGAAGAAGACATGAGCAAATGCTAAATGTAAATACATATTTATAAAATGTTATAGTTTCTGAGCATGTATTTTTACTAACCTTTTTTTTTCTTTTAAACTTCATTCACTGACCAGACCTCAGTATTCCTCCTTACTCGGGTCATGACAGCAAGATGTTATATTGCAGTATCTACATCACACATGTTTTTCATAATTTTAGATTTAAAGTAACAACTACAATATCTATATATGAAAGTGAAATACAGTATTTTGTAGTTTATGCTTAAAGGTAGTTTTACTTGTTGTTTTAAAAGTTACTGTCACATATTCATCTTTTCTTATGAATTATGGTTAAAGCAAGCAATGGTACCTTAGCTCTATTAGCACCTGCAACGAGACAGAATTAACACTGCCTATATGTATATGTATATATGTATTTATTGTTTTATGAGGAACAGCGCTTTATATTTGTAGACAACATTGAGCTTTTTTAAAACCTTAAGAGCAATAGATATAGCTACTAAGTTTTGTAATTACTGTCATCACATGTTGGCACAGAGTTACAAATGTAGATACATTGAAGACAACTTAAAATGTCCTCACAAAGCACCAGCTTAGAAAGCAGAGTGCTGCATTTTGTATGAATAGGAAGAAAGCCAGTAAACCCGCTAATATGAAACACAGAATGTTTCTGTGTGCATTCCACATAAGGAACCACTTAGCACAAGGCACACGCCTAAAACAGATCAGCCAGAAACCATTTATTATATTTATATAAATGCATGCTTGTGCAACTATGCAGATTTTGCTCTTGCTTTTATGCTACAACCCATATGCAAAAAAAAAGCTTGCCAAATTAACCTTATTATATATACAATACAATAAAAAAAGCATTAGGTGGTGAGCATTTAAGAAAGAACAATCACAAAAAATATTTTTAAACTAGAACAATCTTCAAAGGGATTACCACCACCTAAAAGGTTAACATGTATTGATATGACATTATTACACGATTACCTGTGCCTAGATATTTTACTCTTTTTCACTTAGCTACACAGTGCATGTATATAAAACCCTCTTCTGGATTCATTACTGTAGAATAGTTGGTAACTTCATAGTGATGTTTAAAATGTGATGAAGCTGTTGGTTGATTGTAACGATGTATGACCAACTAATTCTGTTAAAAATGTAACTTTCCCGGAAATAAAAGTAACATCCCAGTTTGGAAGATGATCCAGCAGAAGAGAAATAAGGTTTATCTTCTTATAGGTCATTTAATTTACTGGAATACATTTTTTAAAGCTTTTGTGCTTAAATTGTTTAATGGCATGTTAAGATTTCCCCATAATCCCCAATAATTGACAGCTAATACAATTGTTTTGGAATTTCTGCAACATCATATTTCTGTATAACAGAGCGAGCTTCAGCATTTTTTTTTTATCAGAAAGTAAGTTTATAAACTGTAAATGCATTAGTTGCTATTTGCTGTAAAGCTGTAGTTGTTCCTTTTAAGAGATCCAATGCTGCCAACTAACAAAAAGCAGCATTGCCTGGGAGTACAGAGAGGAGGCAGTGGAGGCATGTAATCTTCCTTTTGTTGTCACCATACAAAAGCAATTAATAGGAGTCCACACGGGCAGCCACAGAGGTCTGTCCTTGAAGATTTTTGGCTGTGCAGACGTAGTTTCCGAAGTCAATGGTTTCAGCATCTTCAACAGTAATCACACTTTGAGAAATCCGTGTGGTGTGTCCCATTCCTCTGTTTATTAACCTCCAGGCTTCCTTAATGGTCACAGGTCTTTGGTCCTGTGTCAGAGAATTTAAAAAAAACAAAATGCTAGTTTTGCTTCCATAGATGGAGAGTAGCACATATTCAATTTAAAGAACATTCATAATTCAAGCTATAATGCTAATATCTAAACTCATAGTACAGGAATGATGCAGGTGGTAACTTGTAGGAGCACTGGTAACGTGTCGTTGTTTTCATTGAAACTTGCATCATACAGCACTTACAAGGTTATGCCCCATCTCTATTGTCTGGTATATTGGAAATATTATTATGCCCTGCTTTCAGAATACAAGAGGGGAAATGTACATCTTCATTGTCAAAATGTGGCCCAACATCTTCTAATTTATACTCACAAAACTAATATCTAGAACAAAAAGAACTACATGCAGTGAAATGCTATATATACACCTAAACCTTGGGATTTAGACACAAGCAAAAGATTACTGGTAAACACTTAAAGTACAGCAATAAGATTGTGGCATGTCATGTTTTTAATATCCCTATTTAATAATGTTTTTACGTTCTGTGCTTAGTACTGCAACATGTGTCTGTGTTTGATTGACAGATTTTCTTTCAGTGTTCCAGATGGGGTGTCTCACCTGTCCAGGGTAAGTCCAAGTGAAGTCCACCTCCACCTCAGGCTCCCCGAGGACAGTGCAGGTAACGTTAATGTTGTCCCCTCCCATTACTCTGTTTGAAGAAGCTTCGATTGTTACAGACGGAGGGCCACTTGGAACTGCAAGAAGAAAATATCATTTTTCCAGTCTGTATTTGTCAACTAGAATTGGTGGTAACTGGTCTGTTTCTGTTATCTTTAGTTTAGATTTGTATTTGGAGTTTTACTAGTAAATCAAAGTTTACTACAGCAGCATTTTACACCTGGATTTGAAAGGAGAAAAACAACTTTACAAAAAAAAATAATAATAATGTAGTGCAGCCCCATTCTTAAGTTGCTTGTTTCTCAGTAAGCTTCAACTTAAAAGATGTGTAAAACATCTGAATTTGATTGAAGCACAATATGAATGTAAAAAAAATCAATTTTAGCCTTGCTTGTTTTTATTAAGTTTAAAACAATCAAATCAAGCAAGAAAACAGTTTAGAACAATGTGTTTTTCTCAATGACCTGAAACCACCTGTTTTCAAAGAATTCTGTCTTTTGTATTTGAGGTGGAGAGGAAATATGCTGGGTTATAAGCAGTGTTTGGTTGTCTAATGCACACTTACAGTACAGGCTGCTTTTTGTACTTTGCATTCTTTTAACCCATTTACACCATCGCCACCTGCTGGCCATTTAACACATTTCCCCCTCTGGTGGTTTGTGAAAATGTGGACTTCTAGTAAGCACAGAAATTAAATTAAACTTCCTGATTGTATTAAACTATGGATATAAATAGGAGCCATTCAACAAATAAAAAAACAACACAGTAAAACATATAATAAATTAAAGGAGAATTAATTAACTCCTCATCTCTGAAGATACATTAGTTAGAAGTCTACCGTGGTCAACACTAATGCATCCTCTGAAAACTACTGGGCTGTATATCTTTTACCTTCCACATACAGCAGCTGGTACTTGACTGACATCTGAGTATGCCTCAGAGGCTTGCCTTACAGTAGAAGACCCCTCTGTGATCAGGGCCAGGCTTGTGCATGATGAAGCCTTCCTTGGGGTCAAAGGAGATCTGGTCTCCGTCCACAGGGATCTCCTGCGGGGGCACCTCCATGTGTAAAGCCACCTTGACTGCAGGGGAGGTGACTCGGCAGGGGATGATGGAAGGACGATCTGGCCGAAGGTAGATGATTTCAAAATAACTGGTTGATGGGACAAACAATTCCTCTTTATCTGGGGGCACAATAAGTGATTTCAGCAGGATAAGACAGTAGGCAAGAATCATTTCACAGCAACATTTTGCAGGCCTTATTACATGAAAATGATTTTATCGAGATTAGAAAATGCGCATTTGCATGTGTCACTAACTCGTTTTTTTTTTTTTTTTTTTTTTTTTAAAGAGAAAAAAACATGATGAAAACTTTGATTATATTACTTAATAGTTTGGTTTTAGTTTCATAAAATTAACAGATGTTTTACCTCTTTCAAAAAATAGGAGTTCAGACTGATGTAAATGTTTTGAAAATATGGCCCTAAGTCTCTTGTTTTAACACTTTTTGTTGAAATTACATGAATTTACTGTATAGATTACTACCGGTGAAGTAGATGTAAGTGGTGGTAGTTTTGTCCACATCCTTGGTGCACTCAGAGCCATCGCAGAGCAGAGGCCAGCAGCTGAACTCTCCAGTGTCTGCAGCTGAGGTGCCAGAAAGAAGCAACTGGCTGTACTTGTCGTGCTGCTTAATACTAAAAAAACAAACACACACATAATACCTACATATATGTTCTAAAGGGGTACTGGTTATACAATAGTTCATCCTGGAAAATATATCCATTTAATAATGTATTTATTTAAAAGGCATCAGCCTATAAGTACCTCCGCTGTTTGTTTTCAAACACTTTCCCTTGAATAAACGTATGTTAAACATGCCAAAACATTGGGAAATTGCCTCTTTTGAGCAAAAACGTAATTTGTTTTATTTTATTTTTTTTCTATAATATTCCCATTGTAGATAACTACATCTGGGTGTCACAGTTGTTTGTGGACATACACATTTAAAGGACTGCTGGGTATTGAGTTGCTCAATTCTTTCCCAGAGCTTAAAAAAACCCAAAACAACTACTGGAATATAAGGACACATCTGTGTGTATATCTCAGCTTATTCCATACCTCAGACGGGAGTCTTTGAAAGTGTCCAGATAAACAGGATAAGCCCATCCAATCTGACTTCCTTTACAGCGCAGCTCAAGACTCTCCCCGGAATTGCTAATATAGGAACCACTCAGTTTTAGGAAGCGTCCTTTGTCCAAAACCCGAGTCATAATTGACTGGGATTTCCCAGAGAAACCAGATTCCCTTTCCTTCCCCTTCGGAACCCTGGGCTTCATTCTCTTATTCCCAGGTCGGATTCGGTTTTCTCCTGCTTCTTTAGTACGTTTGTGTTGTTGGCAGAGAGCTGGAAAAATTTTAAACAAGACAAACATTTATAACATTTTTTTTACAGATAGCTACAGTACAAACAGTAACACTTCAGCGATCCTCATAAGTATTGACAATTGACACCCTGTAGATTCAGATATACTCAGTTAGATGCCTGGATGTGCTGTTACTAGGTAATTCAATACTTGAAAAACTTTTGTCCAAAATAAGGATGATCAATTTATTAAAAAAATAAGTAAGATCAGTTTATTCAAATCTGGTATGACCTTATTTCGATTTATATTTGATAGCTGTAGATGACTTTTAGCATTTACTGTACAGACTTCTTGCAAAAGTTTGAGGGACATATTTTGCCAATTCCAGTGTCAAAATAAAAATCAACTTTCATTTCACCACTGAAATTAACAAATGGTTTAAATATTTACGGTCACCTCTGTGCATGCAGTTTTTTTTTTTTTTTCTGAGGAGTGCCATGGATTTTGATACATGTTTTCTGTATTCTGTGGGTCCACATTTTCAGTATTAACCATGTTTATTCCAACAGATCAAACTTCATTTTCAGAGGGGAATCGTTCACCGTAGACTAGACAAAAAATGAAGCAGAAGCTGTGGATATGAAATGGTAACTAGGGCAGGTCAATGTTTATATTATATTGCAAGCTCCATAACTACTTCTGGAAACAATCACCACTGCAGCTGTGCACATGACAATGACATTCTATTGTAAGAATATGTTTTTAACTTGATTGTTTTGAATTCAATTTACCAGCAACATATAATATCTCTGTACCACTGCAGTTCCAGACCATGTAATCTCCCAAGTCCTCAACATGTGGTCTCTGTAGTGTTTTATTATATTTTGTTTGAACAAAAGGAACGTACTGCTTTGTTTGATTTTACACGTTGCATTGAACATGCAATGGCTTCCATAAGTGGTAAAATATCACAGTGCCAGTTATTCTTAGGCTCTCTGCTGCTGCTCGTATTGCTTCTGCTAAGAAAAAAAAACTTTGACTCATGCATTCCTTTGAAAAAAGAAAAACAATGTTTGTGTTACAAGTATCCAAGCAACTAAAGTAGGTGGACATTTTTTTGCGTCCTCTTTTTTTTTTATACAAAAGGATTCACTAGGTCAAAGTGGATGAGGAAATACAGTAATAAACAAAAAACTGCAGGTTTTTTTACTTTTTAAATTATAACTTTGCAAAGCAGAACTCAGGTGAACCAATACAGTACTGAAAACAGAATTAAGCATGTGGTCTGTTCTAAATTCCATGTTGGTTAAAAACAGCTGACAAAATATTTAAATGGATAATATAGCAAAAAACAACATCTATTTAATAGGCATGATGCTTTTCTTATAACAGCCATATGTTCTTAAAAACAGATGCTCACCATTTTGAAGCACTTCACCGAGTACAATCAGGGTAACAATTATCCAGAACTTCATTGTCAAATTGGTAAAGCAGCTTTTTAAATGGTTTTAGGACCACAGGAGCAGCTTTAAGTTTTGTGCGAAGTTGCACTCAAGATGTGGCAGGCAAAGTGCGCAAGCGGAGGCCGAGCTGCAGCCTCCTGGTCCTGTGGTCTGGAATGGAGTTTCAAAGGAATGAACATTTCCAGATGAAGCATAACATTTCAAGGAGATTGGGGACCTCTTCAATCTAAAGATTCAATTCCCTTTGCGTCTTCTAGAGATACAGCGCCCTCTGGTGCCAGCTAAGGAAACTAGTGTTGAGGAAGCGCAAGCAGGATAGTAGAGCAGCAGACATTGTTGTGAGAATACTAGTAATTGCACAATTACTGTACTAATGGAGTGTGGTGTAATCGTGGTACACAATCTTAGTTTAATGATTTAAACAGTGGAGTTTATCCCATATTATTGACTCAAGTATAACCTGTTACCATATATCATGTTGTGTTTTAATCACTTATTCCTGTCAAATAAATACCATAATTTCTTTCCTTATGAATATTTACTGCACAATAAGTGAACAGTTTTACAATGGTTACACTAATGTAGGGTGTGGGTGGGGTGTCCCTTATTGTGTGAAGATGGCATATTGTGTAGTTTGGGCAATAAAATTGTGAAGCACAACTAGGTGGCTCTGACTGCTCAAACTAAATAATATCTTATTCCAAGAGACTTGTTATAGGTCACAAAAAACAAGATCCTACTCAGGAATTACTATTAAACATAAAATGCATTTTTTTGTACTTAATTGTGTTGTACTGTTCTGTGAACAACAGAATTTGACAACTTATTAAATTACTTTTTACACACGATTTATACTATTCATTTGCCATTAACCATATCCCTCTTTAACCACAGGTATATCCCATGCTTTACTATGTATTATTACATTTTGGTATGCTTTGACAATGGTACATTTTTATGAGGGAATATTCGAAAATGATCTCCAAGCTAACTTAGGTCACACATATGATTTCTCACCATGTCAATTCTGCCCTGAACAGAGGAATTATAATACCCGAAAGAATCTTAGTGATCTGTGCCTTGGGTACATCACCTGATATTAGTTTTGACCCGAATGTGTTTGTTGGTGGAAGTTGTAGATATCTAAAGTTGCATTCCTTTACATTTCAAAGACGTGTGACACTAGGGCTGTCAATTAATCGCAGTGAACTTCTGTGATTAACAGGTAACTTTTTTGGGGGGAAATAGTTTAATGCATGTTAATCACACTCCTGTCTTGTCCTTCTTAGCATACCATAATTAATTTCCTGCGGTACCATTTTGATAACTCAAATGCATGCCAGGATTGAATAAGTGTAGTCATTGTTTGGAAATAAAATTAGGCACGGAACCTCATTATGTAGCAAACCTTTTTTTTTCACGCCATGTTGTGTTTTTCACAATATTGCCATACGAAATGGATGCCGTGCGCTAAATCTGATCAAAATCACTCTCGTGACAGACCACTCCCTGCAGCGCTGGCTAATGACTAAGCTGTTACCCTTTGTGTTTGCCCCCGTGTTATCAAAATTGAGCCCATGGGGTTGAGGTGCCAACATTTTTTTTTTTTCACAATTTAACGGTAGAAAAACATTTAAAACATTTTAGTAGCACCTATAAGATTATCCTGCAGAAAACACCAGAAAATAAATCTTGTATAATTATATATATATATATATAATTTGGAGGAATGGCCACAAGGCAGTTTAGTGAATCATTTAGTAAGCCAAAAATGATGCAACAATTTGCAAAAATGTATCTAATCAAAAATAACTTGATACACTATGAAATTACATGGGCACATGTTGAAACTTATTCGCTTTTGAAATACTGGTACTGGAAAGTAGCACTTTTCAATAGAACTGGGCTAAAATCAACCCAGTCCAGACTGAACCCACTTCTGCCATAAGGTCTAATTTTGAACCCTGTTCATGCCACTAAAAACAATTCGATTTGGCGATTAGACAAGATGTAGGTTTCTACAGTAGGTTTTGTTTCAGTAAGCTAATAAGTTTACAGTCAAATGGGACCACATACAGTAGTATTTTAATTAGGTCAGCTTCAGTTTGTAACAGGTTACTAGATTTTACACATTTGAACAATGAATGGTATATATTTGACAGTAATGTTAGTAAAAACCCAGTGAAAAAAATATTCACCTACTACAATACATTAGTTTAAAGACAATGGGTCCTAATTACAGAACTTTAAGGACTGTTTAATGAATGTGTTGTTATAAACAGCTTTATAAAAACACATTTTTGTTAATTCAAGTTTGCAGTTAATGCAGAAACCGCTCAGCTGTTTTATTGAGGATTTTATCATTGTATTCTACATTTTCAAAGCACTGTAATATAAGTGAATAGTTATAAACACTGTTAAAAAAAAGTCCTTAAAACAGTCCTATGAATAGTGCCCAATATTTACAGTTATACAGCAGCATAGCAGATTAAAAACAACATGGTTATAAATACAATTCCATACGTACTTTAACACCAAAATATTATGTCTTTCTGTTTTTTTCTGTAGAGGATGAAAGCTCCAAACTGATATTGATCTGATATTGAAATTAGAAGAATGCCATTTAATATTTGACAACACATATCGGGACAAGAATATTATCAACCTTTCTTTTGAATATATTATAAAATCAGCATTGTGAAATGTTAATGATTAGTACAATTCACAAAATGGCTCAGATGCTCCCATTATACTGTACATCAACATAAAAAAGATATACCATAATATAATAAAAGAACATTAAAAAGGTTAAAATGATTAATATCAGTCATTAAAAACAGGAAACTGTAGCCAAGACAAATTTCCATTATACCAACAAATATGTGTATGCTCTTAAGACATTAACTTATGGTAGATCTACGGTGAAAACTCACAATAATTATACAATAAGAATGTACAATACAGATTTAAAAAAAAAATCTAATAATTTGATAGAGGTACATATTAAAGAGAGCTAAACTCTTCTGGTTATCTGCACCAGTATGGGTGACACTTATAATTTGATTTTCCCCAGATATGTAGTATCTAATTCTTTCACATATCTACTAGTCATGAAAATCAGTCAAGTATTTGGTTATTTTTGAAGCTTTAATATAATATCTACCTGCCTGATATAACCAGGTTGCATAAAAACCAATCAGATAAATTAAAAAAAGAAATACTGAACTTAAAGTTTTAAAATGGTATTGAAATGTAGTATTTAAATGTCATGATCAGTTATATTGCAACTCCACCGAAATCTAAATACAGTGGTCTTAGAAACACAGATAATAATACAAATGTTACACTGCAGTTAAGGCACATTGAAATTAAGTAAAAATAAAACTGCTGTGACCAAGAATTTTCAGTTCCAATGTACTGTATTGCTGTTTTGTTTGATAAATTACCTCTGTGGCACAAATCATTTTATTTGTGTTTTTGTACATCATCTCAAATGAATAACATGACCATTTATATATATTATAAATAAACCAAATTCATTATAGATAATGTTTTTCTTTCTATGATTTGTTATCATAAATACATTTCCAGAAAAAAAAAAAAAGTTTCAGTATGCATGCAGTACTATATGTACACATCGCAGAATGTATGCAAGACTTTCAGTTACAGCCACTTGGTTTTTGGTTTTACTTGTTGCCCATTACAAACAGAAGATGTATGTTTTCTGTTAATGCTACTGTATTTTTATCACAAAAAACCGACTATTCTGTTTTTAAATGAGTAAAAATATTAACATTTGTTTACAACTATTAATATAAGAGCTCATTTTTCCAATTATTCCAACTTTGATTTACCTTTCCACAAAACAGAGACCCATCCCACTGCCAACACCATTGGTAAAGATCCAATACATCTTCTTGTGCACTTTTTATTAACCATAATTTCTTGCTTTAGTCTTTCATATGCATTTCTACAGTAGAAATCGATCGGGGATGACCTGCTTTTTCTACTGCAATGTGCTCAGTTTTTTCTTGGCTGCTTCGTATTGTCCTGGTGTCTACCCTGATACACTGAATTTCAGTACTCTGGCATAAAACGTTGCTGCCTGATTCAGACACACATGGACAAACTACAAACATATACTGAACTTATGTAAATATAGGTTAAAAAACGTCTGCTAAAAGCAGATGAACACTGACAGGTCATGTTATGCCCAGGTGTACTGCTAGTAAAATACATTCTCAGGGCTGTGACTCGGTCTGCAGCTGGCTGCTCAGGCTTAACATTCACTTGTTTTTTCATGGATAATGAACTGGTTATTCTCATCTGCATTGTCATCGTCCTCTACTCCCTCAGCCGAGTTCTTATTTTCCAGTTCGCTGTGCGCTGAATCATCGTCTTCGTCCCGTTGGCCTTCCAAACTGTGTCTGATACCATAGCCAAAGTAAATCAGGAAGCCTTGAAACAAGCACATTATAGACATTTTAAATTGATACAAATAAATAAATACCTGCACAATATGCTTAAACAAGATGGAACTTGTAACTCCATTAAAATGATTTAAAACTGCATGGATTTAATTTTAACCACATAAGGCTAAAAAAAACTAAATTATATCCATTGAACTTGCAGTGGTACAATTTGGAATTAAACTAGATCCCTAGAATTGATTTAAAATATGCAATTATAGCTGTACTGATCCTGTTTAACGTTTTGCAGTTCTAGTCAAAAGGTGTACAAAATACCAATGTACAAATTACGGTAACAAGACCTAAACAAGCCAAATAAATAAAAATCATAGCAGTTGTGTGAAAAACACAAAAGGTCTGGGCGCTGCCTTTTCTAGTCATGTGGGATCAGTTGTGAGAATGAATCCAGCTATATGGAAGCATTTATTAAAATTAACAAGTGGTTGGTAAATAAACAGCAGCCCATTGATAACAGTAGAACTATATACATGAATAAAAACACATTTTAGAAAAAAAATCTGAATAAAAGCTTTTAATATACTTATATTTTAATATGTTAATGCTGTTTGGTTTTAAAATACACCAAGGTTCCATTTACTGTGGCAGTGAAAAAATGTTGCAAATGTTACCTGCGCTTCTTCAGCTTAACAAAAATGATTAACTATCCTCTATGGTGAAAGCTATTCAAAGTGAAACCACTTCAAGTAATAATGTTGTTGAGCTATGCATCTAGCATGTGTTTCTTTTAGTGTTGTTCAACATATCCCAGATACCCAAAATGTTGAATGTTTTCCTTTTAAGTGATAATGTAGTGGTACATATTTTATTAAAAGTGAGTTCCAGTACAAATTCAGGTTTAGAACTGCACCAGTTGAGGTTATTTTGCAAAGAAACATGCTTCAAATACAAATTTAAGGTACTGTATTTACCAACAGCCATCCAAACTGCAAAGCGGATCCAGGTTTCCCCACTTAGTTGAACCATCAGGTAAACATTGACAAAGACACTCAGAACTGGTAAAAATGGCAACATGGGAACCTACAAAACAGACATACGTAGGTCATAATCATAGGTTGGAAGTAGCTTCCTTTAAAAATGTATCTTTGACCTTGGTTTGACATACTGTAGATGAACCATGATTTTTCTAATACATTATAAAGTACTGAGATGGGATTCTATTTAAAGTGTAATTTATATCCTATTATATTGTATTCAAAATCTAGAAAATGGAAACAAAACAATTTGACTATCTTCATCAGAAATAAATGCCTATCAGAAGTCAGCTCCAGTGAAGTAGTAATTGATTTGCACAATTACCATGTTTTATGCACCTACCATGAAAGACACTTTTTTGCGAGTCTGAGGTTGCCGCCAGACAACGAGGAGACACACAATAAACACCATCAGACACACAGCAAGCAGGCCAAGGATCCAAGACTCCATAGCGAGCACAGCTTCCCCCTTATACGTGGTGAGTGTGCTCACAATACATACTACGAAAGCTGGAGAAATAAAAAAGTTAACACCTTTGTTAAAAAGAACTGTCATTTCTCCTCAAATTATCAACAATCTGACTGACAATATGCATCTTTGCAGTGGCTTATGGATTTTGGATGGTGATTAATGGGTTTAAAAATCCATGTTCAATTTACGGTCCCTGGCACTGGTTTTAGTTAGGGCAGGGAAGTATGAAACAAACTCCACTTTCACTTTGGCTGAATGATGTCTATGGCAGGCAACTAGAATTGAATAGTAGCTCCTGAACTCAGGGACCTATCAAAAGTTTTAAAAAAAATAAAATAAAATAAAAAGATTTGCATAGGAAACAGAAAAATGTCATTTAAAGTTACTTGCTTTTTAGGCTTCTGCTATTAACTTGACTGTGTGACAGCTGAAAGCCTTCAAATATTTTTCCTAAACTAGAAGTAGAGACAGCACCAAAATACACTAAAATGAAATTAGTAAATTAATCTTTATTGAATGTCCTTTCACAACATCCTTTCATATGGATTAAGAGTTGACATTTTTGTAACATGTTTCCATACTGCACACACACTGCTACGTACTTATGACGCTGACAGCAATGTTCACCACAGTGGAGGACTGCTCTGTCGGCAGCATGGAGGGGTTGAGCACAGTCTGCAGACTAAATCCTCCTTCTTTAAGCATGGCCAGTTGGGATTCTGACTCCGTCAATTCCATTTCGCCGTCTTCTGAAGTGAGATTCTCTTTCTCGGGATTGCAGCTAGGCTTTGCATAAGATCCATCAGGCTGATATCTATGACATTAATATTAATAATATTAATAATATTAATAATAACTAGATGGTAACTTTACAAGTAAAGTTGTGGGGCTTGCTTTATTGGGAAAGTGGTCAAAGTAGCTGATTTGTGTCAAAAGTCATTGTTTACTAATTGTCTCATGCTTAGAATGTGCTATAATTTGAAATTTCTCAAAGTTCTATGACAGTTAATTCAACAGTGGGAAGTAGCCTACTGAAAGAAGTTGATGCGGTTACTAAAACAGCTTTACCTCTTGATTGGTAGACACCATTCCTGTTTTGATTTCATATTTGAATAGCTGAGAAGTAGAGGAAGATTTCATTTGCTCTAAGTATTTGTCTAACTTGTTGGGAAAGTGGTCAAAACGGCAGTTATTTCTAAAAGTTCACAGAAAATGTAGTTGGTGCGGTTACTAAAACAGTGTTACCAGCATAGTGACTGCCAGTACAGACCCTAAAAGAGACAGTCGAGATTCACTGAATAATTGAAGGGGTGTCACATGAGTGCTTCATTCTTATTCACTAAAGGGAAACCTGTTAATTGCTTTGCTTTATTCAAAAACACATATTATTTATAAATACATGCCTTACCTGAGGATGAGCACACAGGCTGCTACCAGGGAATAAGCCAAAAGGGTTCCAATAGACATCATGTCAACAAGGGCTTTGAGGTCAAACAGGAATGCCATCACCGCTGTCAAGTGCAAGGGAAATAAACTGGTCAATAGATCAGGCTTTTTATGTCCCAGATTTATAAAGCATGTGTCAGCATTGACATCCAAACAAACCAGAAAGTACAGTCATGCCCGCCCCCGAGGGTATAAAGGACTGCACGCACATATCTCAGCTTCGTTTTTCCTTCAAACATGCTGCAATCATGGACACAGTGACCTTGAAGGTTAATGGTTACATTTCTATTTCAGGGAACCAAGGTTATGATAATAACCTAAGGTTCCCTTTCAGGTAGAAATGTAACCATTACTGAATGGGTCAGTATACCCAAGCTGTCGCAAGGGCAAGATTGCCACACAACCGGAATGCTACAAGGCTAAGTCGAGGCTGCTTTGTGCTTTACCGTTCGGAACCCCAGCCCTTAACGCTAGTTCCAAACCAGGGTTTTGAGGATCCACGACATTCAGTCTATAGAACCTAGTAAAGGTATGGGGAATAGCCCACACCGCTGCATTGCAAATATCCTTGACAGATGCACCCTGGAATAAAGCCCATGAAGTTGCCATGCCCCTGGTGGAATGGGCAGTGAGCTTCTCTTCAGGGGGGCAAGTTGGCTCACTCGTAGGCAGTCCTGACTGTGTCTGCTATCCATTTGGACAACCTCTGCTTAGACTGGGTTTTACCATGTGACTTCACCCCATAGCAGACAAAAAATTGTTCGGACTGCCTCCATCTTACATCCTGTCAACATAATACGCTAGGGCCTGCACTGGACAGAGCCTATGGAGCTGCCACTCTGTCAGACTGGAAAGGTGGATGGAAAGCCTCCAATTCCACAGACTGGTTGACATGAAATGCTGAGATAGCAATAAAGCAAGATTGGTACGGAGTGTAACCTTTGTCCTGGCTTCTGCAAAAGTTAAGCAGGCTTTCACAATTGAGAATGCCTGCATCTCACTCACCCGCTTTGCGGAGGTGATTGCAACAAAGAAAGGCGCTTTGAGAGAGCTCCTTTCAAAAATTGCCCCACCAGGAAGTGAGCTCCTGGGGAGACCGAGTCAATTTTGACATGGCAAGCTGAAATTGCTGCCAGATAGACCTACCGGACGTACATAAGAACATAAGAAAGTTTACAAACGAGAGGAGGCCATTCGGCCCATCTTGCTTGTTTGGTTGTTGTTAGCTTATTGATCCCAGAATGTAATCAAGCAGCTTACTGAAGGATCCCAGGGTATCCGCTTCAACAACATTACTGGGGAGTTGGTTCCAGACTCCCACTATATATATATATATATGAAGAAATTTGCACAAAACTCGCAGAAACTGTGGTTCACCAGTGCCTCCTTTGCATGCTCTGGCATTAAAAACACAGGCATTATACAAGTAGTAATGCAGTGTACAGTAATAATGTACAGGTGCTGCCTCAGTCTACTTAAAAACAGCAATAGGGCTGTTCATGACTGGGGATGTAAGCACCGGGTGGTAGCGGGTCGGAGACTGTAGCACTGGGTCAGTACGGTACGGTACTGGGTCAGAACTACCGGTTCGCAGTTACCACGGGTAGAACTGTACAGGGATGCCCACCTGTGCAGGCTACTGGCAAAACCACTCTGTCAGTACTCACAGGAGACTAAGGGAAGCCTGCTTGTTAGAATGAACTAACAGCCCTCGTAATGGTGATGCAAAAGCTGTCACCAAAACGGCTTCAAGATGCTGTGGTTGAGATTGCAAGCAATCACAACCGAAGCAACCTCTTGGTCCTGCGCAGCGGTGCTGAGCCGAGCAGCTGCTGTCACTACACGTGTGCCGCAGCTTAAGTCTCTGTGAAAACAGAAAAGCAGAATGAGAAAAGAAAAATATTTCTCAACCGAATATAGTAATAACAATTACTTTTAATTGTACAAACAATCTCGTAATTTTAGCCGAAGCCAAAACGAGAATAAAATAACTGCAGCAGGGGGAGAGCACAAAGCCAGCCGACTTACGTTGGTTGATCCCTGGTATGGAGCGACTCAAGCCCCTGGCTTCATGTGGGGCACAAGGCTGCAGTGGGATGTAACAAACAACAGGCTGTAGTGCACAAATACGCGTAATACAGCGGTTATTTTTAATATCATATATAATTTGTGTAAAAACACAATAAATGTGAAAAACTATAACAGAAAAAGTAACAAGTACTTATCTGAATAGGCTCTCCTGTCAGGTCAGTTCTTGAAAAGAAAAATTGCGCTGAGATCTGTGCAAGCAGTCCTTTATACCCTCAGGGGCAGGCATGACTGCGTCACAGGCTTGGTTGAGCAACTTTGTTATATCTTATTCAGGTTTCAGTAAATACCCATTTGGAAATGGTTACATATCGTACTTGAAAGGGATCCACAATCCACCCCATAAAAAAAAGGTTTTCCAATGTCATGCATGAATGTGTTTTAAGATTCAATAATGTTTTGCATGTAACATTGGTTATTAAAAAAAACAACAAAAAAAAAAAACTACTGATTTATGACATTAAAAGACAATAACCCTTAAAACACAGTTCATGAATACCATAAACTCTATGTAACACAACACAAGTACTACAGTAAATCGAATTAAGGGTGCAAATTAAATCTGGTCAATCATGCGAATGTACATGTACTGTAAATGAACTGCATGGTGACAACCAAGGCTCAACTTGTATGATCTGGCATTGAGGGGTTGTTTGAAGATCTATATTGCAATGTATCACAGAATTTTTTTTTAAATCAGAAACAAGCACCAAAGTAACTAGGTATGCTTGGTTTTACAAATTAAAGAAATCTCAAGAACTGATTAATTTTACATTCAATTATTATTATTATTATTATTATTTGTTTATTTAGCAGACGCCTTTATCCAAGGCGACTTACAGAGACGAGGGTGTGTGAACTATGCATCAGCTGCAGTCTCACTTACAATAAGTCTCACCCGAAAGACGGAGCACAAGGAGGTTAAGTGACTTGCTCAGGGTCACACACATCATGTGGAGTAGTGGTTTGGGCTCTGGGTCGTGGGTTCAATCCCAAGTGGGGGACACTGCTGCTGTACCCTTGAGCAAGGTTCTTTACCTAGATTGCTCCAGTAAAAACCCAACTGTATAAATGGGTAATTGTATGTTAAAAATAAATAAATAAATAATGTTATATCTTGTAACAATTATAAGTCGCCCTGGCTAAGGGTGTCTGCTAAGAAATAAGTAATAATAATAATAATTAATTTAAGGCTACTAAACTGAGCAATTTCACATATTACTTTTGCATGTATTCTGGTATTTTCATCAATATCATGCTACAGTACTTCTTTTTAAGCAGTGCAATTTTTTTGCTTAAATGCTGCTTTAATGTTAAAAGCAATTAATCAGTTTGCAGGACTTTGTATTGAAATCAAGCATAGATACTCATTGCCATAAATTACTCTTACCGCCTTACAGGGAAAAAGCATTTCATAGCTGCATGCACACTGCACAAGATCGGACTTTCCCTGCATGCAAACAGTCTTGTTGCAGATGCAACCTGTACATCCTCAGGGGCTTACCAGCAGTGGAACCTGCTGCCAGTGTGGCAGCAACTGGCGTCTGACGTTTACTCACTTTGGAAAGAAATCGGAATAGTAAGCCATCTCGTGCCATGGCAAAGAGAATGCGGGGCAAAGGGAACATGGAACCCAACAGGCTAGAACAGAAGATTCACAGTTCAAATGCATACAACAAATAATTGTCCTATTGCACATTTCAGCAAATGTGAAACTGAAATAATAAGCTGTCGAGAAAACTAAGCAGGTCAGGCATATCTAAAAAAAAATAAAAAGTTTTCTCAGTTTTCCTTTTTCAGTTTCACATTTACTCCCATTGAACATGAGCTAAACCACATTGTTCTTCATTACAACATTCCCTCAGAAATCTCACCTGCGACAACACCGGAGGCCATTGTTGCAATTACTGGGGTCTTCGTCTTAGGATTGATTCGGGCTAACACTTTGAAAAGCACCCCATCCTCTGCCATAGCATAGATAACACGAGGCATTGGGAAAATGGAACCAAGCAGACTGGGTGAAGAGCAGAGACATGCAAATGTGGCAAAAGTTAGAGGCAAACTTACAGTACTTGCAAGGGGGTACTATAGAGAATGGAAAGCAAGAAACATCAGTCCTTTTTTGTTTGGCTACATTGTTTGGTACAAAAGTGTCAATTTAAATGGTCACAAGGTTAATTAAACGTTGATGAGGGGTTAAATATAAACAAGTATAGATGCTTATTCATGTGAATAACTAACGTTTGGTTATTATCATAACCCTGGTACCCTGAAATAGAAATGTAACCATTACCGTATGGGTATTTACTTCCTGAAGACACGAAAACTGAATACTGTTTACGAAAGCTGCTCAGCGAGCCTGTGCATTCCCGAGGACACAAAAGGACTGCGCTCACAGATCTCAGTGTACCATTGCCGTCGCAAGATTACAGAATGACTGGAATGCTTCAAAGCTAAGCCAAGAAGCTGCCTAGTGCTTTACGATACAGAACCTCAGCTTCTATGCCTGTGTTGTAAGGGTCGACTGGGAAGCTGCCCTTAACACTCTAGTTCCACAACCAGGGTTTTGAGGATCCACGACATTCAGTCTGTAGAACCTAGTGAAAGTATGGGGAGTAGCCCACACCGCTGCATTGCAAATGTCTGTACGGACAAGCACATGTCTCCCTCAAATCTCCTGCAAAAATGCCTGCAAGGCCAGGTAAACTGTTTGCAGCTCTAAAATATTAATGTGGAGACCCTGCCAAGGGGGGTTCCACACACCTTCCACACCTCGGCCATTCCACACAGCGGCCCAGCCCAGGCTGGATGCGTCCGTGGTGACGACCTCCCTTCTGGTGACACTGCACAGCGCTAAGCCTAGGCGTAGATGGGCCGGCTGTTTCCACCAAGAGAGCGCCTTTAGACAGTGGTGGGATACTGTCAATAGGTGGTCGCGGTTCAACATGGGCTGAAAAACCTGTTGTTGAACCAGGCCTGCAGAGGGCACATGAGGAGGAGACCCAATGGAAGGGTCGGGGAAGCTGTTGCCATCAGGCCCAGAAGTTTCTGGAACATCACTACCGTGAGCGCTATGTTGGGCTTAAAGCGCTCCAGACAGGCAGCTATTCTGTGCACTCTACCATCCGACAGAGTGGCCAGCATGGCCCTGGAGTCCAAGCACACTCGTAGATAGGAGGCTGTCGTGGAAGGCATGAGCTGGCTCTTCACATGATTCACCATAAGGCCCAACTGTTGAAGGTGGCTGGTGATTGTAGTCACGCCCCAAAAGGGAGGGCAACGTGCTTGAACTGCAGTGAATAGACGGTTTCAACGGTAGTAAGCACCACTACTGTGGTGCCCTGACGCCAGTAGTCCAGATGGCTCCCTAAAAAGGGGCCCTGGGCCTGTGCCAGCAAATTCCTAAGGCTGCTGCTCAGCCTGTTGGTTAGCCTGCGGCTTCTGTCTCTGCGCAGGGCAGCGGAACTTATTAAAGCCTCTGTGACGAGCAGCCGCGGATCGGTTCCGAACATCAACTCTGGCAGTGGGTGCAGCCGGCTGTACAGGTCTTTGAGGCTGCTGGAGCCTAGGGCGCCAGTTTGCCGCTGGTTTACGTACTGGAGGTGGTCGTTTGGGAAACAGGCGAACCAGCTCCTTAGTGGATTCCTGCATGCGGTGACAGCACTGCAGCATCTTGTACACCGTGGGACAAAACTTATGCACTGGAGAGATCGGGGCGTCCAACAGCGGTGCTTTGTCCCTGTCAGGCACGCGTGTCTGGGAAAGCCAAAGCTGCCTACGTGCAGCTACCAGCACAGCCAGGTTTCTACCTATAGACTGTCCGTTGAGCTTGGACACATGGAGCAGGTTCTTGTTAACCAGTCACAGCTCACCTAGCTGTTGTGGCAATGGCCTGTGGTTCCTTGAAAGGGACCGCAGCAAATGTGACTGGTAGGCTGTTATAATTGCCTAGCCGTGCAGAAATAAACTCTCTCTTGAGGATCACTTCAGAAACCCGACACTGCTTGCTAGGGCAGGCAGCGTCCTTAGAAAGGAGTGCTAAATTAGGCACCTGGAGGTGGTAATAGAAGCTTCAACTGGCAGAAAATGGACCAGGCCCAGAGGGGCACAAAAGCTGTGATTAGTCAGTGCCTCCTTAGTGCGATTTCCATCCATTTATCGAGAGAGTTTATAAGCTACTTGGTAAAATTGCTACAAAAATAGTAGCGGCATACAGTGCTGAGAAAAAGTTTGTGAACCCCAATGATAATTATGGAAATTACATAGTTTTACCATGATAGCCTTCTTGAATCAAAACCAGTCTTTTCTTAAATATCCAATAGGGTTAATATTAGCCAATTCCATGTCTTTTGAAAAAAAATGATGTATGAATTAGACAAACAATGAGTAATTAAGATTCAGGGTATGTGAAAAAGTAAGTGAACCCCTGGTTTTATCAGCTCAATTAAGGGGATAATTAGAATCAGGTGTTTAAATAATTAGGTAGATCTTCAGGGGTGAGTTTGGGAGGCCCCACCCTATAGAAAGATCAGAAACTTTGTGAGTTTGGTCTTCACCATACAGGTGTGTGGAAACATGTCATGCCATGATCAAAAGAAATCTCTGAGCACCTCAGAAAAACAGTTATTGATGCTCATCAGTCTAGAAAGGGTTACAAAACCATTTCTAAGGATTTGGGGCTCCACCAATCCACTGTCAGACAGTCTACAAATGGAGAAAGTTCAAGACCACAGTCACTCTACCCAGGAGCGGTCGTCCTACCAATATCTCTCCAAGAACAAACCGGAAAATCATCAAGGAAGTCACAAAGAACCCCAGAGTAACATCCAAGGATCTGCAGGCCACTCTCGCCTTGGCTAATGTGAGTGTTCATGACTCAACTATCAGAAAAAGTCTGAACAAGAATGGTGTTCATGGAAGGGCAGCCAGGAGGAAACCACTGCTCTCTAAAAAGAACATTGCTGTCCGTCTGAAGTTCGCCAAAGAGCTTATAGATGATCCACAAGATTTCTGGAACAATGTTCTCTCTACAGACAAGTCAAAGGTAGAACTTTTTGGCCTCAATGAGAAATGTTATGTTTGGCGAAAACCAAACACTGCGTTTGAACACAAGAACCTCATCCCAACCGTCAAGCATGGTGGTGGGAGTGTGATGGTTTGGGGCTGCTTTGCTGCCTCAGGACCTGGATGGCTTGCCATCATTGACACAACCATGAATTCTGCATTGTATCAGAAGATTCTAGAGGAGAATGTCAGGCCATCCATCTGTGAGCTGAAACTGAACCGAAAATGGGTCATGCAGCAAGACAATGATCCTAAACATACAAACAGATCTTCAAAAGAATGGCTGCAGAAGAAGAAATTCCGCATTTCAGAATGGCCAAGTCAAAGTCCAGACCTAAACCCCATCGAAATGTTGTGGCAGGATCTGAAGCAAGCTGTCCATGCAAGGAAGCCCTCAAATGTCACCGAGTTGAAGCAGTTCTGTAAGGAGGAATGGGCCAAAATTCCTCAAAACCGATGTGAGAGACTGACCAACAGTTACAGGAAACACTTAGTTGAAGTCACTGCTGCTGAAGGGGGTGACACCAGTTACTGAATCTAAAGGTTCACATACTTTTTCACACATGAATATTGAATGTTGAATCATTTGTGGATAAATAAATTTTGAAAAAGTATCATGTGTTTGTGTCATTTGTTTAATCAGGTTATCTTTATCTATTATTAGGACTTAGATTAAGATCTAATAACATTTTAGGTTTGAAATATGTGAAAATCCTAAGGGGTTCACAAACTTTTTCTCGGCACTGCGAATTCCCTGTGACGTTTCGTGATGTCATAGCCCTATTTGCATGTGTCACTACGTTTTCAGGTTATTCGCAAGAAATATACTCACTAGATGATTCTACTGAGTTTAGCTCTTAAAAAAAATAAAAAAAATAACCATGGCCCTGTTCCACATATGCAGTTCACAAAACCAGCAATAAAATGTACATCCCGTATGGGAAAACTGAACCCGCAGTGAGTGTGAAAAATTATGTAAATAAGTGTTGCATGCGTAAAAGGTGCTTACAAAGAGGGTATAAAACCTGCAGCATTGTTTTCACAAATTTTTCCACTAGTTTAGTTTAAAGGTTGCTTATTCTATTTCTGCTCTTTTGTTAGAAGTCTTCCAATTTTGTGTAGCACAGTGTAGGCTACTAGGATGCACACTACTAAACTGCATAAGCAGAAAGAAAAAAACAGCTGTACTATAAAGCCATTTAAAAAGTAAGTGTGCATATAATGTATATGCGTATAATGTATGTGTGTGTATGTGTATGTAACTATATATATACAGTACTGTGCAAAAGTTTTAGGCAGGTGTGAAAAAATGCTGTAAAGTAAGAATGCTTTCAAAAATAGACATGTTAATAGTTTATATTTATCAATTAACAAAATGCAAAGTGAGTGAACAGAAGAAAAATCTACATCAAATCTATTTGGTGTGACCACCCTTTGCCTTCAAAACAGCATCAATTCTTCTAGGTACACTTGCACACAGTTTTTGAAGGAACTCGGCAGGTAGGTTGGCCCAAACATCTTGGAGAACTAACCACAGTTCTTCTGTGGATTTAGGCAGCCTCAGTTGCTTCTCTCTCTTCATGTAATCCCAGACAGACTCGATGATGTTGAGATCAGGGCTCTGTGGGGCCATACCATCACTTCCAGGACTCCTTGTTCTTCTTTACGCTGAAGATAGTTCTTAATGACTTTCGCTGTATGTTTGGGGTCGTTGTCATGCTGCAGAATAAATTTGGGGCCAATCAGATGCATCCCTGATGGTATTGCATGATGGATAAGTATCTGCCTGTACTTCTCAGCATTGAGGAGACCATTAATTCTGACCAAATCCCCAACTCCATTTGCAGAAATGCAGCCCCAAACTTGCAAGGAACCTCCACCATGCTTCACTGTTGCCTGCAGACACTCATTCGTGTACCGCTCTCCAGCCCTTCGCCAACAAACTGCCTTCTGCTACAGCCAAATATTTCAAATTTTGACTCATCAGTCCAGAGCACCTGCTGCCAATTTTCTGCACCCCAGTTCCTGTGTTTTCGTGCATAGTTGAGTCGCTGGCCTTGTTTCCACGCCGGAGGTATGGCTTTTTGGCCGCAAGTCTTCCATGAAGGCCACTTCTGACCAGACTTCTCCAGACAGTAGATGGGTGTACCAGGGTCCCACTGTTTTCTGCCAATTCTGAGCTGATGGCACTGCTGGACATCTTCCGATTGCGAAGGGAAGTAAGCATGATGTGTCTTTCATCTGCTGCAGTAAGTTTCTTTGGCCGACCACTGCGTCTACAGTCCTCAACGTTGCCCGTTTCTTTGTGCTTCTTCAAAAGAGCTTGGACAACAATCTGGAAACCCCTGTCTGCCTTGAAATTTCTGCCTGGGAGAGACCTTGCTGATGCAGTATAACTACCTTGTGTCTTGTTGCTGTGCTCAGTCTTGCCATGGTGTATGACTTTTGACAGTAAACTGTCTTCAGCAACCTCACCTTGTTAGCTGAGTTTGGCTGTTCCTCACCCAGTTTTATTCCTCCGACACAGCTGTTTCTGTTTCAGTTAATGATTGTGTTTCAACCTACATATTGAATTGATGATCATTAGCACCTGTTTGGTATAATTGTTTAATCATACACCTGACTATATGCCTACAAAATCCCTGACTTTGTGCAAGTGTACCTAGAAGAATTGATGCTGTTTTGAAGGCAAAGGGTGGTCACACCAAATATGGATTTGATTTAGATTTTTCTTCTGTTCACTCACTTTGCATTTAGTTAATTGATAAATATAATCTATTAACATGTCTATTTTGAAAGCATTCTTACTTTACAGCATTTTTTCACACCTGCCTAAAACTTTTGCACAGTACTGTATATATATATATATATATATATATATATATATATATATATATATATATATATATATATATATATATATATATATAGTTACATACACATACACACGAATGCCGACATTATTTCTTAGTTTGTGTTATTATTGCGTACATCTGAAATGATACTAAATAATACTGACAGTCCTCTCATTTACAAATTGCAGTCGGGGTGGGGGGAGGGGTGTTTACTGATTTATTTTAAATTAATATCTTTAGCAAAAGGTGACACAATCAATAAGATTTGCTTGTGTGACTTTCAGGCAAATCAGCGCATTTTTGGCAGTGACCCGATAAAAAAAATAAAAAAAAAATACAAATACTTCTGATTGGTTTATATTTGGGGAACCCCCCGATACTGTCCATATATGGATAGTATTCATCACATGATTTGAATTAAGGTATAATATGATTCAGAGGGATTCCCTAAAACAGTCAGGGAGCAGACTACTTGTTTGTAGAAAACAAATTCATGATTTCAAAAGTACAGTTTAATAACATAATACACATTCAAACAACTCACACACTAGGAAATTAAGTTTCTACCATTTATGTATCAGTAGTCTAAAAAGGTCAATTTCTTTAACATTAAAAAAATAAAAATAATAATAAATAATATATATATATATATATATATATATATATATATATATATATATATATATATATATATATATATATTACTGCTAAAACGGTGGTTTTATTGGTAATTTAAAAAAAAAAAAATTTAATTTATGGGTAGAAACTTTGAACTTAAACTTATCATCAGAGCACGCGCATTAAACAATTTGACGTCACTGGAATGGCGAGGAGGGCGCTAGGACCAGAAACACGCTTGTTACGGTTTGCCATGCAAGTGTCAAATAAAATGTCACTGCGAGTAAAAAATAAAACCACCTCTAGCGAGCAAGCTTGTCATACGAGTAAAAACATCTTAAAAGTTGGCTTAAACCGTTTTCCATAGCGTTTGTCGCATATATTTTCTTTTTCGCATAAGTTTTATCGAGCTTAAAAGTTGGATGGAAAAAGCCCTCTTGGCATGCTCTGGCCTCAGGCAGGAAGAGCACCTGCCATGCTTATCTTCAATAGGCAGACTGGCCTTGCATGTCTCACAGGGATAGAACCTGGGCACGATGCAAGGAGAAAGCAATTTAGTGTACAGATATAGTTGTGCAGGTGCTGCCTCAATCTGCTTACAGATATCGACCGGGCGCGTCAAAACCCGAACGGGACCGGTTTGGTACCAGACTGGTGACTTGAGCTCCGGTTGGTAGCAGACTGGAACGGGATCGGTTTGAAACTGGTTTGGTGTATTTGACACCGGGTCGGTACTGGTTCAGGACCAGTGCAGTACTGGTTCGGAACCTGGTTGGCACTAGGTTGGTTCGTTACCAGTTTGGTGGTTTTTGCACCGGGTCGGTATTGGTTCAGGGACTGCAGCACTGGGTAGATGGCTCTAGCACCGGGTTGGTACAGTACCGTGTCGAAAACCTGACTGATACCAGGTCGGTTTGGTGACTTTAGCACCACATCGGAACCTGGTCGGTCCGGGATGGTAACCTTGGTCCTGATTTGGTATCTGTACCTGGTCGAGAGAGGGTCGGTGACATTGGTACCGGTTCGGTATGGGTCCACTGGTTCGCATCATCATGGGTGGCATCGTACAGGGATGCCCACCTGTAAGAGCCACGGGCAAAACCACTCAGTCAGTACCACACACAAGACTGAGGGAAGCCTGCTTGTTAGAATGGACTAACAGCCTTCGCAATGGTGATGCTAAAAAGCTGTCACCAAAACCAAGATACTGTGGTTGAAATTGCTTAAAGCAACAACAACCAAAGCAAGTATCTCAGTCCTGCGCAGTGCTGCTGAGCCCAGCAGCTGCTCTTGCTGGATGTGTGCTCACAGCACCACGTTGCAGACAGGCCTGCGCCTAGAATCTGTAAAAGAACAGAAAACACACAAAGAGAAAATACTTTCTCAATAAAAACCAGTAATTAAACAATTACATCAATAATATAAAACATCTCGTATGGTGCTAAAAAGCAAAAACGAGAAATAAAATATGCTCCAGCCGGAGCTATGCAGCCTTGAGGGAGAGCACAAAGTCAGCCGAGTTGCTGGATCGAGACGCTGGCTTAACACGGGGTGCAAGGCCGCAGTGGGATGCAACAAACAACAGGCTGGAGTGCACAAATTATGCGTAATTAGTAAAAACTATTACAGCAATTATTTTAATATCACAGACAATTTGTGTAAAAGCAAAATAAATGTGAAATATATACAGATAGAAGCAACAATGAACTTATCTGAACAAGGCTCTCCAATCAGGTCAGTTTTGAAAGGAAAAATGGCGCCGAGATCTGTGAGCGCAGTCCTTCTGTGCCCTCGGATTTGGGCCATGACTGTGTCACAGGCTCGCTGAGCAGCTTTGGTGTACAATATTCAGGTGTCGGGTCTTTATGAGGTAAATACCCATACGGTAATGGTTACATGTCGTCCTTGAAAGGGTTGTATTAGGAATTCATACATAATTAGATTTCAATTACAAACATTTTTTTATATATATAAAAATAGTGTTACTAATATGTAGCCAAAGAAAAACAAATGTGCAAGCCCCATACCAGTTGAAAGCAGTAGCATTACCTTTTCCGTAAACATTCAAGCAAGCCAGAACTGCTGTATTTTTCTATTTCCTCCTATCAAATTTTTGTTAATAAATAAATAAATAAATAAATAAATATGTACCTGGCAAACTAACCCCAAACATGTCTAGCATGCATCATGCACATGCTTTGAAATTAGCCCAGTATATAAATGTACAGATACAGTACGTACATTTATTTGCACTGAGGGTGACCAATCATTGAAACATAACAGTACAGAACTAAACATTTAGTTGACATCAAATGTTTATGGAACAATAAGAAACCTCTTGTTTAAAGTCTGAAATACAGTTTTATCCTCAGATAAACCTTTTGTTACTAGTATTCTAACTTTAGTACATATACCAGGGGTGGCCAAACTTCCTGACCCTGCGAGCTGCATACCAAAATTTCCATATAGTCGAGAGCCGCAAGACACGAACTGTGAAACATGAAATGTTTGCGAGAGAAAAACATTTTAAATACTAGCATTGTTTTACTTTTTTTTTTTTAATTCTCTCGAACACAGAATCTGGATGGAAGCAAAATACACAAGAACATGGGACAGAACGATGCAGAGCCTACTCAACTCTGTGTCATTTTTATTGTACTGTATTGAACTGTAAATGTGACACTGTGGTGTTTTTCCATTATTTCTTTTTATACTGTATGTATTATGCACTTTAAATAAAATAGTCAGTTATTATGAATCAAAATACGATAACTGATCTGATTTCACCAAAAACACCACATAAAAAAGACACATTTATGTAAGGATTCTTTTTTGACAAGCCCTGCCCTTGAAGATCTGAATCTAGGTTAAAAAAAAAAAAACATTTTTTTGTATGACTGCTGCGTGTATTAAATACTGTTGAGCTTTGTGGATGACAAATGCACTGTATTTATTTTGAAAGTGATTACAGTACCTGCTCATGACGAGACATAAGATATGTAAATATAATATACATATATTTTAGACTGCTGAGGCGTGCTTTTAAAAGAGATTTGTTTTTATAATGACGTTTGCGGCTACTCGTCTTGTACAGACTACAGTGTGTAAGCGATTTGTTGCAGATGAGACAAAAAGGTTTACCACTGTTTCAGTGAAAGCAAAGTCTTCCTCTCATTCTGGCTTAAAGCCTCATACTTCTGTTTATTACTTGTCGAGAGTTTGCTCAATGCCATTGTCTCCAGGAAACAAACAAACACTTGATTCAAAATTATGAAACTGACTTTCAATTGCACATCCGGTTTTCAATCGAGGCGATCAAAATACGCATGCACAAGCGTGCGGTGTCGAAGGTCATCAAGTGACGAAATGTGCAGTGAACATGCAGGCTCAAAGAAACAGAAGAGAGGGAACAGGAGAGAAGAAAGAATAATTAACACGAATGAATACAGAGAACACAAATAATAAACTTGTGTTTATTTTTACTTTCTTTCTTTTCATTGTTTTGTTTATTATTTTTTCTCCAGTTCATTCGAGCTACACAGTGCGAGTCACCCAGCATTTCACTGGGAACCGCACTTAAACTGCCCGGAAGCCACCGTTTGGTCACCTCTGATATATAGTATTAACTGCAGATTAAATTAAAATTAAAACATATCCAATTTTTTTCTTTCTTTTTTTTTTCTTTATCACACCAAAAGGCTTGAACAGTAATAGTAGAACTTGTAATGGCCAAACTTGGATAACAAAGACTGTTACCTTGGTATTATGTATGGTGAAATGTTATGTTTTTGAAGTAGCTACAATCTTCTTAATGTTTGTTTTTAAAATCTCATTTTAAAATCACAATAAAAGTTCCACTATTTTGTCACAACCCCCATAAAGATTGTGTTCCAACATGTCACAAAGCACATTAACTGTAAAAAAGGACATACCCTCAACTCTATGATGCTTACAGATACAATACATGTGAATCCAGTAAGAAGTGCAAGTGATTTCCTCACCTGGTTGACAAAGCACAGAGGGATCCCACTGCCACCACAAACTTTGCAGGACCCCAGCCAACATACTCGAAAGCAACAGGGAGAGGGCTCTTCTCATCCAGGAGGTAGTATGGCATCATAAGGGTCAGTGCTGCAGAGACCCCGAAGTAGGCCAGGAAGCAGACTAGCAGGGAGGTGACAATCCCAATAGGAATCGCTTTTTGAGGGTTCTTCACCTCTTCACCTGAAATTATACCATGGGAGGAACATTATCACATTATCCGCTTCAACTTATAACCTCCTCAGGCCCCATATTTTTTATGGATTTTTTTGTTTTGTTGGTGCTGAGGAAATCTAGAATGAGTGTTGCCTTCACCTAGATTCTAGGTCCCAGCACCAAAAAAAATCTACTGTATGATTTTTAATAAAAATAGCAAAATCCATTTAAGTAGATAAAGGGACTAAGGAGGATGAAACATCACGTTGGCAAAATCACACACAGAAAAGTACATTACATATTAAAAATCGGATAAAAGTTTCAGTTCCGAGGAAAACAAATATCCAATACAATATAAATAAGAAAAACCCTATCTATGGGTCCTTCCATTGTGTTGTCTCCAACCAGTAGGACTACAAGACTCAAGGTTTTAGTACACTTTTTATGTTAGCAGTACACACATTTGAATAAACAGTTTAAGCAGCTAGAACAATACCCAGTGTTATATTTTATATTTCCCTACTTCTGAAGTAAAATATTACTTTTACATAGTGCTACAGCATCTCAAAGTGCTTTGCAAAGCCAGTGGAGTGCAGCAAGTTGAAGGTAAACACAGACACCATTCTGCACTTTGCAACATCTCACACACAGTTAATGTTAGTCTTCAATTTCTGCAGTACAAAAGCAGTGTAAAACATGCAGTGGACAGACTGTAAATTAAAAGTGAATGCGTCCTACTCACTGGTCTGCCAAGTAAATGTGGGCACAGTGCAAACGCCTATCTGCCAGCACTTTAAATGAAAAGCTTTTGATTTTTTGTTTTTATCAAACAGACATTTCAAACATATTTACATGGCTTGTATGTTTATAAATCAACATGGAAATAGAAAATCAAGCTATTTCTACAGTTGTGTGAAGACACACACTGCGCAGTATATTCTTAAAGAGGCACATATGTACTTGTTGGTGTTCAGCCTCTCTCTTTCACAGAACTGACCTGTTGTTGCGATGCAGTCAAACCCAACAAAGGCATAGAAGCAGGTAGCAGCTCCAGCCAGCGTTCCTTCAAAACCAAAGGGCATGAAACCACCAACACCATATGCACTGGTGACATTACCTGCCAACGACAGGTTTCTAAGAAAACAGAATTGAAATACACAAGTCCTGAGTATTATTAAACAGTAAAAAAAAATACCATCACACTTTCATATTAAAATATACCATTTATTAGGGTTTTACAAATGAAAAAATACAGTTTGTGATTAATTGATTATTCTGTTTTATTTTAGATTTGTTTTGGTACCTACTTTAGTAAGGTAACATTAGTAGTAGTCTGTAACAGTGCAGTAGGTATAAAGATTCGTAGACCTATGAATCTGCACACTGTTTCGGTCCTGCAAGCTGGTGTACATGAGATTCACTGCATGCACCTAGAATGTTATTTACAGATATCATGTCACAGTACCTTGTCACTGCAGTAAAATTGATGAGGGCATCTTCTGTTATTTTCCAGTTCTCTGTATCTCCTTTCACAAAGCCAGCGATAATGACAAACATAAGAACTAGCACGTTGACAGCTGTGAATACTTTGTTGACCCAAGCAGACTCCTTCACACCAAAAGACAGCAGACCTTCAGAAGATTGAAACAATTATACATTAAAATAATATTTTAAGTTATTTAATAGTACAAGATACTACAAACCATAAACTTTATCCCAACTACAGCCCCATTTTGCTGGGATGCTTAGCTGCTTTTGGTTGAATCTAGATTGATGGAGCTGTCAGGTGAGTTTATGATAATTTTGTAGTTTTGCCATACAACTGTGAAAAGTAACTTAACAGTGTCTGGTAAAGCATTACATTTGGACTTTAGCTTTGGGCTCTTATGGCTGAAACAACACTGTAGGCTTTTACATACAATATAAACAAGTAACTAAAAAGCAGCTTGCCTCAGTAATCAAAGCAATCTAAAAAGGCCTGTGTTGAAGGAATTATTGTTCTAATTGTAAGTTCATTGGCATAATGCCTATTAATTACCCGTTGTCTTCTACTCTAAAAACTAGATTCCAAATAACATTAATAAAAATATATTTATATTCTGTACTACTGCTATAAGTTGTTCTACCCTGGTGTATATATGCTGGTGTTGTACAAATTTTAAAAGAAAAAAAAGCTTTTTTTTCTTACCTGATATTATCAGTATCAGACACACTGCGAAGAAATCTGGATATTCGGCTAGCCCAGGAGAGCTCATTCGGAAGTAGGTGCTAAAGAACCGACCAATTTGTTTACCCAGGAGTTCATCAAAAGTTCCACTCCATGCTCTTGCTACACTTGAAGTACCTTTGAAATAAAACAAGAAATGATTCATAGTCAATTTACAAACTAGTCAGAATCCAGGTGACCGAACAGAATCCCGCTAAATTTGTCAGCTAATGAACAGCAGGAGATGAATGCTGATGAGCTATTGCTAAGCCCCTCTTTCCAAATGACCCACTGAATAAACTCCCTTTTCTCCACTTTCCTAGCAGCCCCACACCTGCAAAGTACCGCCATAGTATGAATGCTATAGCAAAAGTGAAAATTACATGGGTTTTCAATGCTATTTCTTTTGTTGTGGGCTTGTAGAGACATGCATTATTTTACTGTATAATTTTGCTTAAAAATATACTATATATATTTATAAAACTATATCTTTTTTTAAGTGGAAAGTCAAAATGTCATAGTGCCAGATAACATCAATATATCACCTAACTTTAGCTGATTTGCCCTGATGAAACTTATGCAGCATATTATGTGTCACAATATCTAATTGCATTGCACAACACTGTTAAAATGGTGTGATTATTTTGTAAACTACTATGACTGCTATGGCCGAGACCACCAAATGTATTTCACTAGAAACCAAGATATTAACGCCAGGGACCCATGATCCTATTTCAGTTTCCACCACCCCTCCTAATCAATTACCACCAGAACTCTGCCCTAAGACCTTACCTATCACATATGACAGGATTAGGTTCCACCCGGTGATGAAAGCCCACAGCTCCCCAACAGTTACATAACTGTAGAGGTATGCAGAGCCTGTTTTTGGCACACGGGCACCAAACTCTGCGTAACAGAGTCCTGCCATGACTGAGGCCAGTGCAGCGATCAGGAAGGAGACGATGATGCTGGGCCCCGAGTTCCCCTTTGCCACTTCTCCAGCCAGCACGTACACCCCCGCCCCCAAGGTGCTCCCCACACCCAGGGCGATCAGGTCGACAGTGGACAGGCAGCGGCACAGCTTAGAATCCTCCAGACTGTCCATTTCCACGACCTTCCTCCGAAACAAACATTGTGCAAATGACAGCACAGACCTACAGCGAAACATGTTGGGCTACAAAAATCTGTAATGAAAAAGAAAAGATTGCTCTTATTTCAAATGGCCTTTGCTTGACTGAAATGACACACCTAGGTTTGTCCGTTTTTCAGGGGCATTTAATTGCAGCCAGTTTTACAACTTGGGGAGGCATTTAACCACAAGGTAAAAAGAAAAAAATCAGATTCTGTTAAGTTTCTTTCAGTTCTCTGTTCAACCCACCAGGGCACACTGCCTCCTTGTTGACCTTGGACAACAGTATACTGTATCTAGTATTTTGCTGAAAAAACTGCAATTAAAAACTATACTATTATAGAAAAAAACATTTTCTATGTTTTGTTGAATTAATATTACACTAGTGAACCTTCTAAAGAGTTTCTGCAGTTCAACAGAATAAATTGTACTGAAAAACGTTTGACCATGCATAATAAATACTGTTACAACACACCCATGCACTGTAAACTACTGAATAACTTCAGAGAAATGTCAAATAGCTACAGTACCTTTAAGCTAATAGACGATCTCTATCTATTGTATGCACATATTTATTTATGCATTTGCATGAAGCAATGTCCTCATGTGAATTCAGGTCTCTGAAGATCACCTATTCAGAAATGCTGGTAGTAGAGGGAGAGCAGCGTGTCGTGTGGGTTCTGTGCTTGATGTTATTTTCATAATGGGGGTGGAGGAGTAGCAGTGAAGGTGATTGGACACTGAGGGGAAACTGCAATGGGCTGTTTTAGCATGAGAAACATGCAACACATGGTGGGCTAATATTTCAGTTAGAAATCACATATTTTCCATAAGACCCTATTAAACTTGCTGGGGCAATACAAGCACAGTGATTAGCATCACTGACCTATAATGTAGGTACAGTATTTTATATATTCCAGTATCACATCTTATACCTTATAACCATTTATCCTGGATTCTTACTGGAATACTTTTAACTGTAACTTCTCTTTCTAAAGCTTAAACAATATGAGCTACTAAGAATTGAGCATGCTATTTGGCTTGTAGAGCAACAAACACTTAGCAAGCAGGTTTCAAGTGTGTGTGATTTGAATAATTTTGGGGAAAATATATATATATATATATATTTTTTTTTTTTGAGTACTCTTGCATAACACATTTTTAGTCTAGTACTGAAATGATACTTCAATGACTGGCATAGTAAAACTTGTGGGTTATTTATTTTACAGTTGTAATTGCTCCCATGAACAGTCTACTCAAATTATGTATAAAGGATAAGCAATAAACAAAGCAGGTCAAAGCCAGTGGGGTAGAGAGGCAAAACACACTCCTGGCTGTGGCATGTGCTTTCTGCAATTTAATTAACTGACCTCTAGTGTGTGTTCTCTAGTGGGGCATGAAACAAACTGAACAATCATGAGATCAGTCTGATTCTGATAAAGTAGAATACAGGAAGAGACAGGAAATTAAAATGTAGTTTAAAATGTAAGCATGACAGTGGGAATCCCACCGTGGGATACTGAATTTTTAAATGTTAGCAGGTGAAAATGAACGGTAAAGCTGGCTTAGACCTGAAAACAAGTTTTAAAAAGTACTAGTTTGCAATTTAGTTATTGTAAAAACATTCATTATAAAAAGCCTTTCAGCTATACAGTAAATATATGACTGTAGTGTGCAAAACTTCAACTTCAATCAAGGAATAATGCCCTAAACTGTACAAGCCAACATTTTATTGTGACTGTTTTGAATCATCTAAATGATACTACACACTTTCCATTACAGTAGATTACATCATTTCTGTTTAGAAATTGCAACATATGTATGGTGTGCACAATGTGCTTGAAAATAGGTCCATACTTTTGGAAGTTAGAAAATTGTGTGCGGTAGAAATGAACTTTGACAAAGCAGTGTTTTGCCAGTGGGTAAATGGCAGATCTGCAAGTTAATGCGCAAAACAAATTTGAAGGTGATTCACTGTGTCAGAAAGGACAATAAAATAACTTCTTTGGAAAAAGTTTAGATGAATATGTTAAGAGAGGAGGTGCTACAAACTGGTCCATTCCCAGCATGGTAGCTAATGTCTTGCTGCTGAAGTAAATATACAGTAATACGCAATTTATGACAAAAGAATAGTTAATAAACAACTCAAAAAACTTTAGAAGTCATGACTTCAAAAATCGACAGGAAAAAACAATAACAAACCAAGTTAAACACCAGAAATTCACTAGCTGGGTGAGCAAAGCAATGGTGTACATTTTTGTTAAAAAAGGTTTTACAGTATTTTGATGAAAGTTCAACAGTTAGGAGGTTGAACTTATGGACCTCTGGCTACCATCCAGGCACTTTACCATAACAGGTATTAAAAGATAAGCATACTATGATATAACAAAAATATTTCAAGGTAATTGTAACACTTTAACTAGGACATTGGGTTAACAAGCATTGGTACTTAAACACATTACCATTACCAACACAATCAAAGTTGCACTCCACATCTGCTCAGTTAAGTTTCTTTAGACAGTGGTTGCTCTGTTGGCTGAGGAAAATCCAGGACTACAACGACAGATATTTGGCTCACTGCTGCCTGCTGGGTGGGGAGAGTTGCCATGCAAGTCACAGGGAAGCCTTAGACTCAAGAAGAAAGATCTGAGCTTATCCCAGCAGTTCTTGCAGATGAGTCTCACCGTTAACATTTCATTTAACATTAGCTTTCATTCAAAATAATTATATGAGAACAAGTCCCTTTAGACCACCTCAGCAGGGGAACAAATACATTCATTATGTGGTCCTCCCACATGGTCATGTTCTGCCACACAGCAGTTAGGCATTAGTCCCACTTAGAACTGCCAGCAATGAACAGTAATGAGTGTGTAATAAATGCTGTGCTGCATAGGTTTCATTCTAGATGTGGATAGGAAAACAACAACCTCATCTATTGAACAACAATAACCTACAAATGTTATCCTTTAAGGCTATAAATAAAACATTCATTGTACCCTTAGATATCTTACTGTATGCGAAACTGAACAGAGTAAAAAACAAAACCTTTCCCAGATGCATATAGTCTAATGTCATATCAGATTGAATCATTTGTAAACGTGAAGTAAAATGTATGTATGCATCATTAATCTGCTCAGAGGTTGAAACAACATAGCAGTGAAATGGTTAATTTCTACTCATAACCTATACAAAAAAAAGAGAATACAGCTGTGTATCAACTGTAAATACACTCTACAGACAAGAGTGTGGTCTGTATCATTGATATTAAACAATAACTCCAAGATGAACTGTTGCATGACCTGTTACTTACACATTTAGAAAACAGGGTTTATATAACCCTGCACATATGAAGTCACTACCTCAAGGGATATAGTATGAGGCTTTGACTTGTTATGTTTTCAGGTTATTAATACAGTGTTAAAGGGCATCAATATTAACCATGGATCTCCAACCACAACATATTGAAAAGCATATCACAGTGTCACTATTGATACCCACTCCCACAGTATGTTATGAAATGCACTATATGATCAAAATGTTATGAACGTAAATTATAAACCTATATTGGGATGTGTCCTTGAATCCCTAACCCTAATATAACACATGCGTAGGCAAGTTTTATTACAGCACAATCTCAACTGTACAATAATTATGATGTAAAGACTCCTCAAATAAACTCCTACAAAATAAAACTAATCTGATATGTCAGAAAGCTTGATTCCCATGTCGGCTATAGTCTCATTTGTTATACAATGCCTAAAGCGAGTACTGTAATACAGTCAAAGAAACTCTGTATAATAGTGATCATCACTCTATGACGAAATTTGTAAATACATTCTGTATTCCTAAATTGGACAAGCCCAGACTTCAAACAAAAATATAGTTACATTCATAGAACCGTCACTAAAATTACAGCATTAAACAAAAACTGTATCCTTACAGTACTGTAACTCTGAAAGTTTGTTACACATTGTTTTTCCCATTAAAATATACTTGTATTAGCCTACCTTCCCAAGATGTATGGGAAAATTGTTGAGTAGCATAATATTTTGTAAATGTTGTTAATAAGCTGAGAATATTGGAGTGCAATAAACCACTTTGAAAGATCACTTTTAAAGGAGCAGGGGTTCCAGTCTGTTTCTGTAAATTTATATATATATATATATATATATATTATGACCATAGCATGTTCTTTCTGCTCCTATGTTCCCCATATCCAGTAACAGAAAGAAAGAGTGAATCTTGTTTAGGAGATAGAGGTTTGTTCATTTGGCAACAAGTTCCTCTATAAACATCCTCGAAAGTTGATATTCTTAAAAATCAGACCCAACAATGTGTGCAAGGGTACTATTTGTTGGGTGCAACTGCTGTCTAAAAATTCTTA
This sequence comes from Acipenser oxyrinchus oxyrinchus, assembly GCA_030684275.1. Lineage (NCBI taxonomy): Eukaryota > Metazoa > Chordata > Actinopteri > Acipenseriformes > Acipenseridae > Acipenser > Acipenser oxyrinchus. The sequence continues at coordinate 53,967,063 of CM060247.1, forward strand.
CATAACAAGGCTTGGTTTGGAGGGGCAACAGTAATAATTAATTCAAGTTGACAACTTTTTTCTTTTACAAAAAAATATAGCACTGCAAAAAGCTGTTAAATAATTTTTAAATGAACATGCAATATAATATTGTATGAAGTTATAGGTGCATAATACAATGCTATTAATACATGGCTTATTTCCTTGACAAAAGCAAAATTATACTGCATATTTGTGAAGCTAATGCTGTTAGCTTAATGCTGAGAAAACAAACCGACATAATACAACAAACAATATAGTACTTACCACACAAGCCGATGACTGGTAACAAAATGACAATTATCTTCTGTGGTGCATATAGGGATTTCCTTGTGTCTTGGACTCAGTATGTGTCTGAAATTTACAGACTGCTAGGACACTATGGTAACATATACAAAACATAAATTTATCCCAGACATGCAGCAGGGTCACTCTCCGTCCAAAATAAGGCTTGTCTTCAGTACTTCATCCAGCTAGTTTCTGCTGACACACAGAACACTATTTTTAATCCTCCCTTCATTCTAGCCAGCACAATTCCCTCTCTCTCTGTCTCTCTCTCAGCCCAGTAACATGTTATATACCCTAGGCTTAAGGACAGGCAGGATATTGACCAATGCTACCCTTCTGCACAGCTGCAATACTGGCAGTGAGGACTGTTCAGAGTATACTGGCTTTGATTATTTATCACTGGGAGGCAACAGTGTGCCAAAAAAGATTAGTCTTTAGTCTGGCCCTCAACACTGAAAAGAAGCATGGCTAAAATAATGTGGCCTTGTACATATGCTGATATCTGACACACTCATACACGCACATAAAGTCACAGCTGCCAAAGTGCTTACTGACCACTGATAAATGGTTAGGCAACCGGCATCGACAAATATTGGAGCAGACACCACTGTTTATCTAGTGCAGGCTGGTAGAGCAGCTAAATGCACGGAAGCTGATTTGTCGAGAGGAGATGAGGAGGCAAAAGGCTAACAATTTAACAGGGATGATCATTTCGCAATATTCCATTACCCAGATCACCAAGTTACCAAAAATGACAGAAATTGCATGAAACAGAAAAAAGGTATGCTTATTACTTAAAGGCCTATTGCGCTGAAATATATAATTACCCTGAGGTTTGCATTTTGCAAATACAAAGCTTTTATATTGCTCCAAGAACCAAAGAATTTTACAAGATACTTGTAATTTCCTTTTATTTACCTGCACATGCAAACTGGTAATATAGGAATATATTTTAACCCTTTACATCACAATCCCTGCCGCTTACATGATCAATAATAGCCTTTTTATCAGACAGACTTTGATAGAGAGCTGGTAGTAGGTGTTCAGTCGGCTGTTGCTCAAGATAGTTGCAACAATTCAGTGTACTTCCATAAGTGAAATTTTAGAGAACATTGTTAATTATCATGTGTCCCTACAGAACAATTAAACACCTTGCAGATGCATCTCTTCAAATCAGTGGTGTTAAAAAGGGTGAGGAATCATTAATCATATGAACATCAGCTATCTTTGGGAAGCAAAAAACAAAAAACATAACTACTGTGGAGTAGTGGTTAGGGCTGTGGACTCTTGACCGGAGGGTTGTGGGTTCAATACCAGTTGGGGGACACTGCTGCTGTACCCTTGAACAAGGTAATTTACCTAGACTGCTCCAGTAAAAAAAAAAAAACTGTATAAATGGGTAATGTAAAAACTAATGTGATATCTTATAACAATTGTAAGTTAAGCCCTCGATAAGGGAGTCTGCTAAGAAATAAATAATAATATGTTGAAAATATGCCACGCAGTGCAATTTGGATGCATTGTGTGAATACAAGGATCTTGTAGCTTTTTAGGCAGCATCTTATATAAGGCTGGGGCGATGCCTAATTTTTTATGCATTGATTCATCGACATTATGAAAGGGGAAAAACAAAACAAAAAACCACAGTAATACATGTGGAGCTGTAGATTACTGTGTAATATTGGAAGTAACGCTTCAAAAACTATTATGTATATTAAATTGATTACATCAGTTTATGCATATACATCAGTTTATGCATATACAGTTTATATATATATACACACACAGTGGTTTGCATAAGTATTCACCCCCCTGCAAAGTTTTCACATTTTGTTAAATTACAAATAATGTATGCACAGTTTTTCAAACAAACTTTTTTTATTCAAAACTGTAGTGGTTAAACTGAACACTGTTATATGAGGTGGAGGTTAAATGTCAGCAAAACTTGCAACCCCTTAAGTCAGTACTTGGTAGAAGCACCTTTTGCAGCAATTACTGCTATGTCTTTTTGGACAGGTCTCTACTAGCTTTGCACAGTAGGATGGTGACATGTTTGCCCATTCTTCACAGGAAAAATTGCTCCAGTTCTGATAAGTTTGTTGGGGATCGTCGATGGACTGCAATCTTCAAGTCTCGCCATACATTTTCAATTGGATTCAAGTCAGGACTTTGACTGGGCCACTCAAGAACATTAATTCTTTTCTTGTTCAACCACTCCAGTGTGGCTTTGGCTTTGTGCTTTCGGTTATTGTCCTGCTGAAATGTGAATTCCACCCCCATTTCCCATTTTCAGAGTCTTGGCTGACTCAAACAGGTTTTCCTCAAGGATTCGCCTGTACTTTGCACCATCCATTCTATTATTATTATTATTTATTTCTTAGCAGACGCCCTTATCCAGGGTGACTTACAATCGTAAGCAAATACATTTCAAGTGTTACAGTACAAGTAATAATACAATAAGAGCAAGATAAATACATTGACTAGTTCAAGCATTCTCCCCTCTGTCCTGACAAGCTTCCCAGTCCCTGCTGAAGAGAAGCATCCCCATAACATGATGCTGCCACCACCATGCTTGACAGTTGGGATGGTGTTGACTGGGTGATGTGCAGTGTTGGGCTTGCGCCAGACGTGACGCTTGGAATTTAGACTGAAAAGTTCAATTTTTGTCTCGTCTGACCACAAAACCTTTTCCCACATGTCTGCAGTATAATCTACATGCTTTTTTGCAAACTCCATACATGCTTTAAGATGAGGCTTTTTGAGTAATGGCTTCTTTCTTGCCACCCGTCCATACAGGCCAGCTTTGTGTAGGGACCGGCTTATTGTTGATGTGTGACCGCTGACTCCCATCTCAGACACAGAACTTTGCAAATCTCTCAAGGTCATTGTTGGCTTCAGAGTGACATCCCAAACCAGTTTCCTGTTTGTTAGGCTGCTCAGTTTGGGAGGGTGACCTGATCTGGGTAGTGTCTGGGTGTTATGATGCATCTTCCACTTCTTAATGATGGACTTCACTGTGCTGAGAGGGATAATCAGCGCCTTTGAAATTTTCTTGTACCCTTCTCCTGCTCTGTGCCTCTCTACCACTTTATCCCTGACTTGTTTCGAAAGCTCCTTGGTCTTCACGGTTGCTTTGTTGGATCACTATGTAAGTTGCAGCTTGAAAGTCTTTATATATCTGAGCTCAATCGCATGCAGATTCAGCGAGTCAGACCTGAGGGGAGCAGAGAAGCTCTGTGCTTAATGCAAAAAATAATGTCTGATTCCAAATTTAATAAAAAATAAAAGCTTTTCTTTGCTTAAACCCTTTACAAAAAAACGATGCACAGGCTTGACTATCAATAGTTGTCAAATGAAATAATGCATCGCCTCAGCCTTAATCTTATCCTTGTGCCCACCTTGAGCCAATCATCAGTGTTTACAGTATGTTACTAACACCAAAAGCAGACAGGGTACAAAGATGACAGCTTACGGCCACTAAATGTTTTGTTTACTGTAAAATTGAATGACTTAGGAACTTGCAATCCAGCTGGTTTTCATAGGGGTCTCCACCCAGGCCATACCCAGAGCTGCCATTCTAACAAGGTCAAACTTAGATTTCAAGCTATAGCTGGCAGTATTTATATGAGTGCTTGGTATTTACTTGGTATTAACTTCCAAATTTATGTTACACAACAAACCAACATAGAAAATGATTTTGTACTTCACCAAAATTTTTACATGAGCATCAGCATCTTTTGTGAAAATGTACTCAAGTTGTTACAGTGACCCAAAGACTCTGCAGAAAATAATAAATGCATTCATTTTATAAATCAATGTTAATCCCAACAATAAGGCTGAAAATATGAACATAAATACAGTACTGTGCAAAAGTTTTAGGCAGCTGTGAAAAAATGCTGTAAAGTAAGAATGCTTTCAAAAATAGACATGTTAATAGATTATATTTATCAATGAACTAAATGCAAAGTGAGTGAACAGAAGAAAAATCTAAATCAAATCCATATTTGGTGTGACCACCCTTTGCCTTCAAAACAGCATCAATTCTTCTAGGTACACTTGCACAGTCAGGGATTTTGTAGGCATATAGTCAGGTGTATGATTAAACAATTATACCAAACAGGTGCTAATGATCATCAATTCAATATGTAAGTTGAAACACAATCATTAACTGAAACAGAAACAGCTGTGAAGGAGGAATAAAACTGGGTGAGGAACAGCCAAACTCAGCTAACAAGGTGAGGTTGCTGAAGACAGTTTACTGTCAAAAGTCATACACCATGGCAAGACTGAGCACAGCAACAAGGCACAAGGTAGTTATACTGCATCAGCAAGGTCTCTCCCAGGCAGAAATTTCAAGGCAGACAGGGGTTTCCAGATGTGCTGTCCAAGCACTTTTGAAGAAGCACAAAGAAGCGAGACAGCGTTGAGGACCGTGAAGCGCAGTGGTCGACCAAGGAAACTTACTGCAGCAGATGAAAGACACATCATGCTTACTTCCCTTCGCAATCGGAAGATGTCCAGCAGTGCCATCAGCTCAGAACTCAGAAAACAGTGGGACCCTGGTACACCCATCTACTGTCCGGAGAAGTCTGGTCAGAAGTGGCCTTCATGGAAGACTTGCGGCCAAAAGCCATACCTCCGGCGTGGAAACAAAGCCAAGCGACTCAACTATGCGCGAAAACACAGGAACTGGGGTGCAGAAAAATGGCAGCAGGTGCTCTGGACTGATGAGTCAAAATGTGAAATATTTGACTGTAGCAGAAGGCAGTTTGTTAGCGAAGGGCTGGAGAGTGTACATGAATGAGTGTCTGCAGGCAACAGTGAAGCATGGTGGAGGTTCCTTGCAAGTTTGGGGCTGCATTTCTGCAAATGGAGTTGGGGATTTGGTCAGAATTAATGGTCTCCTCAATGCTGAGAAGTACAGGCAGATACTTATCCATCATGCAATACCATCAGGGAGGCATCTGATTGGCCCCAAATTTATTCTGCAGCATGACAACAACCCCAAACATACAGCGAAAGTCATTAAGAACTATCTTCAGCGTAAAGAAGAACAAGGAGTCCTGGAAGTGATGGTATGGTCCCCACAGAGCCCTGATCTCAACATCATCGAGTCTGTCTGGGATTACATGAAGAGAGAGAAGCAACTGAGGCTGCCTAAATCCACAGAAGAACTGTGGTTAGTTCTCCAAGATGTTTGGGCCAACCTACCTGCCGAGTTCCTTCAAAAACTGTGTGCAAGTGTACCTAGAAGAATTGATGCTTGATGCTGTTTTGAAGGCAAAGGGTGGTCACACCAAATATGGATTTGATTTAGATTTTTCTTCTGTTCACTCACTTTGCATTTAGTTAATTGATAAATATAATCTATTAACATGTCTATTTTTGAAAGCATTCTTACTTTACAGCATTTTTTCACAGCTGCCTAAAACTTTTGCACAGCACTGTATATTTTGAGCTAACAAGCTTAAGGAGGACTGTATCATCCAAAAAAAGAAGTTGAATTGTGAGCTTTGGGGCTTGACAGACACAATGGCCTCAGGGAGAGCTTTCACAATTCAAGGACTGATTTAAAAAAGGAATGCTGACACATCTATTAGCGTAAAAGAATAGTTGCCAAAGCAGCCATGTGACGCTTGTGGCTTTGAGCTCTAGAACAATACCAGGGTGGGAGTAGGGAGCAGGAAGACGGGAAGAAAAAAATAAAGCTTTGTAAAATAAAAGAAGACCCGGATATACAGTAACTTGACTATGCCTTTTCCGATTATAGACAGGTATATGAACTGATATTCTTGAAAGTTTCAAGCTGCCAAAGTAACACACTGACTACACGCTTGTACAACTCTTCCACCGTCCCTGCAAGCACTGCGGCACATAGCACCTCTCTCTTAAAGCTACAGCAGCTCAATTATAAATCAGTAAAACTATAACACAAACTATGTTTCAATAATTACATTTTTAATTTAACTTTTAAAATTACCGTATATGTAACTTATTTACTGCAAATGTCTCAAAATTCCAGCTAATGTTTTTTTTGTTTTTTTTAAATAAAAATTTAGCCTAGTTGTCGCCAATGGATTTTACCCCGGTTTTATCCACAATTTGGAATGCCCAATTATTATTTTTGCGGTTCACGCTGCAACCCCGGTGACTCAGGAAATGGAGGCTGAAACACATATCCTCCGAAACGTGCTCCTGCCAATCTGTTATTTTTCGCACTGCGGATCCACAGCGAAGCCACCAGACCCATAGTGCCGGAGGACAACACAGATCTAAATTGCTCCACTGCAGATCTGCAGGCGCCCTATCAGCTACAGGGGTCGCTGGTGTGCAGTGAACCGTGAATTGCTCTGCCGAACTAAGCCCTCCCTACCCAGGCGGCGCAGGGCCAATTGTGCGCCGCCCCCTTGTAATCCCCAGTCATAGTCAGGAATGACATAGCCTGGATTCGAACCTGCGATCTCCAGGCTATAGGGTGCATCCTGCAACTTCACTTGGAGCGCCTTTACTGGGTACACCACTCGGGATCCCCTCTTAAATTTAATTTACTTAAATGTCATTTGACAGTGAAAATATTCACTTACATGTAATTGGAAGCTACCCAAAGTGAGTCATTTAAAACATTAATTCAGTTATTAATTGCCATTTGTTGTGTTTTAGGGGTTGGGAGGGCTCATACTGGGCTCTCTTTAATTTGAGCGTTTCATTGGAAGGGCAGGGACGGATAACAAAAAAATGGAGGGTTTTCTTTTTCTTTTTAATCAATGGTGCTGAGGATGATAGTGCTTGAAAAGCAAAAAAGGGGGAAGACGTGTGTCTGATTGTTTGGAATGTCAAGATGTATTTGCATATAATAAAGTACAAAAATAATAATAAATGTGTCCAGCATTGGAAATCTCTTTAGCTTTATTCAGCTTATGTTTTAATGTGCCTAACAGCAAACACTAAATATTTACATAATAGTTAAGCCAGGCAGTTTTTCAGACAAACTTTTTTCAATATTAATTTTCTAATACCGCTTGAAAGAAACACTTTGAAAAAAAAGAAAAATCAACTTGCGACTAAGATAATACGAATAACTTGTGCTGTGAAAGCGCACCGATGAGCAAATGTTACACATTTCAGTCTTTTTATATAAATATAATTGGATCAATGTTGTGGATCCATAGTAAATTTAAAGTGTGGTCTGTACTGTTGATATGTCTGGGAGTTATGTTATATGTTTATTGTACATCACCTGTAATGGACAGCTGTGTAACAAATGTGAAGACAATATTATAAAAGATAAAGCTAGTCTCTATCCAGAAGAAACCGAAAAAATCGAATTATACCAATATGGACCATATTACCGTATTTGCTTGAATATAAGTCGAGAAATTTAAACCCAAAACACAATCCTGAAGTTGGGGGGGGTCGACTAATACACGAGCAAACATATGAACCGGTCTATAATTTATAGTAAAAGCCTTTATTTATTGATTGTGATGAGTGGCGGCAGCATGAATGCTATGGAGGGGCATAATATTAATATTAACGTTACCCTGCAGCATAGTGCTTCTGTGGGAAACAGCAGGAAATCTTTGTTGCCCTTGTTGCCAGAGCAAATGCTTCTAATTTCTCTCAAATCAAAACACAAACATCTCAACATTTGGTGAAAACAATTCTGTGACATTGTCTATATATAAAAAAATGAATCCCAGGTTTGTTTACACCAAGGAGCTATCACGTAAAACACAGACGCAGTTTCATTGAATTACTGCCAGACAACACCACTCCCCACATTCCATTGAAATACTTCCGTGTGGGCTAGGAAGGAAGTGGGGGTGGGGCTTGTATACTAAAATAATACTATTATAGGCTTGTGGCAAGATGGCTTGGGTGATGACGTCAGACCCGGAAGACAGTGGACACAGACAAAAGACTGGGGTAATGAAAGCTGATCGCAAGTTTAATTACAAATAAAGATTTAAACACAAAACACTCAAAATAAACGGCACTTGAGCCAAACTAAATAAACACGGAACACAAATAGTAACTAGTAGTATACGTAGCAATTGTTATATCCTGTATTAATAGTTTTCATAACTCACGTTTTGTTCTGCCTGTACTCACTCCCCGTGCAGCCAAAGCTGCAGGTATTTTATATTATGGCCGAGGGATTAACTGGCTCTTAATTAACTTGTTAACCCCTCGGCATTGTTTGAAGGAGTTTAATAAATCTGCGTGACTATCAGCTAATTAAATAATTACTAGCTGACAGTCACGCAGTCTCAAGAGCAAAATACAAATAATAACAGTAATGGCGGACAGCTTTTTGTCCGCCCTGCATTTTAAACAATAATAATACAAAACAATACAAAACATGCACAGGGGCAGGGAGTACCCCGTCACAAGGCTATACAAAAAAAAAAAAAATGACACGTCTGGCCGTTCAAGGTAGAAGTGCTTATAAAATTGTTATTTTTGCTAATCTGCCACTCAAACACCGTCAGGATATCTAATACATATTATTTAGGTAAAAAAATAATTTATACCCGAATCTCGCCCTCACAATGGGGGGGGGGGGGGTCGACTTTTACACAAGGTGACTTTTACTCGAGCAAATACGGTTGATCACAGGTCAAAGTGAGGTTCACACATGAAAAGGTTCATGAGATATAAGCTCTTGAAGACTTAATGTTTATGAGAAACCAGTATTATATCCGATTTTGTGGGGAGAAACTTCTGACTACTTTCCTTATATAAAAAATGTCCCAATATAGAACTAGGTCACAAAATGCTTAGGCCACTTTTCTCAAAATAAACGAAATGTCTTATTTAACCATCTTACCAAAATTCATGCTTTTAACACAACATGCCCAGTTCTCAGCTTTACTTCCACACCACCAGAAATTAACTGTATAATGCAAAACTCTTCTCATTTGGGACCCTGCCCATTAACTTGTAAAGTCCTTAAACCCAATTGTCCTTGTAATAAACTCAAGCACTTTGTATGAATGCAATGTGAAGCCAGCTACACACCAGACGCGATGTGACAAACGAAAATGTGCAGCAATGCGACAACATGAATAGAACCTATACTTGAGAATTGATCAAATCAGAGAACAGCTTCAATGCACGGGGTCCACCAAGGTAAAGCAGTATCCTAAATGACGGAAAAAAAAAATTATAAAAGATACTGATTTGAAAGATAATATACAGGCGTCCATTTCAAAGGAACTGGATAAGCCTGGTATGTATGATTTATTGGCATATATATTGAAATACTGTCAGAGAAGACACTCATAATTTCCATATCATGTTGACGAATATGTACCAGTCTTGATCCTAGTTTTGTCAATAGCAATTTTTAATAGTTTTATAGATCTGTCAGTTTTCAAATCTGTCACATCGTGTCTGTGACGCTTCGTGTGTGTATGGTCATGTCGCTGTGAAAGTATTTTGTTGCCCGATGAAAAATCGCATCTCGTTTGGAGTGTTGCAGCTTTAAGACAGCTGGGCAATCTACTAGTGTCATGGCTTTTTATTACCAGTACCTCTTTTAACACTATAAAACAAGCTGCTATCTGTTTAGTGTCATGAGTCATACAGCAATGCCATTGAACGGGTCCTTAATGTCATGAAGATGCTATGATCATATACAACTTCATCGGACAGCACCTTATGATCTAGACAGCATTCAGAACTCGGCAGACACATGGCAAATTACATTTAATAGAGTAAAGTTTAAGATGCATGAGGCAATAAAAGCGTGCATTATAAATATCATATTGGAGATACTGAAATTGAAGAAGGAATCTATGAAAAAGACCTAGGAGTTTATGTTGACTCAGAAATGTCTTCATCTAGACAATGTGGAGAAGCTATGAAAAAGGCCAACAAGATGCTCGGATATATAGTGAAAAGTGTTGAATTTAAATCAAGGGAAGTAATGTTAAAACTTTACAATGCATTAGTACGACCTCACCTAAAATATTGTGTTCAGTTCTGGTCATCTCGTTACAAAAAGGATATTGCTGCTCTAGAAAGAGTGCAAAGAAGAGCAACCAGAATTATCCCGGGTTTAAAAGGCATGTCGTATGCAGACAGGCTAAAATAATTGAATCTATTCAGTCTTGAACAAAAGAAGACTACGCGGTGATCTGATTCAAGCATTCAAAATCCTAAAAGCTATAGACAATGTCGACTCAGGGGACTTTTTTGACCTGAAAAAAGAAACAAGGACCAGGTGTCACAAATGGAGATTAGATAAAGGGACATTCAGAACAGAAAATAGTATTTTTACACAGAGAATTGTGAGGGTCTGGAACCAACTCCCCAGTAATGTTGTTGAAGCTGACACCCTGGGATCATTCAAGAAGCTGCTTGATGAGATTCTGGGATCAATGGCCTCCTCTCGTTTGTAAACTTTCTTATGTTCTTACTGATAGGGCTTCTTAAAGATGATCCACTGGCTTTAATATCACAGACTAGAAGCACACAGATGATGACATTACAATTACTGTACAGTTTCGCAAACAGCCACTCTCTACTTCCTATTGCAGTGTCCAGGTCTCTACTCAGTCAATAGATCATATGTTTTGCACCATCTGTAGCTGTAGTGTTTACTTTCCATTTGTGGCGAAAAGGTCTGCAAGATGCACCTAAAAATGCTGGTATGGTAGTCTTTATGGAAATATCCAGTTCTGTTATCTAATAAAATCTATGATCATCTCTTCATCTCATTTTCATATATGAAAGACATACACACATTATGGTAAGTGTATTTAATTGAACTTTTTCTGAAGCAATTAGTGAACAATAAATATAGCTTTTCCCATAACTCCAGTGTTTTCAACACAGGCTTATATTTAAATTACTGGACCTTGTCTTAGCCATAATCAGTATGTGGTCACAGTGCTGTAACATTTTAATAAATACTTTCTCCCTGGGACATTTAGGGGTAGATGTACTAAAGTGTTGCGCCTGTCTCAATCGTTGCAAACCACATGCAAACCAGTCAGAAGTGTAGCGTGAAATGTACTAAACAAATGCAACGAATGAATGTTTCGCAGCCGCAGTTCTTATTTGCACTTTAGCCTTAAATTAATATGTAATTCTGGGCTTTCCTGCAGATATTCACAAAAACAGGGTGAAGATCGTGCAAATGAGGGATCAAAAATACTGCAATGAAATATACTAAAGCTGCCGACAATTGCAACAGTTACAATTGCATCAATTTCTTAAGAACTTTTGAAAGCATGTTTTAAACAGTCGCAATTGTTGCTGGCATTTACCAGTCTGCTTTTTCTTGTGTGTTGCCAGTTGTGCCCAATGTACAGTACCAGTCAAAAGTTTGAGTACACTTGCTGGAAACTAGGTTTTTTTCATAATTGACAATGTTTTACGTTGTATACATTTCCTTAAATACTTGAAAATGAAAACACATGTTACAATATACAAAACAAAACATAAGGAGTATCAAAGCAATTTTCAAGAAAATTGAAAATTGTCTCTAAATCTTGGATTCCTCAAAATAGCCACCCTTTGCCTTAATAGCCTCACAAACACGAGGCATTCGGTTATCACCCGACATGTCTTCCCAGCTCTTCTGCAGCAATTCCCAGAGATGTAGGGCACTTGTGGGTAGCTACTTTGACTCTTCTGTCCAGTTCGCCCCATACAAGTTCTATGGGATTGAGGTCTGGAGACTGGGCAGGCCAGGTCGTTAGATTGAGTTGTCCTTCACTTTCCTTCTTCGCCAGATAGTTCTTGCACAACTTTGAGGTGTGTTTCGGGTCATTATCTTGCTGAAGAATGAAGGACTGCCCAACTAGCCGTAATCGTGATGGAATGGCATGCCTCTGAAGTATGCTATGATAGCCATGCTGGTTGAGCTTGTCATGGACTTGGTAAAGATAACTGTCACCAGCAAAGCAACCCCAGACCACGACACTGCCTCCTCCATGCTTGACAGTGGGAACCACACACGCAGAACTCATGCGCTCACCCTCTCTGCGTCTTACAAATACTCGACGGTTGGACCCAAATATTTCAAATTTTGACTCATCGGACCGTAAGACTGACTTCCACTCCTCAAACGTCCAGTTTCTGTGTTTTTTGGCCCAGGCAAGTCTCTTCCTCTTATTCTGCACTCTTAACAATGGTTTCTTTGCAGCAATTCTTCCAGTTAGGCCAGCTTCACGCAATCTCCTCTGAACAGTTGATGTTGAAACATCTGTACTTCTAGTAGCATTTAGCTGAGCTTGTATTTCAGGGGCAGTTAATCACCGGTTAATTAGGTAACATGCTAGTTAACTCGGAGAACATCTAACAAAGACACTTTTATACTTAGGCCAGTGTTCTAACACCGTGTTATACACATTTCAGACTTTTAACTGACTTGGGCTTCAGACTTAAATCCCCTTG